>JAPZDV010000397.1:0-11996 GCA_029814665.1 Acanthurus lineatus
GTTTATAACTTCAAGAAAGCCAAACTGACAAATTAGACAGTGAATCTCATATAATGTGAATTTTTTTCTTCAATAATTCATTAAAGAAAGTGTTTCAGACTGAAAACCCAAACAGTTTTGCATTCTTTTATTGTAAAACTTGTGATGGAGATACAGTAAAAAGAAATTATTCCCCATTTTTGCTCAGTAGGATAGAAAATGCAGGTTAGATAAACACAACTTTAGTTTGGTTTTTTAACAGCATTTGTAAAAAATTGTAGAATAACAGCAGCTTTTCCTTCAACATTGAGCTCCTTTGCTTTCTGTCAAATTCAGCCATTTTATCAGACGACAGCTGCCTTTCATCGTCGAACTCATCGAGCTCCGTCTGTGAACTTTTCATCTGTTTCATCCCCTCGATGACCTGAACATGCAGACGGAGGAGAAACGTCTGCTGACTGAACACTGATGGGGCTAATAATGTTTCACCATCACAGAGGAAACTATTGATACGAGGCTCCGAGTTTACGGACGACCTGGCCCCCGAAATCTGATTCTCAAATGATGTTAAGGACCTGAGGAACATCTGCGGCGAATGAAGGCAATGTGATATATGAGGAAGTCACATGACGAACATGTGACACAGGGCAGAGAAAATCTACGGAGGAGACGGGAAGTGTTTAACTAGATTTTTAAGGAAGATGACAAAGTAAATATTCTTGCTAAAATCAAGATTTGTGTCTTGAAGTCAAGTTTAATTTAAAGCCAAACTTTAGATAAATGCATCAGATCAGAAACGCGTCTTTGTGTTGTTTTAAGAGACAACAAACTCCAGATTTTTGACAAGTTTGACATTAAGTTTCCTCTTTAATCTATAAAAATTCATCAAATGATTTAAACTGATTTCCATTTAAAACCTGAGCCAAAAAAACTGCAAATCTCTCTCTTAAATGAAATAAAGTAGATGCACACAGCAGCAGAAAGACACTCAAATGCAGCGCTGATCAATCACTGGAGATATATTGATGATAGATAGATGAGCATGTGTGTGTGTTTTCTGTGACTGGGAGGAGTCCTGAGCTGCTGAGACGATGACCATCAGAGGAGGAGAAACTGGAGACGATTGGATGGACACTGATTGATCGAGTCGGGGAGTTGGGGAGCAGCAGCAGGACCCCCCCTCCTCTCTATGGAAACACTTGGCTCATATTAACTCGCTCATTGTTGCGACACACAGCAGGCACAAGGACTTCCTTTCTGTGGACGAGGGCAGGACGGGCTGAGAGGGCCAAGACGCCGTCACTGGGTCCTGTGTGCTGCAGAGCCGAGGCTGGATCTGCCAGCAGGCAGACAGGAAACACATAAAGAGAGCGAGACAGCGAGACAGCGAGACAGCAAGACAGCGAACCCCGGATCCTGAATCCTGAATCCCGGCGTTGGAGGTCCAGATAGTGACTCCACAGACAGAGAGGGAGGAAACTGAGGGAGGGAAGAGGAGGAGGAGGAGGAGGAGGAGAGCCGGGATGTGGCTGAACCAGGCCTCTGTTCAGTCAACATCCCTACTGATCTGAAGTCAGCACCGCTCTTCTTCTTCTTCTTCTTCTCCTTCTTCTTCTTCTTCTTCTCCTCTGAGCTTTAAAATCTCTGCAGACTGGAGGGAGCAGGTGCTTCTTCTAAATAGTGAAAGGCTGCAGTCACTGTTTTTTTTGTCCTAAATTTAAAGATCCGAGCAACTAAAACGACCAAAGTTTAGATTCTGTCATTTGATTTTGAAGGTTAAGATGTTAGAAGTGAATAGTGACAATGAGGATTTGACTTCCTTTATGTCTAAATGAACTTTTCATGTTGTTTCTTCATTTGAATGTTTGAGCTTCGCTGTGCAGGATGATGCATGTGCACAGTTTGATGCTAAAAGGCTGTTTGGAAAGTTTAAATTGCAGAGCTGTAAAGTTTCTGTACATGTAAGTGCGTTTTTGTGACATGTTTATGAGTTAAAAGTGTTGAAATTTGAAACTTCCAGCGAGCAGCAGAGGTCGAACCAAGTCATTGTTTTGCAATTTAAAAGCAAATCTCAAGTCAAGACGAGAAAGTCCAGAGTCATTTTCCATTTAAATGGTAAATAAGTGCAATTATATGATGCTTTTATTCGTCTTTAAATCACTTAAAGTCCTTTTTCTAATACAAGTCAACATTTCCCCACTTACACACACGCTCACATACACTGATTTCAGGGGTTTCTTGCAAACAAAACACTGATAAAAGAGTCATTTGGGGCAGTTTGGGGTTCAGTCTCTTACACATGGATGCTTTGACTTGCAGACTCAAGGAATAAAACACCAACAAACCAACAACCTTCTGTCAAATGAAGCCTGACGAGTCATCAGTCCTAAACAAGTCTTAACTTACTGCTCTTTGTTTTGTCTCCACAGAGGATTTTGGTACATTTCACAGCTCATTCTTATGCACTTTTAAGCAAAATTATAAACTATAATGACCTATTTTTACATTAAACTGCACATCTGCTACTAATAAACACCAATAAAACATCTGTTTACAGTTGTGCCTCTTTAATTTTCCTATTTCTTTAATTATCTTCTCTGTTAGCACCTTAAGGGACTTTTCATCTCTGCTTTAATAGCTTTTTTTTCTCCACAAACCACAACGTTGCACCTGATGTCTCTGTGTTTGTCTGAACGTCCTTGTTCTCGGGGATTTGAAGAATGAGAAACACAAACTCACAACAATGCAGAGAGCTCTGAGGAACCCGTCTGCTGTTATTCTTCTCTGAGACATCGACTGTTTACACAGAAACCAGTTCTTCAAACACTCACCTTCACGTCAGTCAGGAGGATGTTTGACATGCGAGGAATGCAAACACACACGAGAGGAAACGACTTCAAGACAGAGAAGAAGAAAAATAAAAAGAGGAGTCTGTCTCCGAGCAGCAGACAGGTGCAGAAACTCTGCCCTTTGAGTTGGAGGGGGGTAAATGACACAGTTTCCCCCCTTCATGCCTCTCTGATTCACCATCCATCCATCCATCCATCCATCCATCCATCCGTCCGTCCGTCCGTCCGGTCCAGCCGGCGTGAGGTCGCGGTCACGAGCCTGAAACTTGGCAGCCGGTTTCAGGGGGGAAGGACACACTTGTTCACAACCTGCCTCGACTTCAGATGCCAAGATGAGTCATCCAGAAACTCTAGCGTGGAGCTCGTCCCCCCCCCTCCAGCACATTCTCCTCCGCAGACGTTACGACCTGCTTGTTCTGCCAAAGTGTCGCTCTGATTAAACATCAACGATACTCCGGACGAGCTGTTTTGTTTTCAGAAACCTTTTCATCCCCATGGAGACTCTTGGTATCTTGAACAAGCAATGCAAGCAGAACTCCGACTAAATGCTGACAAATTACTGTTTATTAACATTATTAATGTACCAACACCAAGACTGGATTATCAGACAAAGCAAAGAGTCATGAAGCAAAAATCAAGCTGCAAAATTAAGCTCAAGAGGCATTAATTTACCCCCTAAACAGCCTCTTCACACATCAGTGCTTTCTAATAGGACAAGAGTTTTCAATCAGAACATTTCTGATAGTTTTTATTATTTTCAGAGCTGCAAACCAGTTTATTTTGTGTTAACTCTGCTCAAATACATCAACATGGAGTTACAGAAGGAGGCTGATCACAGATGCATCAACATAAAGGCCTCACTGCTGTTTGTTCACCTGCAAATATGTCAGAAAAACAGCTGTTGCAGCTTCATTTTTAGGTAATTTGTGTGTCTGCTTGTTGTCTAACTGATGACACATAGTTTGAATGAATTTAGTTAATTGGTGATGTGTTTGTTTGTATTTAATGAACCATTAAAGCTCACAAGAGAAAAAATAAGGAGGATTTTTTCTTTATTTCAGAGGGGCTTTAAGTTCTTGTTTTATTTCTTCAGTTAATATTTAACGTGGTGCATTAAGCTTTAAATTAAACATGTGGTAACATGCATAAAGTTCACAGACAGAAAGACAAATAGTGACGGTAAATATTGCTGCTAAACTTACCTCGCTTTTTTTTTCACTATGAATGTCATTTTTTTCTTCACAAATAACATTGTTATGACTTCTATGACAGAACGAGTCTTGTAATTTTTTGTTATACATATACTTTTGAAATTTTTATATATAAAAGATTGAAAAAGAGTAAAAAAAATGAAAGAAATAAAAAAGAGATATGAGAAATCATATGAAACAGAAAATAAAAGTTAAGTTTCATCATTAATTTAGGTAATTTTGTTTTCTTTCTACATGTTTTGGTGTACTAACAAATATTTATTAACTGTTTCAGCAGATGGCCTCTAGGGGGAGCCATGAGTTGAAAATCACAGCACACATTGTACTCACATTAAGTAATACAATACAATTATGACACATTCAGATTGTTTCTTCTGTAAATAACCTTCACTTCCTCTTAGACTCAAACACCTGATGGGACTTTTTTAAGCCTCAGAGCGACTTCAGATCCACAAACCTGCAGCTTCAACAATGTGGGAGATCCGGTTCAGGACGGTCGAGTTCAGGTTATTTCAGAGGACTTTTCCCACAGAGGAAGTCAGAGAGACGCTGCCTGAAATCTGAAAACTTCAGCTTTTAAAGAAATGAAACAGTTTAATAACTGATTCAAGATGTTTCTTGAATTAAAACAACATAAATATAATAACATTTTAATATTTTATAATCCTGGATGATAACTACTGAGGCATTAATGTGTTCATCACTTTAATTTTACAGCTGCCAAAAAGTGGATTTGTTTTGATTTACTTTAAATGGAAAGCTCAGTCTATGATCATAAACCACTTTTTATAATTTTATTTATTTATCTTTCTTGTGAGAACAACCTGAAATTTTAAAGGATCTCTCAAATAAATATTGTGAAGTAAAAGGACAATTTTTTCCTCTGAAATGTGGCACAAAGTTGTATAAAATGTTAAATAGTCAAGGGAAGTATTTAAAACCGTGCTTTAAACTGAAGTAAAACACTTCAAAATAAATAAAAAACATGCAAATAAATTATAAATATTTAAAAATATATATATAATGTATCATTTTTTAGCAGAAATTTAACATTCATCCTTACCCCTATCCTTTAAATCATCTCTTAACCCCTCAGGTAACAAAATTAAAGTGTCAAACCAGCATTTTGTAAACCAGGACAACTGTGGTGATGTGGCGCCCCCTCATGGAGACAGAAGGAAATAGGTTACTAATTCACCTCTAACAAAAACTGAAGTCCACATGTAGATTTACTTAAAGTATTTTATCATATTATGTCAGGAGATCAATGTGGTTTTATTTTAAGGTCAAACAGAAAAATACAAACTTCATTTGTCATCAAATATGAAAAAATTATCCTCCCATTGGTTTTATTTGCAGCTTATCATTTATTTACCACTTTGTTGATACATTTGTGTGTCTTAGACATTTATATTTCTAATTTTTCAGATGTAAAACTGTCACCTTTTTGTCTTTGAATCAGAAAAACTCATTTGTCATCACAATAAAGAAAATACAACCTTTACAAAATCCTGTATGTTCACACAGGAAGATCAAATATTTGGCCTGTCTTATCAGTTTATGATATATAACACTGCGTGTGTGCCCGGTGTTTCACTCTTACTGCTGTTTAAGCTCTTAATTTATCAAGTTTTGACATTTAAACAGGATTTGGTTTGAGCTTATGTAAGGTCATCGAGGATGTGGAGGCACAAATGTTAAATTGTTGGTGAAATTCTTTTAATGTTTACAGAGAAAAAGGAGGCGCAAAACACAAGAAGTCTAAGTCTTACAGAAGAAAAACAGCAAGGAATTAGATTAAAAGTCAAAGAAGTTATATCGACACTAATCACAGCTCATTAAAAAGGCTTATTGATCATCTGATGCGGCTCTAAAAGAAAACTAAACATTTTTGATGAGAGAGAAAACGTGACGTGTTAAATCAAAGTGGAAGTTAAATTTGTAGCAAAACTTCCTCACAAAATATGAACAAGCTGTGCAAAATGTCCTGCCAAAGCCTTTAAAGTCGAATTATTTATGTCAGTTAGCTTTTTATTTTAAGTGACGGTGGTGGAGGGAAGACAAAAGGTCGTTAAATCAAAATTATTTATTGATCAAGAACCTTTATAAGATGTTTACTGGTGGAAAAAGTATTCAAATCATTTACTTAAGTGATATCAAACTACATTACAAGTAGTTAAATCCTGCATACAGATGTGTAAAAGTAAAAGCACAAAAATATTTTCAACAAAATGCACCCTGAGTATTAAAAAAAGTATTTGTTTTATATATTTTTACCATAATTATTGATGCAATAACATGTAAACTGTGATCGATGTTATAACTTGTTGAGGTGGAGCTAATTTCTAATGCTTGATACACATTGAATCTCCCTCTCTTTCTCTCTCTTTCTTTCATATAAATATAATTAAGACATTTTTATTTATTAGTACCAATGACAAACAACATTAATAAAAAAATCTGCTTTGTATTTAAGAGTCAAGTGTTTTGTTTTTTTAACTGATACATAAAGTGCAAGAAAATAAATACTGAATGTACACACATGAAGCAGATTATGTCCAGTATAAATACACATGTAGATGTGTTTATACACAGAATGTACAGTAATATTGGATTAATTTTGACTATGTGGCTGCATGTTGATGTGTGCATGTTAGAAATGTTGCATGCAGCTCAGAAAGCGAACAGCAGGACGTTCAGTCCGCATCATAAACACTGTCTTTGTTTGGATCAGTATTGTCATGCATCAGCTCAGGGTGGGCCTCCACGACATGGAGAGAGAAAAATTATCTTCATGTTTAACGAGGTTTAACAGGGTAAATACCCTCTTTATTTGCAGGATTAGTGAGGCAATGACCTGCGTGCAGCCTGCTGAAGGTGGATTTCTGCTTCAACCGAAGATGACCGGTGGCTTTGTGGAGCTTTGCACGGCCCACTTTCTTACCTGGAATAAAGGAGTGAAGGTGAGGCGATAAAACTTCCTGCTCTTTCTGTCCCTGAACGCTGCTGCTGCTGCTCTGTGTTTTGGACTGACTGCTGGTTTTGCTGCAGCCTGCAGGTTTTTTGGTATCATGGCAGTGATGAAGTGCATCCTGGGTCTCCTGACCCTGCTTGCAGTCTCAGCCTGGACCGAGGCCGGGGTGAGTACCACAGCTGCTCCTCCTATCTCCTCAGTTTCACATTAAAAGTGACTTGACTGCAAACATATTTGTAGTTTCAAGGTCCATTCGTGTGCATTTTAATGCCTTTACTTTGGTAGACAATTTGCTGATAACAGGTTGCTTAAAAATATAAATTTAAACCAACATAAGAAGACAAAAATCAAGCAAGTACTTGCAGAATATAAATCTTTGTATTCCTCCTAAACATTTGTAGTGGAAACAGTGTTAAAGACTGAAACATCAGGAGTTATGACACGTTACAACATGAGAAAAGATGAATTTATTGATGGTCCAACTTCACCAGAATATTTCAGTCAATAAAACAACATTCCCATCAGATGTCAGCTGTCACTTTCTGTTTGCAGGTAGTGAGGAAGACGAGTAGTGACGCTAACGATGAAGATGAGGGACAAGCGACTGTCGCAGAGCAGCTGGAAAAAGCCAATTACAACCTCGGTAAGAGGCAGTGAACGCATCATCAACAACACAGACTGTAAAAGACACAAAAAAGACATTTTACTCGAGTTTTACCGTCAGTTTACTCTGACTTATGCAGAGTTCTGGTTTTTCAAAATAAAGCTCAATTATTGTTTCAAATCCTCAGTGTTTAAACTTTCTGACAGTTTTTTTATTTTGACTGGTCTTGGTGAATCAGTGTGCACAATAACAGGACCCTGAAACTGCAACTAAACTAAATGGAATTCAGCCATTCTGCTTTTACTAACAGGTTTACATTTTTCCCGAAATACTTTTGCATTAGGTTGAAATATTTTGCATCCCCTTAGATCCATGTAGAAGGATGAGCTGCATTGTGAAATATTTTAATGTAAAACTTTATCTCCAGCGGAGATGCACACACCTTCAGCTGTGGCTGCTCAGTCTGAATCCATCACAGCAACAGATAACCAGTGTTTGCTAACGCTGCTCTCTCTGCTGCTGACGGACTGCAGCTCTGATGATGACGGAGCTGCAGATGTTGCAGTTGTTGTGATTGTTGCTGCAGTCATGGCTGTGATGATTAAGTCTGACAAATACTTGCTTTACTAACTATAGCAGCATGCAAGGTTTGTGTGTGCAGGGAGTTTGAGGACTAATGCTTGTGCTAACAGTGATCGAGTTGACGATTAAGGTCAAAAACTGCTGTTTTCTCTGCAGACTTTAACCAAGACAGTCCTCATCACAGCCTGAGGAACATCAACCCCTGCGTCCGCCATGACTCTCTGTGGCCTAAAGCCTCCGACAGCAAAGTTTACATCCCTTATGTCATCGCTAACCACTACTGTAAGCACCTGAAAAACTCCCTTTAACACTTCTGCATCATAGTTCTCTTCTACATGTTTTGCATCTCAGATTCAGTGTAAAGTTTAAAATTTATTTTAAAAGATAAGATCAAGTCCTGATTAGACAACGGATTGGGGACAATGATTTTCTCTGCAGCCCTGATTTTCCCTTTTAGTCTTTTTCTATCCTGTTTGATGGACTTAAACTGTTGAATCTGTGGAAAACACACTAGATTATTGCGGTGTTGAACTGGATCAGAGGCTCCTGAGGCAGGATGAACTTCCTGAGCAGGTACAGGAAGTAGATAAAGAGCGCCTCGGATTGGTTAATCCCATACTTTTAAAACTCAACTGTTAAAATTTAACAGTTCAATAAAAACAAAACACACCATTTCTTGTTGCAGGAGATACTAGAGCTAAAATGTGCATTAACAGCTAAAAGAAAATAGTTCCAAATGTTTATACAAATCATCTGTTTTAGGAAACTACAGAACCTTTGATAATATGAAAAGACACTTTATATTTGTGACATTAGCATAAATTAAGGCCTCAGAACAAAAGACAGCACTGAGACACATTGGTTTTGTTCTTTTCATGGGATTTGATAACAGATTTTTTCCCCTCTTCAGCTTCTCAGGAGCTGGAAATCATCAAGAAAGGCATCAGCTCCTTCTTCTACTCCACCTGCATTCGCTTCGTTCCTCGAACCAACGAGAGGGACTTCCTCTACATTCAGTCTCTGGATGGGTAGGTTACACACAGGATAAAGGGTTGTCTCTTAATATAACACACAATATTATATTTTGACTTTAATGCCCGTAAAACATCATGAGAGGAGCAGCTGTCAAACAGATGATGATGCTGATGAAACGTCCGTCTGGTCCAACGTTTCTGCAGATGTTTCTCCTGCGTCGGCTGTCAGGGAAACATCCAGATAGTGTCTCTGAACAGCGAGGGCTGCGTGAACCTGGGAACCGTCCAGCACGAGCTGCTCCACGCTCTGGGCTTCCACCACGAGCAGTGCCGCTCCGACAGGGACCAGCACATCCGGGTCCTGATGCAGAACGTCATGGAAGGTAGGCTGCTGCTGCTGCGATGAGGAGGAGAAAACTGGCTCCTGTCAGTTTGTTTTAAAAGTTGTGTCATTATTTTAAAATGTACTGGGCTCGAAATGTACAGAGTTAGTTTGATTTGCTGTTGTTTAATGATCTTTAATTGATAAAACAGTTTAAATAGCTGTTCTTATTTGTCATTTAACAGGTTTTATATGTGAAAAAGATGCAATTTTTGTCAATTAAACTACTCAAGAGAACATAAAATTAATCAGATGAGCCTCATCTTTTCCACCTACAATGTAAAACATTATGATATATGTTGATATGAAAGGCTAAATGGGTTCATTCTGCATTATTTTGATACTATTTTGATAGAACTTTAAGTTCTAAATGTTTAGTTACATATGCAGGACTTTAACTTGTAATAAAGTGTTTTTTTTACACTATTAATTCCTCTTTTACTCATTTTTAATTCTGCAGGTCAGGATTTCAACTTCAAGAAGATCAAATCTCTAAACGAGGAAACTCCATACGACTACAACTCTGTCATGCACTACGACAGGTCAGTTTGATTATTAAATGGGATTAATCCAGATTAAATTTACTTTACAATCTGCATTTCTTGTCTTGTGTTCACTGAGGTCTGTGCATTCTGTTGTGTTTGTCACAATGGTTGCAGCTCAGAAAGAAAGAAGGAAAACACCTGAACTTAGGAAAAAAATAACCAGGACTTTCAAAATAAAACAGGAAATAAATAAGCAAGGACACAAAACATGACAGGATTGTGCCTCTAGTTTCAGAATTTATTGAAAATATATGAATAAAAGCAGCTAGGTGGCGCTGTCAAAACAGTATAAATAGACTAGTAGGGGGACTGACTAGGATAACTTACAATAATAAGACATCAACCTTTCAACCTTCAGCCTTTTTTATTCTGTTTCCTGATTGCTCTTATTGTTTTATATCATTTTGTGTTTTTGTTTTTGGTGCCTTGTAATCCATGATTTTATGCTTTATAATATTTTTATATGTAAATTTTTAAAATATAATTTATCATTTCAGAAACAAAATATGTTTTATAACAACAAGGTGTCAGGGCCAGATTCACTTTTAATATATTTTGTTGCATTTTTTAAGTTTTTTTAAATGGCTGGAACTTAAGTTTTTGACAAATATGAGGAAAAGCATGAGTGCACAACAAAAAGTGCATTTATTAGGGACTATTTTCAGCAGATGAAGAGGATTAAGTTAATTTTTTGTTGGTATTTTAAGATATTTTGTAAAATAGGATCAAAATAAAATCACCATCCTTCTCCATTAAGGACTAAAGCTCTGTATTAAATATAATCTCATTGTGTGAGCAAGGAGATTTTTCTAGATTAAGAATATTTGATTATTCTGGTCATCTCGTTTCCATTAAGGTTGGCGTTCTCCAAGGACAACAGCAGCCCCACCATGGTGGCTGTTCCCGACCCCGCCGTCGTGTTCGGCGTGGCCAGGAAGATGAGCCAGAACGACATCGACCGCGTCAACCTGCTTTACTGCAGGAAGTGACTCATCAGTCCAGAACATGTGACACCGAAGCTTCAACCAAAGTCTCATCATCATCCAGCTCAGCAGTCGTCATGGTAACAACCCCCCGGGGCAGGTTTGTTGGTGGGATATTAAGACCAGATCAACATCTAAATAAATAAAGATAGAGTTACAACTTCACTTTCAGTGGCTGTTAAAGCTGCATGTAAAAAACTGTGAGTTTAAAAAAAAAATTGTTTTAAATTTTTAAATTTTGTTCAAACATGAAGTTAAAAGATAAACTTTTTTGATCACAAATTGTGGAAATTGATGTCAAAGCAGCCAAAGAGTTTAAAAAAACCAAGATAAAGTTATAGAAAAAGATGATGGGAGTCACATTTAATTGTTCCTTCGATTAATAAATGTTTCAGTTAAATGTATCTGAATGTTGTCTAATTATTTAAAAATGTAGTTTCTAATTGAGATGAAAGAAGAAAATCACGTCGGTCATTTTGTTGATGCTGAGGTGGTTTTGTTTGGATTTAAATTCACTTCAGATTCAGACACGAAACAGCCAAACTGTCAGAAATAAATCAGATTTTTTCGTTGTCTTGGTTGACTGTGAAAAATGTTGTGTGTGCAGCAAAAGCAAATAAAGTGGAGACACAAAGTGCATGTTGTGTTGTGTTGTGTTGTGTTGCTTCGTTTTGTATTGTGTTGTGTGGTATGGTGTTTTGTTGTGTTGTGCTGCGTTGTGTTGTATTGTGTTGTGTTGTGCTGTTCTGTGTGGTATGGTGCTGTGCTTTGTTGTGTTGTGTTGTTTTGTGTTGTGCTGCGTTGTGTTGTAATGTGTTTTGTTGCGTTGCATTGCTTTGTGTTGTATTGTGTTGTGTTGTGCTGTTCTGTGTGGTATGGTGCTGTGCTTTGTTGTGTTGTGTTGTTTTGTGTT
>JAPZDV010000398.1:0-11993 GCA_029814665.1 Acanthurus lineatus
GGAACCAAATGTAACCCATGTGATTTTTTTACGTCTGTGTCATGTTCCAGTTTGAGGAATAATGGAACAGGAAGCTGCGCTGGATCTCTGGGACTTGACTCACAAATTGTTACACTGTAATACAAAAAGAATGACAGAGGTAAACTGTGTGTACAACTGGCACTTTCCAAGCTTAGATCTCCTCCAGAACTGAAAAGCTTTTTGTTTCTTATTTTGCTGTCCTTCAAAAAATTACTCATAAAACAGTACGAATAAATTATCAATTTAACATAAATATATTGAATTACAAAAAACTAGTCACTGCTCTTTTAAACATTTTTTAGCTTTATCCCTTGAATTACAATAAGAACTACAAAAATGTATTTTAAAAGAAATGCAACTTAAAAAATATTTCTTTTAAAAAATTGAGCAAGTAAATTATGTGCCCATATCAAACAATGCATCATTTCTCTAGACCTATCTAAATGTACTAACAAAAACAATGTGAAAACAATTAACCTTTGTAAGCATTACAACATAATGCTTACAAAGGTAGTAAGCATTCTGTATGTATGAATGCCAGCCTGTTTAGGTGTCCTTTGTATAAACTTTGTGGATGTTTCACCCAAGATACATCTCCTGTTAGCCAAGAAAGTTACAGGAAGTTAGCATAGCTTGCAAGCAGGAAGTGATGGGCCTGATTAACAACGCGGTGACATCGAAGTGAGCAGCCTGCTTCCACCAAAGTGTCCTGGAGGAAAAGTAGCCACGAATCTGTAAAAATGTCTAAAGTACAAACACTGAGAGCTTTTGTCAGCCAACAACTTACTAACCCACTGCTGAAGAGATATTTTAGCTGTTTGAAATAACACTTGCAGAGTATGAGGTGGATGTTTGTCGGCAACATAAACTATTGGTTTGTTTTCAAGCCCGAAGTCCGCTTACACAGAACAAGTTGGACTCTTTACTGGTTATCCTTGCTTAAAGCTGTTGGGTAACCAGCAGCAGTGGAAGAAGGATTTAGATACTTTAGATCAGTCTAAGTAGTTACACTGCACTGTGAAAAAAGTATGAAAGAGTAAAAGTAAAAGTATGCAAGTATAAACGTGAAATGTCCTTAAAAGTATAAATAGAGAAGTAAAATGTTCCCTGTCAGCTCCTTGACTCATGTTAGTGCTGCATTAACGTTCATGATGCTCAGTGTATATGACTGGCAGCTCAGCATAAAGCTGGAGTTCATGCAGCAAAGAGCTTCTTCACATTCTTTCTTTTTTTTTACTTTTTATTGTTGTTTTTGAGAAAACATAACACAAATACAAAAATAATAGACAGCAGGAGGAGGATCCATCTCTCAAGTAACATTTAGACCACATATACGTCAATATGCTCATATGACCATATTAGTTCTCATTTTCAATAAAGTTTGAAGCATAGGGGCATGTTGTTACTATACCCTCACATTCTTAAGCAGTAGGGACACAAAAAAAATTTGAAATGTGGGCTCCTCAGATCAAAGCACACTTTTCAACTTTGCGTGAGTTGAACTCAGACTCAGAGAACTGTGGAGCAGTCCGGAGGGAGAACAGCTTTAAAGGCTGGAGGAGGCTGATATCAACAAGTTAACAATCACTCCTGGTCCCGTAAAGAGTGATGAAGATCAAGAGAAAGATCAGTCCTTACAGCTTCATCAAATACAAGCTAAACAGATGATAACAGAAGCTGATGGAGAGGACTGTGGAGGACCAGAATCAGCCAAGAACTTTAATCTTGATAGTCATTTATGACCAGCTACTCTTAAGGAGACATCACACTCATCTGAACCTGAGACCAATGACAGCTGTGATTGAGAGGTGATCAGGAGGAAGAGATCCTCAGACAGCTTTGAAGTCTCTGCAAAACAATGAAAAACCTGGAAGTGAAATGAAATGTAACACTATAAAAACCTCAGTTATCTCCTCTGAATGTGCTGCAAACAAGAGATGTCGACAGAAACACATTGGAAACCAAACAAATGTTGAACAATTAAGTTGTTTTGTTTGTGGTAAAAGATACAGAAAGAAGAGCTCCTTAACAACTCACATGAAACTTCATTCTGAAGGAAAACTTTTCATCTGCTCAGTTTGTAGAAAGACATTTTTTATGTAAAGAAAGAGTTGAGAAGCACACGAAAACCCACACAGGGGAGACACCCTTTAGTTGTTCTGTCAATGGCAAGACATTTACACATGGGGTCTAGCTGAGAAAACTCATGAAAGTTCACACAGGAGAGACCTTTCCGTTGTTTTGTTTGTGGAAAAAGATTTTCACAAAGGGACAATCTGAATCTCCACAATACAATCCACACAGGAGAGAGATCCTTCAGGTGTTCTACCTGAGATAAAAGATTCTCACACAAGTCTGCAATGACCTCACATTTGAGAGTTCACCCAAAAGAAAAACCTCTCAGCTGCTCAGTGTGTAATACAAGTTTCAGGATGCAGTTTGTCTGTGCACATGAGAATGCAAACAGGAGAGAAACCCTTCAGTTGTTCTTTCCATGGTAAGAAATTTACTCACAGGGTCTATCTGAGACAACACAGTACAATCCACACAGGAGAGAGACCCTTCAGTTGTTCGGTTAGTGGTAAAAGATTCATAAAACCCTTTCGGTCGACTTCACACTTAAGAATTCATACAGGAGAGAAACCTTTCAGCCACTTCATTTGTAAAAGAGATTTCAGTTCCAGAGACACTATGTTAAGGTATGTTAGAGTCCACACAGGGGAGAAACCTTACAAGAGTTCTGTCTGTGGTAGAGGATTTGCAGATAACTGTAGATTGATATCACAACTCAGACTTCATACAGGAGAAAAACCTTTCAGCAGAGGACATTTTGTAAAAAGCCAGCGAAGCTTCCTGTCCCATTATTCCTCAAACTGGAACATGACACAGACATAAAAAAGAAATCACATGGGTTACATTTGGTTCCATTTAATAATGCCATGAAAATAGATAGAAACAGGGAGTTTAAGATTTTGCAGTTTGATTCTTGGTTAGTAAAGAGAAACTACCCCAAGTGTTTCCAGGTAAGAATTCAGAACATTTATGATATATTTTATTACCTATAAAAATAATGACGGATGAATTTCATCATTATAATGTAGTAATTACCCATTCTGACTCCGAAGAGGTTTCATGTGATTTTGGTGTTACACAGACAGTAGTATGTAGTACTGTGAGAACATCAATTTACATTGCTCATAATTAGAACACAATAGAATACCTATAGTGACATTGTAACATAAGCAAAAAAAATAAGTGCAATCCTTCGCAGTGCAAAATTCATGAATTCAGAATCATTCATTTTCAGGGTATTACTCCAGTTATTACCATTTATAATCCATATGGTAACGATATTATTATATAACTTAACTATCATTAGATCATATTCTTACCAAAATATTTCTGCACTATTACTACATAGTTTTAACTCGTTGCCTTCTTTGAATGTGTTTCCCCATTTTCACCCCCGTTTGTGGCCTTTTATTATCTTCTTAAATCAACTCCAGTTTAATGTTATCCATTGTTGTAACTAAGGTGTTACTTAGTTAATACTTTGGTTATTAAATGTCATTACATACTTATCACCTCTTAACTATCACATTGTTACTCCACTATTACCATATTATTACTGCGCTGTAATGTAAAGTTCAACATAAAAACACAGTAAGAAGTAGTAATTCTATGACGGCTATGCGATGTTACACGGGCGCCTCCATAGTTGTTGTGAAATGTTTGCGCAATAAAGGGACCTTCCACACGCAATGCGGTGCTATTCATATAAAACTTGCGGGCCGCACTAACATTAAACTTTCATATCAAGGTGGGGCCACAAAATATCGTCCCGCGAGTTTGAGATGAGAGAGATGTTTAACTGCGACGTCGGAAGAAGTGCGACGCAAGGGATGAATGAAATGCTTTATCACAAATAATCAAAATTTGATTCATGTTTTCAAAGTCACTGTATTATATATACAAGCCTCTTCCCATGCGAGATGATGAACTTACGTAATGCCAAAACCTGATGTGTGACTGCAACATCAGAAGATGTCCAGCACAAGGGTGGAATAAAATGCTTCACAAATAATCAAAATTTTATTCAGGCTTTCAAAGTCACTGTATTATATGTACAAGGCTCTTGTCATGCTAGAAAAGATGCTTTCATCATGCTCAAACTTGATGTGTAAATGCAACGTCGGGAGAAGTCCGACAAAAGGGATGAACGAAATTCTTCATCAAAATTTGATTCAGGCTTCCAAAGACACTGTATTGTATGTAGAAGGCTCTTCTCACGCAAAAGAAGATCTTTCATCATGCCCTAACTTGATGTTTAACTTCGACGTCGGGAGAAGTCCGATGCAAGGGATGAATAAAATATTTCATTACAATTCACAAAGGATGAATAAAATACTTCATTACAAATCACAAGGGAGGAATAAAAATGAAATGCTTCATCACACATATTCAAAATTTGATTCATGTTTCCAAAGTCAATGTATTATATAAAGAAGCCTCTTCTCATTCTAAAAGAGGTTCTTTCATAATGCCGAAACTCAATGTGTAACTGCGACGTCGGAAGATGTCCAAGTAGACCCCTGATGAGGCTCCAGCCTGGTCCCGACGCAGGACGGCGGACGGGAGCTGGCTGAGTGGCCCTATCGGAGGTCCACTCCCCTCGGTGACATCGTCAACGGAACATTGGTGTTGGTCATTAATCTGATCGTTAATTTGCAGATTCTTCATAATAACAAATCATCCGCATGGATAGTGGCGATCATATCGCCGTCAACTTTCAAACAAATCAGCCCATTTCAACTGATGGGAGACCAAAATACAATCCGCATGACGCGGAATCCAACGCCCATAACACTGACTTCGTCTAAGTTAAACATGCTCATTTCAAACACAATAAGAAGTAGTAATTCTATGATGTTATACGATGTACACGGGCACCTCCATAGTTGTTGTGAATTGCTTGCGCAATAAAGGGACCTTCAACACACAACGCGATAAAGTGCCATTCATATAAAACTTGCGGGCCGCACTAACATTAAACTTTCATATCAAGGTGGGGGCCACAAAACATCATCCCGCGGGCAGCAATTGGCCTGCGAGTTTGAGACCCCTGTTTTATAGGAAAGTTCCAATGAAGTTTTTTAAAGATTTGAATCTTTTCTCATGTCATGACAGCAATGCAAAGCTGCAAGACTACGGTGAACTGAGCAAGGTTTTTAGCTATCCATCAATAAGTCCATGCAACCAAAATTCATAGTCACTGGTAAATAACAATAAATACATTCAAAACGGACAGCAGAGCAAGAGTGTGCTAAATTAATACTGAAACTCTGATAATAATACTGCCAACTTTGTGTCACCATCCTCACAAGTGGCGATAGTGTAACTTTATAGTTCAGTGCTACAATAGAGATTCCTTAGCACCATTTTAGCAACAACACAATCAGTAACTACAGACTTGACAGTCACATCATGCCATCTGGAAAGTTTATCCCCTCACAGTTACAGTTTACCTTTACATTATTTCACTGATGAAAGATAAGTTTCACTAAACAGCCAACATTAGTTGTTAATTACTAATCCAAAAGAAACAAAGCAAGTTCTGCATCAGACTTCATGTTTTTCTTGGCCAGGAGCTTTCTCCAATGAGAAAAAGGCACATCAACATTTAACCTACTCTTGCTTTGTTTTGCATCATTCCTCTTCATGGCAGAGGAGGCTTAGATTCTTAACCTGATAGGGGACCTTTCCCAGGAGGTCAATCTATTGTGTTTACGTTAGCAAAATAGCTAGCTATTTAACTAAACTACTGGGTAACTATTAGCTTGTAGCAGTGGTTCCCTTCAACCAGCCTCTTTGTCCTGCTAGAGGCAGCATACCAGAGGCTAAAGTGAGAATCGACAATAGTAGTGACAGAGGCTGTATTACAAGAAAGTATGGGCCGTACCCTGAGTGCTTAGCAGTCTGTATCTCTGCAATTCCAAATATGGGCAACTTTGGCAGGCCACCGAAGCTGCTACACATTATGTAACAATAACAATAAATCAATCAAATCAGATCAGAAATCGTCGCCCCCAACTCTGATGGGAAGCGTAAAATAATCCTCTCCCCGTGTTGGAACAGGTCGAAAGAGAGGGAGGAGGAAATTCCTAAAGAAAAAAAGAGAAAAGGAGTCATCCTCTCCATGTGTTGGAGCAGGCCAGAGGAGGAAGAAGACCAAGAACCTTTCAAGAAAAAACTGAGACCTAAACCAAAAAGAAAAAAAGTAACTCTGTCCCCCCTTTGAATCCATTCTTAACCATAAACTTATTGAAAAAAACAGATGACATGTTTTTTGTCTTTTAAAGCATTTATTTAAATAGAGCATTTATTGAAACCATTTTAAAACGTCCACAGACTTTTTTTTAAATTAAAATGATAATCAACAATCTCTAAACAACTGTAAAGAACAGGCTACTTGACTAGAACAGGTTGAATTTCTAATACAATGACTATATTTTTTAACAAAGTCAGAAACTCAAAGGTCGTTTTTTATCACATCCTCATTGTACAAAGACAAAAGATAATCCGCAGGCCTGTTGACAGAGATAATAAACGCAGTGCTGTCCATATACGGCAGACAGAGAGTGTTGGAGCTGTTGTTTGTGGTAAAAGATGTTCTTTACCCCGCGTTGATTTTCTAAAAACCATAAAATACTCAAAGGGTAATGACTAAAATCCGGCAGGAATCCATAAGAGTCAAAAAGGTGGCTACGCCTCCTTTTTCTAATGTCAAAGCTAGCCAGTGTTCTCCAGGCCAATGTCCTTTGTGCATGTTGATGATGAAATAGGTGGGTCATCTGAAGGAAGGGTTCAGTAGAGGTAGCTGATCACAGGCCCATGCGCCGATGAATACATCTCCCAACAAATGCCATTAAACGTAAATAAAGTGTATCCGATTTGAAACTCTCGGCAGTCGATGCTCAGAGATAAATCTTTGAGGTGTCTCCCTATGTGTCTCCCTTTTTGATGAACAGAGAGGCTCGCATTATTTTGAGACGAAAACCCGAATCGCGGGCTCCCATCAAGCGGAAGGCCTCACTGGCTCGGGTCAATTTAATTCTAACATCTACCAAGTTCAGGAGCAGCCTTTCGCAGAAAAATATGTCGGCTTTAAGAGGGCCCAGGAGGTGTACTTTGGCGGAGCAAGCGGTAAGAGCAGCTCTCTGATTTAATCCTTTGTTGGGCCCGTCGTTGACAACGATGGAGTCTATAGCTCCCGCCGTGTCTTTGAAAAAAAGTCCTGCTGAAAACTGAGTTTTCAGCGTATCTGCAGAAAAGTTCAGGGTTTCGATCGTGGCTCTGTAGTGGTGTGTGGCACTAGACTGGGATATCAGTCTACCCCCCCAGAATAACACCGCATTGGCTGAAGATAGTGTTGAGAGGATGATTGATCAAGCCTACAGCCGCATTGTTGGCCAGGTTTGATCCATCGGGGTTGGTGATTTTCACACGCAGGTACAGTAAGGTATCCTTGAGATCCAGGTACTTCTCACCGTCTCCGGGGATGAAGAACTCTATAGGACTCCCGTCGGTGACGGGGATGGGGTAAAATTTCTGTATTGATCTTATCTTGGATAGACAGCTGTGTCATGGGAGCCGAAAAAAAATCCAGCTCCACCAGCGTGCACTCGGATGCTTTGTGATGTAGAAGAGCCATCTTTTTTTTTTAATAACTTTGATCAAAAAATATTGGTGCTCAGGGTAGACTTCCTCCCTTTACACTCGCTTCTCCCGACTGATTTTCACTTTTTCCATCCTTGTTCTTTTGTAGAAATTTGATCCCCGAGCAGTCGCTTCCACGGTCTACAGGATAACACCGCAACGCCTCTGGATCCCTCTTGACTCCGATGGGGGTTACTGACCAGACTCCCAACTGAGCTTTTTATGACGTTGGAGGTGACGTTAGTGGTGGCCGATTTTAGATGAGGTTTGGCGATGTTAAAACCTTTTTTCACCAGAGGTGAGAAGAAACAAAACAGTCTTGAGAACATGGATCCAATGCCTAAAACCCCTGGCTCAGACTCGGATCTATGATGATGATGATGATTATGGTGATGATGATGACTCATGTGTAGCTGCCCCCTGGCCCGAACACAAAGCAGACGAATATCGACAGGTGCAAACATCCTTCTATTTATTTCGGCACCGTGAAACTAAAACAAGCAAAAGAAATACATTACATTACGGTACTTATTTACAAACATATACAGTTTAAAACAACTAAACAAATAGACACATACATACCTCACTCTGCAGACCAAGGGTGCTAAACTAACTCAGCGGCAGCATTTACATCCATCAAAGCATAAGCATGCTAACAACTCAAACAAAGAAAGAAAAATAATCAACACCGTGCCAACTTATAAATGAAAGAATAAACAGGAGAACACCGGAGCTCAACATACCGTGCTGATCCATGAAACGAAGCCTTCAAATGACAACACAAAGGTGCGTCGCTTAAATCAATCCCCAATTAGCACTGCTTCCGGCAGAAAACAAACAAAAATACCCGGCACAGAGAAAAACAACAACGGTCCAAAGGGGGGCCAGTTACATCGTGCCTTACGTATGTATGTATAGAGGCCTTCCGTTTCCTGTGTCCATTTTATATCTTTTTTAGATTCGAGGCCTTGACCCAGATGTTGAACTTTTTGGGCCAGTTTTCCCAGCTTACCAGCACTTGTTTTTCGCCCCAGATGGTAAAATTTTATCCATTCGATAAGTCCTGTCCTGACTCGTTTCTACTTTTTGCAACTCTGCTTTGTAAAACGACCCCTCGATGGGTTCTCCATCGTAATCTTCGAGTTTGTATACGGGAGGAAAACGCAGAATGATATCAGACACTTTAAACACCTTGTCCGTAAAGCTCTGCTTATATTTTTTGTCAAATACTCATCTCAATTTGGATATTCTGACAAGATCTCCCTTCTTGAAAATTATCATTAACAATCCCCTTTTCCTGAGGGGAAATGTGCCGTACAAGTTTTGAAACACTTGAAAGGCATTTTCATCCGTCACCTGCATAGGCGCCATTTTAATACTGCTGTGATAGCTGTGATTATAGCTTTTCACCAGGTCTGGTAGGACCTCAAGATACCTTCGTGTGTTTTTAGCCGTAAAGTAGCGCCACATTCTAATTTTTAAAATACGATTAAATCTCTCAGCCACAGAGGCCTTTAGGTCGCTGGCTGTGGCAAAATGTGTTATACCATGTTTCTTCATCAAAGCCTTAAAATTCTTGTTAAAATATTCTTTACCAGCATCCATTTGTAACTTTTCCGACTGTCTTTGCCCTCACCACTTCGGCGGCGGTCTTGTTCTTCAAGACACGCACATAAGCTTTTTTAGAAAATATGTCTATGACCCTCAGCATGTACTTGAACCTGTTGTTGTGTTCCGCTAAGGCCCGCATGTCACAGAGTTTGGCTTGAAATTGGTTCCCACAGCCCTTCGCAGTCTTTCTACTCCCCCTAAGCTACCCAGGTGGGCCAGGTCGTGATACACTCTTTTCATCCGCCTTTTTTCAGACATCCTATGTCGTCTCCCTCTACCGAACACACTGAAATAAATGACACCAATTCCTTTTATTTCCTTTTATTTTAATCAATTTTTTTTTATTAGAATAAAAACATGGTAGTACAAAGTCAGTTTTAATAGGAAGTGGTACAAAGTCAGTTTTAAAAGGATAAAAACATAGGATAAAAACATGGTATAACAACATGGTACTACAAAGTCTAATACGAAGTTGGCTGTAATAAGATAAAAACATAGGATAAAAACATGGTAGTACAAAGTCTATTTTAATATGATTAAAACATGGAACTACAAAATTCAGTTTTTTTAAAAGGTTTAACATTTTATCATCCTCAACGCTATTTCTAAATTGGCAGTGCCTAGAGTATGGTAAACAATGTAGTGTAAACTTCTCACTTCATTCAACACATTGACAGAGGAGTTGTTTTGCAGATGATGATCGCCTACATCGACAAACAAGGCATACAGAGTCATCAGATGGTAAACTTTGATATCTGTAGAGTTTTCAGTCCATTCTTTCACAATTTTTTCAAAAGTATCTGACACACACGGTCTGCTCAGACTTATGGTGTGTTGTAAAATCAGTTCCCAAGGTGTATGAACTGAATGACACCTTACTTTAGCCAAAATGTGCATTTCTACATCCCCATCCACGTCCAAACATCTGTTTTTTAATAACTCTGTCCAAAAGATCGATAGACTGATAGATGATGACGTGATCCTCCACATACCTCACCAATTTTCTCCAGTAATTGCCCATATTTTTTTTCTCGTAATTACCCTCGTTCCAGCACTCTGTGACCATCCGTAGGTGAGCGATTTTCACCACGTCTTCAGCGATCATATCATCGTGCATGCTATGGATAACCTCATTGATCTGTTTCACTGATTTCACTTCATGCAGCACAATCTGCACAACGATGTTGACTTTACCGTTGTCTGTCTTGATGTTAAGCAGGCTCAGCAGATGTTGAATAGTGGGGATGAATCGAGGAGTACAAAGTCTCCTCATCAGGGTGTAAAAACGATCTTGGTAAAAGTTGTCTTGGAGCATGTCCAAACACTGGTGTTGTTTCTGACTGGGATGATTGGTCAGCAACTGTTGCAGAAATCCTTTTGATATTTTCTGATTACTATGTTAAGCAGATGGAGCACGGCAGTTTTTACAGCAAAAATGAAGGCAACACCCCATCCATTTCATCCACCTCCTCCAATTGTTGCTTGGCTCCCTCCTCCTTCTCCTCCTCGTCCTCCTTGGTTCCCTGGTCATCCCTGTGCCCGGATCCCTGGTCCTGGCTGTCAATGGAGGGATCTACGGGGATCGAGGAGTGAGGGCATTCGCACTTGACTCTGTTGTTGTTGTCTGCGGCCATTGGGGAGGAATGAGGTTTAAGGCAGTCACACTCGAGCCCATCATCCTCGTTTATGGGCATCAGGGGGAAGTGAGGTTTAAAGCAGTCGTGGTCAAGCCTGGGGTGTCCAGAGGCTGGAGAGGTTGGAGGAGCCGGAGGAGTTGTGCGTGAGCGTCGGCGAGTGGAGACTTCTTAGGACCCCAGTTGAGCAGACCCCAGCTGTATCGTCTATGACACGAGGGGTTGCTCCGTAGGCGCCTCGGGGTCATCTGGGTTGCTTTGTCGGTCTTCGTGACTGTCTCCATGTCTAGCAGAGTCTTGGAAAGTCTTGTGCAGAATGGTTGTAGGCATTCGCTCTTTATAATAGACGCTGAAGCATAAGGACACATGGCTGTCTTGTAAAATGAGAGGGGAGGGTCCTAAAAGGCAAGAGTTTTTTCACTACTAACATATCCAACCAGTTGCGACACTGGCGAAAAAGATAACAGAATCTTGCATCCATTTCATCCATCTTTTCCAAAATGGTTTTCAGTGGCTTTGCAGGTGGGTGAGCGGCTACCTCTTCATTATCATCATCCTCCTTGATCTTCTTACCTCTCACGGAGCTGATGCACTATCATTTGTCTCAACACTCCCCAATCTTTGGAAGTCAGCATCATCAAAGCATTAGTGGTTCCCCAAGTTTCATTCGTTCTCAACTGATACAAACAGATTTCTTCCGTTTCATACTTGAAGAGATAACCCCAGACTCCGGACCGACTGTAGGGCTCCAAAGACCATTCCTCTTGCACAGGCTCCGGCATCGGTAGCTGGACATGATGCAGATACACCAGGCGTTTCTTTGGAGCGTCCGTAAGAGACTCCAATTCTTGACAGATGGTTACAGGGGTCTCGTTGATACATGCTAAACTGAGTCATCTCGTCAGGAAAGGACTGACGGACTGACGGCAAGGACTATATATATATATATATACAGTGCTTAACAAATTTATTAGACCACCTGTCCCTATTTGTCTCAGAGACCATCCAGCA
>JAPZDV010000399.1:0-11976 GCA_029814665.1 Acanthurus lineatus
AACAGATTTCAGTAAAGATATTACAAATATTATAGACATTTTTTTGTTTTTTATCATTGATCAGCTTGTGTGTGTGTGTGTGTGTGTGTGTGTGTGTGTGTGTGTGTGTGTGTGTGACAGCTCCTTCTTGGGAAAAAGACAAATCTTAGACACAGGAAACACAAATTACATCAGATTTTCTTCAGGACCTAAAACTGTTTCTTTGGAATTTTTATGAAACTGCGAACAAAGACATGAAACAGCGCCACCTACAGAAACAACTGCATGCAGGATCTTTACTAACAGAACAAAATCTGGATACAAAAAGGCCACTTCTCTCCCTCCAACTTGCTCCACCTTTTCCTTCCCTCCACCGCTCTTCAGTCCACATCCACAGTAAACACGGCGCCTCAGATATTTAGGTTGATATATTTGGATATTTAGACGTTTGTTTGTCCCTTTTTTCTGTCTTGACTGAGGAGTTTTACAGCATTTTCTTTGTTTCATACGAAGAGTTTTAAGAACAAAACACCTTGTGGATGAACACACAGTTTTGTTATTTGTAACACCAACTTTCACGAACGAGCTCGTTTAAAACAATGAAGTTACGAGTTAAAGTTAGTTATGAGTCTTATGAGTCAAAACTCTCTGTTTCTGTGGCAAAGGTCCGGTTAAAGAACATGTATTTGTGTAAAATATCTAGTTTTGTTGCTAAAAACAAAACCAGATATGACAGCCTCCATGGTGTCAGAGAACCACCGTCCTCTCCTGCTTCCTGATTGGATGAATGCAGCAAACGCAGGCCTCCAATCAGTCTGAACTTCATCACTTTGATTATTCAAACTCTGATTTAAATGTGACATATTTATGACCTGCAGAAACATTACATGTGCATCATCTTTTCACCCCTTTTTTTGTCTGCTGTGTTGCAGTTCACACTGAATCTGTTTTACAAGGAGGAGATCAAGATCATGTACCTGGAGCCAGGTGTGGAGTACTGCGTGACCGTGTCTGTGAAAACACCCTTCACGTGAACGTGGAGAACGTGGAGGGGAAAAGCCTTTGACAGCGTAGTTCAGCTCGCTGAGCTTCTGAAACCTTCCATTCAGATCAGTCCTGGCCCTGCTTTTATTTCATAGGAGACCTGCAGGCTCGTGGGCGTCGCTGACAGTTAACCTTTTATTATTTGTGGTGTTTGTCTCATGCGAGGGGGGGATTTAACACGCTTTTTTTACATGATGAGCTGCGGTTTCATGTTTAGCTTTTAATTTTCCTCGAGTCGATCGCAGTGAGATGCAGAGGGGGGGTTTCCCCTCGAGCTCAACTCGTATAAGACCAAAACATTAAATGGGAATTTAGACTTCTTGTTCACTGGCTGTTTTATTTTTTCTAAAATAATTTCTCACACTTTATACTCTATACACTTTATGAAATCTCACCTGCTTTTCACACAATTCAGCCGACCTGCTGTGGTTTTATCAGACAGAGAAAAGATGCAGCTGCATGTTGACGATTAACTTTTTATATCTTCACTTCATGAGGAAATAAAAACTCATAAAAACTCATGAAGTTTGTAGAATGACCTTTGACAAGAGCTCACAAAGCGGATCTGCTCCTTAATGCACTTATATTTAAATGTTTCTCTTAAAAAGTAATGAAAAAATAATCTTAGTTTACATAATCAGGTCATTTTTTTTATTTGACACTCATGCAAAGCAAAAATCTTCCTTCTTTTGACTCCTGTTATCAGAAAATACAAAGTTAATATAAACAGCTGTTACAATAAACAAAGTGAATAAAATAATATTTTTA
Source organism: Acanthurus lineatus (assembly GCA_029814665.1). Lineage (NCBI taxonomy): Eukaryota > Metazoa > Chordata > Actinopteri > Acanthuriformes > Acanthuridae > Acanthurus > Acanthurus lineatus. Next base: position 1,792 of record JAPZDV010000399.1, read on the forward strand.
AAAGAATTTTTAATGCATTGATATTAATTTAAATGTAATGATAAATACATCAGGAGTTTGGTGATTTTTTTGGTGCTGGAAAAGAATTTTTACATCCTTTTAGAAAATAATCAGCAGTTAAATGAACAGTGATGTTTTGTTGCAGCACAGATGAAAAACCAACCAAAGTGTTTTCAGTTTTTAGTAAAATAAAGCTGCAACACGTCACGTTTAGCAAGGAAATGTTTTAATCATTAGTTTGATAACTTAATCAATAACAATCATTGATTGTTTTCCACTGACTGATTGATCCTCTTGACTTTCTGACATCTGTCTTTTGCTTTTTTCTCTCCCATGTGTCTCAGACGTCCATCCATCACCTGGAGGAGGTTCTGGTCGCTGCACCCAGCAGCGTGTCCTTCTCCTCCCTCTTGAATCTCAATCCAACGGCGCCCTCTGCAGGTTCAAAGAGGTGCAGTCAGACTTCATCAGACGACAGCGATGAGAGTGAGACGGAGGAGCCCGGTGACAGCGGAGAGGGAGGGTGTTACAACCTGCGGGTGGGTGCCGACTTCTCCTCCTCATCTACATCTCAGACGTCTTCGTCAGCTCCTCCACCTCCGGAGGCTGAACCCAGACTGAGCTCCTCCTCACAGGAGGAGAACACGCAGACTTTAGGTCAGACGGCAGCAGAAACACACTCCGCTTCTGGACTGAACGACACACTGAGCTCACACACACACTCACCGTCACACCAGCAGGATGCAGAGCCTCCTGCAGGGGGCGCTCAGCCAAAGGAGGAGCAGGATGTGAACCTCCTCACATTGACGTTTGGCAGGCATGTGGACGAGGAGGAGGAGGAGGAGGAACAGGAGAAATTATTGCATGCTGAGCCTCCTTCTGCTTCAGAGGAGCAAAACACGACTGCAAACCTGCTCAAACAAGCCAGAGACACCGAGAAAGCTGCTGGAGAAACAGCTTCCTGCTCCGAGGAGGAGGAGGATGAGGAGGACGAGGACGAGGAAGACGAGGAGGAGGACGAGGAGGAGGAGGACTCAGGATATATAAGGCGCTGATGAAAAAACGTCTTACAGAACTTTAAACAGAATTTCTGTCTGTTTTTTTTTAGCTAGTTGTTGTTTAATCTCAGTGTTACAGAACCAGACTGATCCGTTCGGACCAGAGTCAGCGAAGTGACCTCAAACCAAAACTGGAAAACTGAAACTAGAATCTTACATAAGAATAAAATATAGAATTAAATTATATTCTAAACTTACAAAACCAACTTAAATAAAATCAGATTCAGTCTTTGTACTTTAGTAGTTTGGCCAACAGACTCCAGGAAGCTTCGCTGCGACTGAGTCACGTCTGAAAAAACCTTCATGTTATGAGAAAAAAAGCTGAGACGAATCAAAACTAAACTTAAGCTGAGACACGGAAACCGACTGAAACTGAGCCGAAGTGAAAACAAAACTTAAATGTGAAATTTAAAAAAAAAAAAACACTTAGCTGTAATAACTTTGATCTACAAACACAAAAAAACCCACAAATTTTTTTGAGTTATTCTCAAAACATGACGGCACGATCTGCAGCAGGAGGAGTTTTTCCAACTAAAACGACGGATTAAACTTTAAAACTAAAACCTTTCATTATTTTCTCTATAAAAAATAAACAAGTTTTAGTTAAGAACAGTTATACTTAGAGTGAGTCATGAACAAAATACTGTTTTTATTAACTCGGCATCAGATCTGATCTCTGATCGACTCACAGAAACCAGAACTTCAAACAAACTTTTTGAAGTTTGACGCCTGAAAACTTTGACGTCCAAACTCCAAATCGAGACGTTTAGTGACTAAGATTTAACATTAAAAAGAGAATTAATCTTCACCTCAGTGATTCAGTGTTTAATCCTATGAGGCAAACAAGTTATGACATGCGACAGACGTTCAGCTCCTTCAGATCCTGCCGTCCTTATTTCAGCTGATTTCTTTTGTCATTTTTAACAGAGAGAGACGGAGACGGGGAAACATTTCACTTTTTATCTTTGAATTTTATTGTCCAGCTTTGCATCAGTGCTCTGAAATGGTGAACTTCTTTAATTCAACATGAATGACACCAGGCATTTTATCAATTCATGACAAATCTGCAGTTAAAGATCTGTTGTTTTTTTGTTTTTTAAAAATCATTGGAGTTTTAAGATAAAAATGCATTTTTCTGTCCGCTTTGCAGAGTTTTCCATCAGTTTCCTCTGCAGCTGATTTGACTCTCGCAGCCTTAAAAAAAGAATCTGCTCACAGTTCCTCTTTATGAAGTAATATTCTGTGTATTTAGAAGTCAGAAGTGACCCAAACACTACAGATTATTAGATTAATGTGAACACTTGAGCACTTGAATCATGTTTAATCAGCAGCTAGAAAACTTCTTACAAAGGAACAGCTGGTTTGTGTTTTCTTCTTTGTTTCTGAACTCATTCCTGTACATCTTATTCCTGAGTTTAAGGGCATTATGGAATTGAAAATCCTCAAAAATCCTCCCAAAACACCATCAGGAGCATCTGTGGATTTTATTTTGTTTGATTTTTGTAGTTTAGAGCCTCAAATGTTCGATATCATTCAGTCGTGACAGGAAACGAGAGAAGTCGCCAAAGTAAAAGTGTCGTGTTTCGACAGCAGCTGAGCTAAATGTTCGTACTGAGTGTCGCTGATCGTGTTTCTGTTTGAGGTCAAATTTGAACCTGAAAACTTTATGCACTGAAAAACTGAATATGTGAAAACATCATAGGAAAAAGTCCACGTTGAGTACTGTACTGCTTTTAAAAATGCATTTTTTATTCGTCCTTATCAGAGAATTAAGTAATAATTAAGTAAAAATTAGCTGTTTTATTGTTTTTCAATCAAAACCAGTTTTTATGTTTAATTCATTTTGCCTCCTTGAGTCAAATTTTAATTGTTTTCTACTTCAAGTCTCTCAGATGTGATGATTTTCTGCCTCTTTGTTTTGTATGATGCTGAACTGAATATATATACATGTGGATTTTTGCACAGATGGTCGGATAAGACGAGACATTTGAAAGTCTCACTTCTTGACTCTGACACGGTCACTGAAATGATCGGCAGGCTGATCAATAATTAAAAAAAAATGTGGTTGCAGCTTCAGTTGTAAACACTGATTAGATGATAGATTTCATGACTGACAGCAGCTTGTTTGACACTCAGCACCATCAGATCTTTAAAAATCCTTTTTTCTGTTTTTCTGTGAGATGATAATAATTAAAAAATACCACCGATCATGTGATTGATTACCTGGATGCATCCTCAGACTGCATGTGGAGTTCACAGGATCGTTTTACACGCAGCGACCAAGCAATCAGTGTTTTTTGGGGTTTTTATGTTTATATTTTTTTTAATCACCTTGAGACGAGAGCTGAACTTGTTGAAATCAAACAGAACTTTTTATTTTTTATCATCATCATTCAGTAAAATTCATCAGCTTTGATCATCTTGTTTGAATTGTGACTGTGATTGTTTTGCAGCACATCGACATGTTTGTAATTTTGCATATTTTGTAAATTGTTGAGTTCACTTTACCATCATATTGACATTACAGTTACTTTATGTCACATGTTGCACCAGGAGAGAGAAAAGTAACACATGTAATGTTCCCATTAGAATACACAACCAACTTTATTTAAACATGATAATAAGAACACACAGTCATGTAAGTGTCATACTTGTGTTTTTAAACTTCCTGTAAAATCTTCCAAAACTCAGTGTCAAGCTTATAGAATGACATTAATCAGTGTTTAGCCAAAAGCATGCACATTTTACAACTATTAAAGCAACATTTTACACAAAAAAGTGCTGTTTGTCATGATTTTAAGTAAAGTTTTCCATGTCTTCAAGCTGTTCAGGCTGATTATTAATACAGAAAGTCACCAAACAGAGAAAATAAAACTCACACAGATGTGAAACGAGGGAAAGTATTTGCTGACTCCAGCTCTTCACCCGTTTTTCTGTGCAGCTCGCACACTAATACGCAGGATTTGAAGGGCTTAATGCACAGGGAGGGACTTCTGGGGAAACAGAAACTCAGCACAGAACATGACAACAACCGGTGTTGGACTCCCAACCCCCACACACGCCCCCCCAGCTCCCTCCCAGCCCTCTATAGGTTGTGTGCTCAAGTCAAAGAACAAGAGGCTTATCAGCTCACGTCAAACATCGAGACAACAACACAGTCCATGGAGGGAAGATGGGGCTGTGGATGCTTCTTCTTCTTCTGCGTTTACACCTTGGTAAAGCTTCCTGGGCTGCAGGTTGGGAGGAAGTGGGAGGTTAAATGGTGAATATGTTTAATATGTGAGATGAGAGTGTGTTGGGACTGAGCTGCTGGGCTTTGTAAGTGTTGTGTGTTTTCATTTTAATCAGCATTTGGACTCAGATTGTTTTTTTATAGATGTGTTGTGCCCATGTGTGTGTAGATATGTGTGTGTGTGTGGATGCTGTCAGGTTAAAAAGTTGTGTTTTTCAGCTTCAGATGCTCATCGTTCATGTGCAGGAAGTGTTTCTGTTGTGTGTGCAGGTTGTAGATTCAGATTCAGTGTCGTGATTCAGAACTCTAAAACATAAAAGATCAAATAATTTTATTTAAAAGTCAAATAATTTCAATGTTTTACTTTGAATTTGAAAGTTTTTTTCATGTATCTGTGCAGCGCTGTGTGTTTCCCTCCCTGCACCCTCCAAAGTCTCCATCTCCTCCTTCAACATGGAGCACACACTCAGCTTCCTGCCCGGCCCGGAGACTCCCAGCAGCACCCGCTTCACTGTGGAGATCCTTCGTCTCAGGTATTCAATCAGAGTCAGAAACACAGTGAGACGGACTCAGGACTTCTTCTTCTTTTATTCCTACTGAGAAAAAGATGCACTGGTTTTGAGGGAATAATGAAAAGATGAATGTCAGAAACCACAAATTAACAGCAGATTTCGTTCAGAGTCGTTACTCTGTCGTCTCTCTCAGCCTCACAGAAGCTCGACTCGCGGTTTAATCAAAAACTCTGGAAAAAAACTTGATATTCAATGTTTCTGCAAACCACAGATTCATTTAATGCCAACATGTTGTTCTGTGGACTGAGAAAACGCTGCAGTTAAGGTTTGGAAACAAACGTGTTTTGAATTAAAATACTCAGTTTCATCTCCTCAAACTGGCTGGAAAATATCCTGAACTTTAACGATAAAAGTAAACTCAAAATAAAACTCAAATAAAACTGCAGGAAGTGAAAAGTTTAGAAGAAGAAGGTTCATCTGAGTCTCTGGGATCATTTTTCATTCAGACTTCCAGTGTCAGTGCTGTTGTCATTCAATTGTCAGAAATTGTTAATAAGCTTGAAAAATGATAGAAAATGCACTTTAAGGAGCGTTAACATCTTTTTACAAGCAAATAAAAGCCTGCAGACATTGTTGATGAGGTTTCCTTAAATCAGCTTTTTCCAGAAAATGATCAGATTTAAACTTTTACACCAAAACTGTCTTTAAAATTTCCTCAGAAATGACGTTGACTTGACAAATGTGCCATATCAGCTCAGCATATTTATGACTCAAACTCTGTTTAATGTTATTAATGTCATACATTTGGAAAGATTTGACCTTTTTATTGACTCCTGGGCAGCACTCAGATATATAACACACAGATTACACATAAAGACATGAAGCTAACAAACACCAGCGAGCTAAAACAGCACAAAAGAAGTGATGCTAAAGTACAACACACTCTTTACGAGCTGCTTTTCGTATTTATGAAACATGTTCAGGCATTTTACGACGTAAACTCTCTCCTGTATTGTCTTTAAAGTAGGGCAAAGCCATAAAACAGGACTAAAAACTGCAGGATTTCTTGACACTTGTGTAATCGATTACTCCACATGAGAGACAAATGTGAGAAATGAGAGAAAAGGAGAAAAAGATTTTGCTGATCTGAGATCTGAACCTTTTAAACTAACTGAGACTTTAGTCGGTACAAACAGTTTATTATCACACAACACATTTAAATGCATTGTTGAGCCAAAAACTTTGCTGCAGGTTTAACATTTTCCACCACGGCCGTCGCCATCTTGTTTTTTGGAGCCAGTTGTGACCATATTTGTTTGAGAGGGCGGAGCTGGGAAGGACACAACCAATGACTGCAGAGATCGAACAGCTCAAGCCTCTTACATAACTTTTAACAACTTAATGTCGTAATTTAATTTAAAGAAATAAGTCACACAACAATTCAGTCAAACAGTTTGTCGTTAACAAGGAAGCAAAAACCAAAACTGTTCATTTCGAGGTTGTTAAAATGTTTGTTCCTGCTGTAAAAGTGTTCATTTTAACACGTCTGTCCACGTGGAGGGACTTTGTTTCAGAGCCTCAACTGTAGTTTTTGACCTTTTTGTGTCATTTTTGTTTCCAGCTGCTTGTTTTTGTGGCTTTGGAACAGAAAACAATCACATGAAACAAATCTTATCTCCAAATCAACCAACTTTAGCTTCATCTGCCCACAAACCAGAAGCTGCTGGAGCTGAAACAGGCTGTTGTCTCGTTGTTCTGAGTGAAAAACAGAAAATCTGTGTTTCTTTCAGTGATCTGAGAGGCTCCTTTCTGTCAGAAGTGTCAGAATTAAACACTGTGAGCGTTCAGATCTGTATTTGAGTGCTGGTTAATCATCTCCATGCCTCTGTGTTTGTTTAGCTTCAGGCTCTGCATGTGTCATGTGTTTCGTTTTTGCCTCTGAAGCTTCTGATGAAGCACTTTCCTTTCCGAGTAACTGAGCTCTGCTTCAGCTTCAGGATGACGCACTGAGGCGTCAGTGATGACGTTAAATATCTTCTGCTTTGACCTTCACCTGCTGTGATTTAAGAGATTTTTTTCACAGAGGATGTGTTCATCTTTGCCGCCATCTCACCATTTCTTTCCCTCCCTTTGTGTTTTCTTTCACTTTGGAGGAAGAACTCGTGGAAGCAGGTGGCTGGTTGTTCGGAGCTGACGGCCGGACAGACGTGTAATCTGACCCGAGTGCTCAAGGACCCGTCCGACCACTACCGAGCCCGCGTCCAGGCCTTCACGGCCAATCAGAGGTCCAACTGGACGGCGTCCACGTGGTTTCAGCCTCTGTCAGACAGTGAGTCCAACACACGGGAGATTTAAGGTTTCACAGATTCCTCAGAGAGCAGAGCCGAGTCCTGATCACTCAGTGAGACCGACATCATGCTATCACACTGTGTGACCCTTCCCAGCATGCACCGGGGCAGCGTATTTACAGACACACATCTCATTTTCATCGTTGTCAGTGTGGTTTTGTTCCACATTGAGCTTCACAGCATCAAGCTATCAGATTTTAACACTGAATTTCATCAGATTGGAACTTTGAAGTTTGAAGTTTTCTTATTAGGAACAAATTACAGCCTTTTGTTAAGAAGTCTGATCGATCATGAGTCATTTTCAAAGCTCATGAGCTTCCAAGTTTCAGTTACGATCATCAGTCTGCTGTGAAAATGAAACTTAACCAAAAATCTCTTAAAAGAAAACAAATTATATCGCAGAAAAGTGAATTCTGCAGTTTGTTATAACGTTTAATAAGTTTAAATGTTCATATGACAGATTCTCATTTTAAAGGTAATCAACAAGCTCCAGGCTGCCGTGCGAAAGAGTCCACTGAGGTTCACATCGTCACAGGTGTCTCTTTTTGAGAGGATCCACGTCAGTTCAGAGCCTTTTCAAACAGGAAACTGAAGCCGCCGTCGCTCCCCTCAAAGCCACCAGACTCCTTCAACGAAAACAATCATTTCACGGCACAAAACTCAGGAGTTTCTGTTTTACTGATGATTTCGTGTGACTTCAACTAACATGTGAATGTGAAAACTATTTGTTTGCACATTGACCAAATTTCTCTCTACAACTTTGTGTGATAACATTTATTAAATTAAATCATCTTGAATCTCCTCGTTCGGACAGTTTTCTTGTTGAAGAAGTCTGGTGACTTTGAAGGAAGTGATGTAAGAACTTCAGTTCACCTGCTGTAACTATCCATTTAGAAATAAAACAGTGAAACCTTCATGAAAAGATCATAAAGATTCTTCAATAACCTGCATGTCTTCATCTAAAAATCCCACTGAAAGAACCAAATGATCCAGATTATAATCTGTGTGACTCAGTGAGGAAACTGGGTTCAGTTCTGGAGGCAGATTTGGTCTCTTTGGTTGAGTTCAGGGTCGAACCTGCACAGTTCTTCATGTTGAGTTGGTCTCTCGTCGCAGCCGTGTTGGGACCTCCTGATGTGTCCGTGTCCGGATGTGGGAACTGTTTGCTCCTGCAGCTCAGGGATCAAACCAGCAGGGGGCTGCAGCCGCTGAGGGAGCTCCACGGAGAGCTCATCCTCCAGGTTCAGAGGACCAGGGACGGCGCACAGGTGAGATCAACACCTTTACACCCATCATCCATCAGATTACTGAGAGTAAAGTTAACAGGCTGAACATCATCCAACTCTCTGGTTATCTGAGCCTTTCAGTCCATTCTGGGATCTTTGTTTTTGGTTTCCCAGCTTTTCATCCAGCAGGATTATCTGTTTAATCTCTCCTGAGAAGATATTGAGACACTTAAATGGCTCTTTAGTTAATCAATCAATCAGTCAGTCATCAGTAAATGATTGATGGACTGATTCTGTCAAAACCTTTTGTTGAAATTGTGGACTAAATAAAAGTTTGGTCAAATAAAAACAATCTACAAGGAAAAACTCAAATATAATTCTGTGAGATTACAGCTTCATGACATATTAACATTACCTTTCTTTGTGATATGTGATTAAGTTATAACCAAAGTCAGCTGAGAGCTTGTTTGTTTAGCGGCGGTGAAGAGGGAAGCTGGTGTTTTTGCTGAGTTTGGCAGCTGGATGGTCTCATTCGTGCTGCTTCAGACCACAACGAACATAACATCACATAAACAGAGCAGTTTTCTGTCAGAAACAGGTCACAGCTTCCTCCTTTCTGCCTCCGATGTGGCCGTGACCCAGAGATCCAGCTTTCATTTTTCTGAAATACTGCTGACACACATGTAAACACTTTATTTTGAAGTGGTTTTTTATTTTGTGTCTGCTCGCAGACTCAATGCAAAGAAATCTATCTGGTGAAATGAAATACAGATGAAGATCAGACTTCAGGTAGTTTTTGGGATGTAAACAGACACAGATGACTGACCGAACGTTTGGCCTGGAAGCAGAAAGCTAAAAGTGTTAATGAAACACGTGTTCATGTAAAAAACTCGCGTCTGTTCTCACTTTGTCACCTTAACGCAGGTTATCAGCAGCTGCAAACATAAAAGTTCGATGTAATTGATCTTTTTCTCCACTTTTTCACCGTTATTGTTTCTCAAACTGGTGCAAACAGCCGTGGACATTTTTGTTTTCACAGAAGTGAGACGAGTTTGACTCATTTAGGTTTAGAAAGACTGTGTGTGAATGTGTGAATGTGTGTGAATGTGTGAATGAATTCATGTTTACTGTGTGAAGGCTCATGAACACACAGATGTGTGTGTGTGTGCTGCTGTTCAGACCTTTACATGCCTCCCTCACACTCTTTTATTCCAAGTTACTTGAGTGTTTAGATGATGTGAAACTTGCCAACAGCGAAGCCTCAAAGCGGCTCGTTGTTTTTTTTTTTGTCGTCCTGAGTGAAAGTGTGTTTGCAGGTTTTTGTGCTTCTCACGGAGAAACCAGGTTTTTCGCCGTGCGGTTTAACCCACCTCTTCCTCTCAGCCGCTCGTGTTCGAGAAAACACTCGGCCTGATGAGAAGAACAACGAGGAACAAATCTTCACATCTGTGGTTTTCCATCTTATCAAAAACAGGTTTTACAGTTTGATACGATAAGAGGTGAAAGCTGAAGCGTTAAGGGAGACACACAAACCGCCTGAATGTACTTCCTGTTCCCTCTTCAGCTTCAAAACACGAACAAAAAAAAAAAAAACACAATAATACAGCAGTTTCCAATCTGACACAAGCAGACTCTGACTTTCTTTAGCATGTTTTTTACTAAAAAACACAGATTTCAGTAAAGAAATGACAAAGATGATCGACATTGTTTTGTTTTGCATCATTGAACAGCTGGTGTGTGTGTGTGTGTGTGTGTGTGTGTGTGTGTGTGTGTGTGTGTGACAGCTACTTCTTGGGAAAAAGACAAATC
>JAPZDV010000400.1:0-11972 GCA_029814665.1 Acanthurus lineatus
AGCCCAATATAGTTGGCGCCCTCTGTGACCCAACAATATCCTCTAAAGATGACACTCCCATCAGCCTCAGTATACTTTGTTTTAACATGTCATGTCATTGAGAGCATGTTGACATGTTGATTCTGGTATTAACATCAGAGCAGTCTCGCTGTGATATTAGCATGACTACTGACTGTTAGACTTGTAGAAAACTGTAGGCATTAGATATTGATGGATGAACCTCATTCCAACCACTCTGGTTTGCTTAAATGTCTTTACCAATTCTGTGCAGCAGCTAGATTGGCAATAGATTCAGCTGTCTCAGTGATTATAGAGTAAAAAGAGTAAATTACAAGCGAAAAAGACCCATTCCCCCCTGAATCACACTCTGCACTCTCATTTCCTTTAATTTTATTCGATGAGCTAACTCAGTGTTTCACACAACCTGCTTTTCAAAATTATGTATTTTAGATATAAGGCTTAGTGATCATCTGAGGAATAGTTTGACTGCGTATTGCTAACACATCGTGACTCTCTTATTCCCAATTAAGTTAAAAGCTTCTCCACTGTCATGCCCACATAGTATTCAGCTGTGTATTGTTATGCTTATGACTTTAGTGCTTCAAATACAAATGTATTTGACCTACAGCCACTTTTTTGCAACCTCTCCAGGAAGAGACGATTTATGTGCTGATTAGGCAGCCAAAGTATAACCTGATATTGCAGATGTAATGTTTCTTAAATCCATAGGATATATTTCACATGTCCATCTGAAAAACAGCCCATAGACAGTGTTTAAAAGGGGCAGGTTGTTTCAGAATGTTGGAAAGTGACTAGATGAATGTTCTGTCTGTCACATTCATTACTATTGCCAGAGCCAATAAGGAGAAGAACAAAAACATCTTTTCCATGAAGAAAAGCCTTCAGTTTCATTGTGTGCTTTTCTTTCAATTAGGAAATGTCATCCAGTTCTGATAAAACTGCCACTATTGCACCATTCGCACTAACCTCTTTGGCAGCCACCATTGTTTACCAGCTTGTAGCCGCTTCTTGCTTTCATCAAAACTAAACCTCGCCTGTAGCTACCACCTCTTTCTCCTCAAAGGAAGCTGATTGATCTGGTCATATTCTGACCGGAGACAAACAAATCTAGTATGGACCCACAAGATTTCAGACCTGAAATCTCAACAGTACAGCTGCCTTGCAAGGCTAGCCAAAGTATTAGTTGTAAGAACTTGTGGTGAATAATTACAAACATCTATGTACCAAACTAAACATTAACTAAGCATTTTCTTATGATTAAGATTTGCTACATTTGTTGTGGTATAACAAATGTGTTATTGTATAACAAATGTGCCCTCATACTGGAATGTATCTTACATTAATATACAAGGATACGAGGATACAAGGATACAAGGAAGTGTATTGGTCATTTTACAACGAGCTGCATCATGAAATTAAAGCTTGGTTCCCTCTTGATTGATTAATTAATTGTAGAAAAAATAAAAATAAAATTATTCAACATTGAGGAGTGCTGATGGTGCAATATTCCATGAATGCCAGATTTATGTTTTCGTCTGTTTCAGCCTTTTCTTTCTGAATTATTGCAATTTTTTTTCATTGTGGAAATGACCTGCCGCACTGTGTCAAATAATAATAATAATAATAATAATAATAATAATGACTGTCTTATTGGCTGAAAAGTACATTATGTTTCAGCTTTAAAATACTGCTTTGTTGCAAATGTAACTACAGCTTTATATTGACTAGTTTTAAATGCAGTAAACACTGATGTGTCCAGCACAGTTTGCACTGTTGTTGCACAAAAGGAACATCTCTAGAATAAAAGTAAAATTTTACTGTAAAACCTTCAGATGAGCAGTAGTTGTGTTAAAAGGTGAAATCAGTGTAAACTACATTTGTTACATAACACGGCTGGATGAATATAATTTGGATGATTGTATTATCAAGTGTGTACCTCTATTACATTGCTGCCACTGGGCAGCTTGAGGGGACCTCTGAAAGAAAATACATTTTATGAATGCTATTAGGTAAATATATTACAATAATGGAATGTGATACATCAATAATGAAAAGCAAGAGTCATATAAAATGATCTTGGTTTCTGTGTATCACAAATTGCCCTTCAAGGGAGGTGATGTCTCACAGCTCCTTCATCTAACTTTTTTCTGATGAGTTCTTTTTTCTGGTTCATGTCTTTCCATTTACCAGGATTGAATCACTCTCCCTATGTATATTTAAAAAACCAATGCAATGGACTTAGAACCTGCTTTTACTCGTTCTTTTATTTGTGAAACCTGTATCTCCATAAAATGGCAATTGGTGTTTCACAAAATGATCGACTGGCTGATTATCAGACCACTTGACAATCAACTGTGTGGAAAAACTTGAAGTCTTTCCTCTGAGATTAGCACCTTCACAACAAAGTCAAACAGTTAAGTGGCAACTATCAGCAACTACCAGAGCAAGACATTGATTTGTTTGAATAGTTCTTTTCAAGTAAGACCTTGTTAAATGAACACAATTTAAAATGTTTAGAGAAGGTAAGAGTCCCACTATGACTTCAAGAAAGAAGTGAGACAGTTACTTCATCCAATAATATGTCCAGCTCAGACCAGCTTTGGGTCAGTTTTTGTCCAATCAGATTAAGGCTCATTTGTAAACAGCCCCTCTCTGAGCCAATTGAGGACTCTCAGTCTCACACTCCCTCAGGTTACGAAGGTGGACTTTTGTAAACCCTACCCTGGTTGTACTGGAGACCTTCTGAAATTGAATTGTTACTCGTTAATGGGAAAGAAAAAATATATTTATATTCGGGAATTATTCAACTTCTCAACTACTTTTTAGAATTGATGACTACTAAAGTCGAGATTTTAATTGTTTAGTTAACAATAACAAAGTAATTAAAGTGGCTATTTTTATAGACTTGCTACCTATTTTTGACCTCTCAGCATAAATACTTTAAAACACATAATATTTGAGTGTAAACATGCATTTTATCGGCATTGCTTCTATTTTGCTGTACTCCCATCACTGCAGTGTCTTGGCATGGTCCTTTAGTAAAAGAAGAACAAATGCAGTTTGAATGTGAGGCACTCAAAAAGGGAATGCAAATTCTTATCTAATATCCCCCACAGTGGCATCATATAGGCACAGATATCAGTAGCTCTTTCTGTTAGGAATATTTTATTTTAGTTGTGGGAAAATGTTCTCTATATTTTTACCTGATGCTAAATTCTTTGTTAAGTGATTCTTCAAGTCATTGTAAAGCTGAAACAAATATTTGATGCTAATCATTCTGATTTATAACATAACAAATGTGTAAAATATAAACTGGTGCAGAATAAAACAAAATAATTTGCTAATTTGTGCAGGAGTATAACCAGAAACAGCAATATTTTGCATTTTTACTTGATGAATGTAAACCCACAGTTACATTTAGACTCACTCAGTGCTGCTGAAAATGAATATATGAATAATACATAGCAGCTCTGCAGGACCCTGTTTCAAACTATTCTCTATTGACAGTTCATGCCTGTCAGGGTGCTCTTGTCTTTCCAGCTTCAACCCAATGCCTTTGGACTAATCTGTTTTCTGTCCCTTGTGCACTCTCAACAGTGCAGACGCATAGTGCGAACAAGATGGATGTCCTCTAAGGTATAAACGAACTGAGTAGGATGGAAGCCAGAGTGGTCCTCTGAACAATTAAGTAAATTGATGCTCAGTTCCAGAGACACACAGAGCATGTATGCATGTGAATATATGCAGACCTGTCAAAAGCTTTACATAAAATTAAATGAAGCTCTGTGTATGCATACATGTCTGTCATAGCAAACCATTTAAGGATTTGTTCTTCATTTATTAGGAGTGTAGTTCATGTGAAAACAGTGTAGTTGCTAGATTTCAAATGAACCCTCTGAACTGATCAATGCAACACTGTCTGTGGAAAGTACTTAATATTAATTGATTTTTATGTGACATTAGAAGAGACAGCACTTTTGTTCATGCTAAAATATCCCAACAGCTATGGGATTGATTACCATGACATTTGCCGTGCCATTAATATCAGCCTGGGGATGAAGCCGCATGATTTTCATGAACCCTCAAGTTTTTACTTCATGCCACCAGCATGTCAAAGTTTTTATTTATCTTGTGAGATACTGTAATTCAGCTTATTAGTTGAATGGGCATGAGATTGTGTACGGACATTCATGGTCCTCAGTGGATGAATCTCAGTCACCGGTCTCAGGTAAATAAATGGTTTGGGGTCTAATACAGAAAACTGTTCAATGGACTGCCCTAGATTTTTTAAAGATATATTTTGAAACATTTTTTTCAAATTCAATGATCCTTTAATTTTTTATCAATCCGCCTGTATTGTTACTATTAGGTCAGAATTTGATTTGTCAACACTGTGGTTGATAATCAAATTCCAGCTTACAGTGACACTCAAATTCACTTCAGAAATACTTTTCTTATGTCAGTTGGCAGGTGATATTGTGCTAGCACACTAAACAAAGATGGATGACATGGTAAACAAGATACCAGCTAAACTTCATTGTGTTAAGACTGCCAGTTTTAGCATCTTAGCATGCTGACATTAGCATTTAGCTCAAAATAGAGATGTCTTTACCTTCTCTAATGTCTGGTTATTTTGTTTATCTCAGCCTCTGTGTTTTACTGTGTATCATGTGGAATGAAATAGACCAACATATGGCCAATGATGAACTTCAAGAGTTGTTCTCCTTTTAAAAAACCTGCAAAAAGTTGTTTTTCTCAGCCAGACATAAAAATAAACAGCATAGTGAATTTTTCCCTTGAACAGAGGGACACTTACAGAGAAATAAAAAAATTTAAATATCTAAATGAACAGATTTTTCCATAAGCACTGGCTGTCAGGTGGATGTGCAGACATGAAAACATTTTCAGTAGACTAATTTCTTTTTCAAGTCACTTTTTAATTCTTAATGGTTATATGTTTTTATATTAATTTGTTATGCAAAAAGATATTTTGTCATGTCTTGGTTTTAAGTAATTAGAGAAACATGAAAAAATTACACTGTTGATCATTAATATCCTCTACCATCGTGTTTCACTGAAGATGTTGGGAGGTAGGGAGAACCTCATGGGAGAAGGCTTATCTTCACTTTAGCTGTTCACTTCTCATTCTGTGGGCACAGGGACAAGCAGAAAAGAGACAAGTAAGGAAAAGATAATGTCTTTACAGTTACAAATAGGCTCAGTTGTGAATGGCACACTTAGGGGCTGACAGATTCTGTGTTTTTAGCCTAGTAAATCTAGTGAATATTTGGCTTAAACAAATTGATGATGCAGTTTTTCTATCATGTTTTCCATTAAGTCTGCTGAAAGGAATGTGGTCAAGTTGCCGCTGTTTGTTTTATGTAAGGCGAGCTCTGTGCTGGACTCTGTTTAAAAAATAGCCTTGTAAATGTAAATTCTCCAGTCAGCATCTGGTCACATCAACTTAGAATGTATGTATGTACTTTGATTGATTTAGCATGTTGATAATTCATTAGTTTTAATTTTGTTTTAAGGAAAAACTCAGCTACTGGCATTTGCTCCAGGTGTTCTTCACTGCAGTTTTATGAAGAGGAAAATAAGGGGAGTAACAGTTAAAGCGGCTTTTAAAGAGAAGGTTTTCTTTTTAAATATGCTAGACAATGGATGAAATTTACTTGCCGATGTGAAGCGTGGTTTATGTGCATTTCTTAAAGGACTTATTTGATATTATTATTATTTGGTCAGTTTACACTGGCATGTGAGCGAATAATCTTTTGAATAAAATCTGATCAACTGTGAAATAAATCCTTCTTTCAAAAGAGTTATTGTGTGGGAATGACAATAACAGTGTAAATCACAATAAAAATTTGATGTCAGCCTATAGAGATCTGCTGCTTCACCCCTCTCACTGCGTTAACAACTTCATTATTTTGTCATATTACAGAGAATCATATGTCAAACATTAGGAAAAGAGCTCAACCAAGTCCAACACAGGGCTTCCTCCCTAAGGAAACCTGATCAGGGCTTCCTTAAGGAGGAATCTCAGGTTAACTTAAAAATGGCCATGCTTCTGTTTAAGTTTATTCGAAAAACACTGAATAAAAGGACGGTTGAAGTGCAAGGTGACAAAGAGAGTGTGAGAGATGGTAACATTTGAAGAGACAGACACATGAACCAGGGCATTAGATCGATTAGGCCTGAAGATGAAATAGGAGAGGGTGGATGGCTTTGATCATTATAAGCTCCTAGATAGACAGTCATGATGGATGGACTAGAAGATATGTCATGGAGGAAGATGAATTGATTAGAGAGGGGGAATGAGTGGAAGCATCTTCTCCTGAGTGGGAGATCTTGTCCTGTCAAGTGGATACAGGCCATTAAAAAAAGAGCGATGAAATAAGCAACACACATTCTCTAAGATTATAATCTAAGCATCACCTTGAGGCTCAAGAAAATATAATCTTTTCTTGAAAATTATTGGGATATGGACAGAGAGAGGGTAAGCATAATGAGATGGAGCTTGATTTAGTATGCCTTGCTTCCCTGATGAAGGAAATATTTGAATCACCTGCCAAATACTTCATAGAGCCGGTTAATGATCATTCTCAAAGTAGGTATAATGCTGATTATGATATGATTACAGTATGATTGTTTCATATGATTATTATCATGATTCCTGGGTAGAAACTAATGAAGTTTTGTTATTCCCTGTCTTTATCTTGGCAATCAATCAAACCGTCTATATCCAGCTCACTGTATTTGCCGCAGGCTGTGATTAGATGATGGAGCCACTAACTGCCTGAGGAAAAAAGTACTGCAGTTATTTTAGAAAGTGGAACTCGAGCCATCAAAAGGCAATGAGTTGCCCTCAGGAAAGCCTGTACTTTGCTATTTATTGTTGCTGCACAGCAAAGGGACAGATCTCATCAATAGTAACCTCAAGGTCTGTTTCAATTTGTGAGCCTCGTGTAAAAACATAATTTGATTTACTTTATATCAGACTGTTCAGTTCAGTTCAAAACATCAGAAACAAAAATGCGCTTCGTATGATTAACACAAAGAGTGCCTTATCTTAAAAGTGTAGCTTGCAGCTTTAAGTGAAATCAATTATGCTGTTCTTTGCTCTATAGAATCTACATATACAGTACAGCTATGAAGTATTTTAAATAAATATTATGATAAAAGTTTATAATCTACTGAAGCCCTTCAGCTATAAAGCATTTTTTAACTCAAGAACCATGTTAGTCACGTGTATGGACTGCTGCGTCTGAAACTATGGCAGCACTGAATGACTCATTCTTGGTTTCTAATATTGATGTTCATTGCTCACATGGAACCTCGAATCTCAGCAGGGTAATCATTAATTGTAGGATTGATTATGTTGTGACCTGCATCTAGACGATTGCCCTCGAGCACAATAGCTCCAAAGCACTCTGTGGTTTCTAGAAAAAAAGTCCTTAATGATGAGAGCGTGTTCAGATAATGTTGATTGTAATTTGATTAAGCTAAAACTTTCTGATGTCTGTCTTCCTGTTGATCTGAGACAAAGCAATTTAAAATAAAAAAATGATTAGTCTGTGGCAGGAAGAAATGGATTATATCATGAAAAAAAGGTCCTGCTGATAAGTCTTTTATCAAAATTCTAATCACATTAAAGTGTAAATGTGTCACACTGTATGCAGACTGTCCTATTTAAATTATTATCCAGAAACCATAAACAATAGAAATCCCAAAAGAATTGCTTAGAAGACAGTATTTCAGATCCATTATAAGAGAACTATTACTGTAAAATCATTGTTAAATCATGTCCAGATGATGACAATGCCAAGTTATATTTGGTAAAAAAAAAAACATATGTGTGTGTGTGTGTGTGTGTGTGTGTGTGTGTGTATATATATATAGGATCTTTTTTTTCAAAAAGAATCCATATCTTGACAGCCTTTTCCTGATTATGATTATAAATGAACACATCTTCTGGTTACAGTGAATGGAAAGAATATTTTGACAATCCACTCCATAATCGTCTCTTGACATTTCACCATGAAAACTAAAGTGGTTCTAGATGAAATGTTAAATGATCACCAAACGCAGACTGACACATCCTGTTCAGAGCATGAATGATGGGGTGTAACTTAATTGGGAATCATTCCAATAGCTGTTAAGCTATTTCAGTCTGAACAGTAGTGGACAACGAGTCGACCCCTTGTCGGGCTCTCAGTGCCATTGTATGTTTCAAAGATGTACAGTGCAACACAAATTGTGGCCTGAGGAAGATCTTGTTGTTGTACATGGTCTTGTGTATTAATGGCTTGACATACTTCTGCAAGTTTTAGTCTCATATTTAGAGTACTGACAATAAGGTCAGGACACCAAAAGATATTAAAAATAGCATTGATAATTACTCTAACTTTTAGCAACTGTTTTTGCTTGATCCTCCTTCATATACCTACACTAATGCTTTCATATGCAGATGAATTTCAACTCTGTTCACATATTCACAATATAGTATTTCTAGGGCAGAAGGTTCCACATCCACATCTAAAAGTAGTTGCATAAGGCTTCTTATTTCACCCTGAGTGAGCTAACAAAGCAGTAATTGGGTGCTGGCATCCGTATTAGACAGGTGTTTCAATAGCCTTTGGGCAGTTGTTGGAGTCAGACTTTATAATAGAGACAAGAGATTTTGTCGTGGGGTTTGGCTGCTGGAAATGCAAATTAGACAAAAGAATCAAAACACAAAAAAGAACAAAAGTTCTGTACAATAAGTCAAACAAAAGAAGGAAAAGAAGAATAAAGAATGTTTGGTGTAACTGAACATAAAATGCATTGAGATGGATGCTTTGCATTTCCCACTGTCGTCTCTCAGAGGGCTTAAACACAATTTTACTAACTGATCTTGAAATCCTCAGATAGTCCAGTATCAGCCCATGTTCTAATCCCTACAAAACTGTCTTTGAATTGCAGCCAGAATGGTGATGAACAGAGAAAACTGGACTCAACAAAAGTAGATTTCTTGTTTCTCTTTGCCCTCCATTATCATATATCAGCCAGTTTGATGGGAGTTGAGTAATGTCATGTTATTACATTTCTTGGTATTAAAGGTGAAATATTTCAAGCTATTCTCACCACTATTTAAAGCTAACAGCATAGAGAGGGGCCTATGGCTGCCTTAACCCCTGTATACTCCAGAGCCACCCACATTAGTGTGAAGAAACTTTGATATATTTCAACTATATTGTTATTGTCGCCTTAACCATCCCTTTGGTCTTCCAGGTAAAAATTGTTTATATTTTTCTACTATGTTTAGCTTCTGTAAGGGACTGAACAGCAGCTCACAAAGCAGTTGGTCCAAAAGTGCTCTCTACATTTTTGAACTGCTCAATCATTTATAATGAGGGTGCACAATCCCATCCAGAATTTATATCCTTCTTGTACTGAAAATAGAGTCAACAGAGGTGGCACTATTCAAAAAAACCTTATGCCAGCCATGAAAAACTGCACAACACAGACCTCTATTTCAGTTTTTGACTATTTGGGCTTTCATGTTAGAAGACAGAGATGACGTTAGAAGCTATTCTGAGAAGTAAAATTAATATCTGTCATTATTAGATTGACCTTTTCTTTTGAAATGATTCAATTTATGTCTTTTGCTGCTACCAAAAAGCAGAATTAGCATAGAAAACTAAATTACCTCAGGATATGGATTTGTAAGTATTGTTTTCTTTGTGCAACAGGTTTGTGAGTTGGATTTATTGGGCTTTAGACTGTCAAAGAATTAGCTTAACAAATTGTAAAAATACACATACTCTTTCTTGAAAAGAGCTAGATGAGATAACAGCTACCATACTTGTATCTATTCAGTAGTTATAAAGCTATAGCCAGTGTCTACTTATAAAAGCTTAGCTTTGCTTAGCTTAGCTTAAAGACAAGAAATACGGAGCCTCAAGTAACAACTAACATTCATGCTCTGTCTAAAGATAATAATGTCTACCTAAAGGTTGTCTTTTTAACTCTTGAAACTTAATGTTTTAAGCTGCTGTCTTGGCCAGGCTTCCCTGGGAAAAGAGATCATTGTGTCTCAATGGGACTGACCTGGTTAAATAAAAGCTAAATAAAAATAAAATTTAAAAAAGGGCTTCTGAAGCTTGCTAATTAATATGTTTAATCTTGTTTACTCTGTATAAAAAATAAAAGAGTAAAAGTGACAATTTAAGTTTTTTTGGAGGTATATATGTCAGGCTACATAGGCCAAATGGCTCTTAGCTAATTGAAAACTGTCATCTTACTTTCTGAAGTGAAGAATCTTGTCAAGCTCTTTGCAGAGTTTGGGTTATATGTAATGCACCTGTCAGAATTTTTATAGATAAGTCAAATGTTAAGGTTAGTTAGATTTATGTTTTTCTTTTAACATATTTTAGGAGTAAACTGGATGTCAAAATCAGTCTCAGATCATTTTCAAAAAATATAAGTTACATTTGTCCCATTTAAACAAATGGTAATAGTAACCCATGAATTCAATTGCCCAAAGGTGCTTTATGTGACCAAGTGTCCTAATTTTGGCACATCTGCTCATTTGACCAAATCCTAATGAAAAACAGTGTTTATAATGTAGGTCCTACATAACCTAACAAGATCGGATTTTTGTTTTTCATCCTGGCTGCCCAAAGTTCAACTACTAGTCTGAGATCAGTTTCATGTCTTTTAGTCAACATTCATCATGCTGCTACACTACTTCCATAGCATGGTTTAAGCTAGATATCAGTCACAGTGCCATATGCTATATGGTATTGGCCTCTTTTAAGGAATTTACTGTAACTGGTAAAAAACTGCAACATATCTCACCTTTAACTAATCCTGTAAGAAACTTAAAGCATGAAAAATTACACGACCAACATGCAAAGTTCTGCTTGTGTGTTTATATTAGTCTGCTCTGTGTGCCTTTGAGTCTTGGCAGCCTCAAACAGCGGTGTGTAAGTCTGCTAATCTCATGTGCTCTCTGGATTGTTCCTAATTAACATGTAGATAGCTCCCCACACAGCTCAATTGGCACAGAAGTACATGATGTTCCCTACATTGCAGAATTGCACCCTTGATTGGTAGACGATGGAAAGTTCATATGAAGAGAGCTGGTGTGAAAGATAAAATTAATCCCTCCCAAAGTGTTTTCATCTCTGGTTATTCTGAATGTAAGACCAGGTCTGAGGAAAGCTGCAAAAGAACATAGTCTCTAACAAGTTTGCAAGTTATTGCATGAGCATGTACAGCAACTTATATAGCTATGACAGTCATTTGTAAAGTTGGATCAGTTACAGTCTTTGAGCAGCAATTGCTTGGATAAAACAATCTGCTTTAATTGGAAACTAAATGAAGCACAACAGCACAGAATGGAAACTGATTTGAAATTTTTAATCAGACTGCTTTGTCTAAACAGCATAATTAGGCCTTTTAAACCAGTGCTCCCATTAAACCAGTGCTCAGCACTCAGCACTGTGATTTGAAAAATATGGGGAGATTTAATTCAAGACTAGCTAAAGGCTAAAGTAATCAGGTTCACCTATGAAATCCCTCCCCTCCAGTCAGTTTGACCGATTAGAAAATCAGTATATGCACTGAATAATTGATTTAAAAACCCGGATATTATTTCAGTAGATTAGAAGACTGACACATGCTTCTCCAGACTGTAAACAAACAAGCACAGTTGTTGTAATGAGAAGTTCAAGAGTTTTTTTTTCTATGCTTGTGCAAACAGGAACAATTTTTCTCCAAAATATGTTGTTTAGATTTGAGATGTTTCAGGGACAACTCCTGTGAATCCTGCAACCTATGGTCACTCTGCACTACATCCAAATCGAGCCTTACAGAGAATACTGACTGTTTTAGTCATCTATCTATCTATCTATCTATCTATCTATCTATCTATCTATCTATCTATCTATCTATCTATCTATCTA
>JAPZDV010000401.1:0-11967 GCA_029814665.1 Acanthurus lineatus
ATGTGCAGGCCAAGAAACTTGAAGCTGGTGACCCATTCCACTTCCTCCCCATTGATGCTCAGGCCTGAGTGCAGTGTGGTCCTCGACTTCCAGAAGTCAGTAATGACTTCTTTCGTCTTTGTGGTGTTGAGGTTCAGGTGGTTGTCACTGCAGCAGGCCGCCAGTTCTTTGGACCTCCTCTCTGTATGGTGCCTCGTCTCCATTGTTAATGAGCCCCACAACGGTTGTATCATCTGCAAATTTGATGAGGGTATTGGAGCTATGAGTAGCGACACAGTCATAAGTGTACAGTGAACAAGACTGGACTCAGCACACAGCCCTGAGGAACACCAGTATTGAGGATGATGGTGGAAGATGTGGAGGCATTCTGCCATTCTGACATGCTGGGGTCTGTTAGTCAGGAACCGGGTGTAAGATAGCAATGTACCTGCACCACTGGCGCAGGGCGCAACCAGTCCTTAAAGGCAATGAAAGCAGACTCTCTGATTGGTTATTGCATTTTCCACCAAAGAAACACCCATGAAACACCCATGAATTGATGAGGTGACTCTACACAGCTGATAGGACTACTGGTTGTGCACCGGTGGTGCATTGGGCAGGGAAGAGCAGGATTCCCCTGCTGCCCCTGGAGCAAGATGGCAAAGGTTTAACTGGACACTCCCTTGAATAAATTAAAAACCCCTGTGCCATGTGCGGTGCAAGTGTAAGATAGGGCTCTAAACATATTTTCAAGCTGCTGATTGGACATGAGGTTTTTTCACACAGAAATATAATATCACACTGTGAAAATGCGACCCTTTTATTTGAGGATCAACGTCGATTTTTTCAGACTTTTGCACTGTGAAAAAATGCACCAACCAATCCCAATGGTTGTGTAGAGTGGATGTCACATCTGTCTACCACATCAGCATCAACAATATGGCTGACAAGCTCATTACCCGTCTCTCTCAGCACTGATTATTAATCACAAATTATAGAGGCCTTTACACACTGGATAGATAGACTGATAGACAGACAGACATTGTAACAACTTGCCCACCTCAAACAGACTGCGATTCATTGCTCTGGGTCAACAGCGTCCCAGTAGTTGGTGCTCTGTCTTCTTAGATGAGGCACTAGCATCTGTAAAAGTGCCTTGAACTGTCCTACTGACATCCTAATATATATCTGGAAAAAGCCAGTGCAGTTTCAACTCTCCTATGAGAGGGTGAGTCCCCACCCCTAATTCCTACTTAGTTAGAGGGGGTGAACCCAAAATGTCCTCTTTTTTTCTCATGAAGCATGATGAGGACAAGATCTTTATCACTGCAGAATTAGTCCATTTTTTCCCTCTTCAGAGTGAGCTGTCAAAACATTTTTATTAAATTAGTTTTCCCCTGTTTCTGTTGCAAATTCATGTCAGAGCCAGTGTGAGAAGTTTTGATCCTAACATTTCACAATTCTTTGTCATTTATTCATTGCACATCTTGTGTGTAAAGGCCAATAGTTTACATTCCTTAGCTTTAAACATAGAAATCCAGGCTAGAGGATTAATATGGCCTCATCTTCACCCATGATTAATGTCTGTCTTCTCAAATTTTTTCAGCTCGATAGTGTTGTGATAATTGTTTGCAGGGTCACAGCTTGTAGAGAATGTATTGCTGAGGTGCCTCCAAGTCCCACAGATTGATTTTTATGCTCTATGTAAATGTGTATGGCATAAAGACTATTAGAACCTGACACATGAAGACCTGAAATACTGACTGAATAAATAAACAAAGTACACTGTGGCCAGTTTGTCAATATGAAGTCAGTACGGGTTTGTGTATTTCTAATCTGGTTTGTTTAAATAGTTAAAGTTTTCTGCTAATGTCGAAGCAGACAAAAACTGTGCAGGTTCTTTGCAATTTCTTAGATGTCAAAACTGATGTTGCAAAGGAAGTCGAGGCAAAGCAGAAACAGTTGTGTTTATATGTGAGCTTGTGTTCAAACGCTTTTAACTATGGAGAGACACCAATGGCAGCTACTCAACTTTTGGTCTGAATGAATTGACTTGAAATGGTGACATTAACACTGCGTTTTTAGCCTAAATATACAATGTGGACAGGCAGTGTGCAAAAGCGGTAGTAGTGCAAAAGCTCTCGCAAGCACAAGACACACAGCTCCGCACATTCCCTCTAATTTTATGTCTAGCAAGAGTTTTTGCACTACGTGCGTGCTAAAATGAGCATGACTCCTAGGGGACTACAGTGGATATTTTGGCTAGAAACAGTGTTAACATCCTTGTTTTGAGTCAACTTGGACTGCAGTATCTTCTAAACACTATAATGACAACACATGAACAGTATAGAGGCATGCTATGTTTTTCTTCTGTTGTCTTTTTGTTTGAGTCCGTGGCCATCATAGGCTTCCATTGTATCAGCATGGTGTGAAAGGTGGAGTAGAAAATGTCACCAGAGCCTCCGACAACAAAGTGGTCAGTAGGAAATTTCAAATTAGGTACAATGTCAAAATTAGGTGAACTATCCCTTTTAATTTCTGCTTACAAATTATGTGTGTTCAAGTGTATAAATTTCAAATGTGAATAAAGTTATTGATTAAATCTCTGCTTTAATGTATTCATTTACTGTCTGTATACATCTAGTCTTAATTTGGTAACAGTCTGACAATTATTATTCTAAAGATAGAAGAACATAAGAATATTTCCCTCATACGCTTGTGCTGCACTATGAATCTATTTGCATGTTGGAGGGAAAAGCAAGCCATTTTTCAGCCTCTCTTCCAGAAATACTCAGTCAAGTTGAACATCTTTCCCTGCTCGCCTTCTCTTCTTGCATCCATGAAATATCTTGTTTTTCAGAATTTTAGTAACAACACAATAGTCAAGAAGCTCAGTATTATTTTTTCCCAGCAATCATTCCAACCTCCTCCAAGGCAGAAAAAAAAATAAAAACCCTACAACTTCTCCAATCTAGGCATGATGGTAAATGTAGTCTACACAGCTCCACACATCTACACATCTACACACAGCTCTACACATCCTGATTCCTACTCATTTCCCTTCTTTCAAATCCGTATTCACTGACTGCAAAGATTCCCACCTTTACTAATTTATATCACTTTATTGCCAATTTCTAAGCTTATTCTAAATGTTTGATTATTAATGTGTTCAATTTCTTCCTTCATGGACATGAAGGTGTGACTTTTTGGTTTTTAACAGGACCCAGGGGTGGACACCAAGATGAGAGGCAAATGATTTGAGGAACTTATTGTAGAATTTGGGGAAAGTAATTGAGAATCCTGGAGGCAGCTCGGCAGATAGTGCTGTTGAAGCATGTGGTAAGGGTTGGACGATGCTGGTGTGGCATGTGGTACAAGACTGGTGAATGCTGGGTTTAATCGTAGGTAGAGGGTTGGAGGTGACAGTGCTTATGGGAAAACTCTAGTGTGCAATCAGTGATGACAGAAGCTTAGCTTATGACTCAAGGAGGTGAGTGTTGAAGGCTGGAGGTGGAGGTGGTGTGGTGGCTGGTGCTGGCGCTCAAACACAGAACTGCAGGCTGAAGGCAGAACCAGAGATTAACACAGGTAAGTCATATGACAAAAAGGTCACACAAGAAACTGCCAGTGAAATTGCCTGGAGCCAACTGTGACCACACTCGGTGTGGAAACAACAATGATAGCAATGAGTGAAGAGAAGAAGGATCTTAACACTGCACTGGTGATGATGAGAAACAGCAAAACCATTCCTAGCCCCTGTCAAGTAGGCACAACACAGGAAGCCCCTCCAAACTCTCCATAGTCCAGTAAAACACACCACAAAAATCTTCCCTGCACCACAGTGGGTCTGTAAATCTGAATGACTCCTGTGGCTCCTTGTAAGGCATCAGAGTAAGCTGGAAAGTGTAAGTTCTTGAGTTTGAAAAGGTACAGGTTGTAATGTTAGTAAATCAATAGAAAGCATGTATTCACCTGATTTGTTTTAGAAAAAAATATATATTTATGAATCACATTAGCATTGACTGTGTGCTTTGTGTGTTACAGGTCACTATGAATGACCTTACTTTGTTTATATTATGTCACATATATTTTCTAATCTAATGTCCGCTTGAAACTGATATACTTATTTGACTCCTGAAAAAAATGTTTACTTGTTCTATCTTAGAAACCACCGAATATCACAGTCAAATAGTGAGGTAGTCAAGATAAGCTGACCAAAAAAAATATTGTTTCTATTACTTGTGTACAAAAACCCAGAATCAAAGATTAAAGATAAAGTTGACCCTTTGGAATATACTTTAATGGCATTCATCATTGACTATGAATGTATAAAAAAGCAGGCAAAGGTTGTGGTAAATTTATATTTTTGAATCTGGTCCAGTAAAATATGACAAGAATTCATGCATAAAACCTTTAAAAATGAACTATGGTTACCCATGTACATAAGATTGTTACATAATCAGTGTTATGTCAAAGGTAATCTAAATATCAGGTTGTAAAAATACACACGGAAGTTAGCTTTGCCCGGCAATTGATTGTGAAGCACACTTCTTTCAGACTCAATAGGAACAAAAGAAAATAAAACTCACCAAAAACCATCGTTGGTACTGTAAGAGGTGCTAAAATGTTACATATAGCTCCTTTGCTCCACATTTTAAAATATTTTCTGATAAGTAAACCCTCAATATTTATGTTGTCTTTTTTGATATTTGCAGCTGCTTTAGCTCTTAATTTCATTGTCCCCTCCAGTGAAAATTATCACCTCTATCTTTCTGTCTCCACTCTCTTTAAAAGTCACTTACATTTTAAATCTGCATTATTTCACACTGGAACAACTCTTAGACAATATTAATAAAACACTGTGGTGATGGTGATGGAAGAGTTTCTTGATACATACTTATATGAATGTTATTGTTAACTGTAAAAAATTTAACAATGCAAACATTGTTCCTTTACAGACACTCAAGGTGACATTTGAGCTGGATCAACAGAAAACATTATCAGCTTTTTTAACAAAGCAAACAAAGTTTAACTTTAAGATCAACAGAGATCGCTGGGCTCCAGTATGTAAACAGTGTTGACCGGAATAAAAGCTGTGTGAGCTCACAGTGTTCCAACCACAGCCACGATGACAGCGCCCGTTCTACTCTCTGCAGCACTGCTGCTGTTTCTTCCTGGGACCCTGACTGAAGGTAAGCTTTGCATAATATATAAAACTTTCAACTGATTTTCATTGTAACTGGACTTTAAAAATCTATCTATCTCCCTCTGTTCTTTTTCATCCTTAATTCAGTAACTAAATCAGTTTCAATTAACTTGGTGGTGGAGAACAGCATACAGAACACCTCACCTTTGACCTACAGCACTAGTGGAGTCTACAGAGGAGTCTTGCTGGGTGCAATGAAGAGACTCATGGCCTCCAATTCTAACTTTGAGTAAGATCACAGCAATAACTGACACCTGAGATTGGCAGTCCAAATCAGTTTTTCTTCGTAAAAAATTTAATTGGAAAATCACCTCACAAGTAGCTAAACCATAGATGGTGGTTGGATGCAGAAAGCCTATTCCTCCTCCTAGTCTGAAGTTATGTCTTGCTGTAAGGGCTCACCCCCTTTACTTTTTCAGCAGTTGGTTAGTCCCGAATATCTGGCCTTGTCTCTAGTTCTTTCTTTCAAAAGCCCTTGCAATCAGCACTGCCACAGCCTAAACATACTACCCACATTAAAATGTATGTGAGAACTTGCATTTTCACAGCAAGGCCTGATTTGGTAAACAGGGCCTTCGACTCATAACCACAAGCCCAATGTCAGTGAAAAATTCTACACATATGAACACTGAAACTGTAGTGAAAGGTTTAATTTTTTCAGGTATTTTTAAAGTTTAAAATTGATCAGATACACTTTGATAGTTGTGTTTTTTAGTCATAAATGTGCAGCAAAAAGATTCAGTTTTAATTAGTTTCCTGGTAAACCTTGTTGTTCTGTCCTGTCTCTTGGTGGACAGGTTCACCTACTCAGATAATCCAAACTATGGGGCCTACCTGGAGAGTGTGAATGGCCTGGCTGGAAATGATAAAGACCGTACATACTGGCAGTTGCAGGTCGAGACTCAAGATGGAACAATCATAACACCTGATGTTGGTAAGTCCACTATGAAAACATCTATCTTGACATAATTTTACAGTAAATCACATTGTAATACACTAATTCTTTGCAGGTATTGGATGTTACATTCCTAGTGACAATGAGAAAATCATTCTGAGATTCACAAAGTGGTGAAGATTCAGCAACAAATGTACGTCAACACAGATCGGAGTCAGTGTTTGTATCATTGTGTAATAATGTGTTTAAGTGAACAAAAAACATCTGTTTAGTCAATAAAGTTTTCTTTCATGTATTGTCTTTACTTCTTTGCAAAGGGAGATTCACATATGGCTGCACAACTGTCATCACATGTGATAAGGAAACAGCTTATGTTAGTGTTTTAAAGGTACTTTTTCCAGTGTGTTTCTAAGTGGTTGTAGGATAAGACAAACTATATGAATTCCACTTTATTATTATTATCAAAACAACCAATAAAATTCTGTTCTACTTTATTCAGTATTAGGACAGATGTAGATATCTCAGAGACAAGTGCCTCTAAACCTGGGGCATTTTTCAACCAAACTGCCAGGAATTAATGTTGGCACTCTTTGTTTCTGCATATCACGGGTATGTTAGAGCTTGAAGTTCCTTCATGCTGAAACTTTACAAATCTGTGGTTAAGGTCGGGTACTCTGGGTTTCATCTTTTTTGGCTCAACATACTTTGTTTTATGAAAATTTAAAGAAAATATAATTATTATTAACATTTTCTGAAACTATTCTCTTAAAATTAAGAAAAAATTTAATCAAAACTAAATTCTGCATTCAATCCAACACGGTATCAATCCAAATTAGGGCCACTTTTGAAAATACATTTTTTAGCCAAACAGGGATAAAAATTTTTTAATTTACTGGTTGCTCCGCTCTTTTAAAAAAATAGCAAGTTCAATTAAGGGAAGAAAGAGGTGCTGAAAAATATTTTACTCTGAAAATGACAATTTTTTACTCTTAGTTTTTTTGGTGGAATTTATTGCCAACTGCACACAGGCCTACTACCAATATAAACATACATTCAAAATAACATAAAAATGTATGTTGAGAACTTAGAAACTATGGAACCATGAGCAAAAGTTTATAGTTGGTTTGACTTTATTTAGACAAAGCGAAAAAGAAATTGTGTTAAACACAGATTCGCTAAACTATTGAAAGGAGAAAATGAAAAAAAATCTGAATATGTTGTAACTTTGCTGTTTAAATTCCTGTTTCCAAACTTTTCAGAGAAGCAAGGGCTATTAAGTGTGCTGCGAAACAATACACTCATCTAGATGAAGCTTAAATGTTGTTCCATTGATATTTAAATATATAACATACATTTCAAAACTGGATACTATGCTGTATCAGGCTAAATAACTATTCAAATGCCACTGAAACACTTTCAAAAGACACTTTAACTGCCCCATTCTTTAGGTTTCTAAAGGTCTGTGGTTTGTGTGGTCTTATCAGTCTTTGGAGGAGACCACTTCTGAATTAGGACCTAAACAATGTCCTACCCTATCTTATATACCAATAGTATGCAGCATGTACAACTCCTCTTCAAAAAAGTTGTGATTGTCTAAAAAATATCACCGGAGCTGCTTCAACATCATCTGTTCTCACCCTGTTTAGCTCCACCAGATATATGTTGATCCTCACCTTTTTTGACTACGCACAATTTTTAGATTTATTTAAATGTTTTTCTTTTTTGTACATGTCATACATGGTTCATTTTATTGGATTGTCTACTAACAAATCTATTAACTCAGATGTATTTTGGTTGAATATTTTTTAGTTTTAAGCTTTTCCATTTGAATGGTTTCAAAAGGCCCAAAAAGGTAGATTTTAAGAGATAAAAAAGCAACCTTTTGAGCAGCTCCATTGTTTATTCTTAAATTGCATTGTAGGATGTTTGTTACCAACACAAGCGAATCAAAAATGAAGTGGCGTTGACTGACTTGTTTGAGTTGACCTGTCTCTAGTCATTTTGACAGAATGAACATGTTATTAATTAACATGTGAAGGGAGAACACAACCAAAGTGAGAGCAAACACATCATTATTGGCTTTACAATAACTATTTCTTTTATCTCATGTCCAAACATTAGGGATAGCTTCAGTTTAAAATCTGCTTAGCTTAGCTAGGATCATTGTTTTATGCATATTTGCACTTATTCACTCACACATATTCAGGTAAAATTCAGTCTTTCAAAGTAACAGATACCTTACAGTATTTTTGTCTTACTGCATCACTGCCAAGCTCTCTCAAAATGTGTCCCTGTTGAAGAGCTGTTTTTTGAATTCAATGACTAAAGGTAAGCAAAGGAGAGTATTTTCAGATGTGAAGGAATGTCCTTGCAAGTTTTAAATTTCTCACTCTTAACCTCTCTGTATAATCTTAAAAGGGGACTTATCTTAAGATCACATGGGTTCTTTGTAAAAACAGCCTTGCCTGCTGACAAACTGAGGTCAAGATGCTTCTAAGAGACTAATTATAACAATATGATGGCAGAACTCAACTTTATAACTGAAAAAAGGGGAAAGTCATGTTGTGATTTAAACACAAATCCCAGTGATGCTTAACATGGTTGTGCAACTGTGAGTGAAACGTGTAGCATCTAAAAAGATGCAGTGTTAGCATCTTTTATTAGCCTTGTTTAGACAGTTTTATAATAATCTGCATCACCCAAAAGAAAGAGGAAACTTCTTCTTCAAAAACAAGTTTGACACCGTAAAGGTTTTCTTTTTTTCTTGAATTCAGGAGGATATTAAATAGGCATGTTTGGGTGCATGACAGTAGTTAGTGATCCCACAGCTGAAGGAATAAGAAGAACTGATATATGAAAGCATTTACCAGATGGAAGGTAGATTCCCATTTTAGTTGTTTGATAATAATATCATATAGCCAACTGGCAAAGTATCCACGTAGCTACTACTTTTTTAAGACTTGCTATATTTCAGGTTTGCACTCAAAATGTGACATCCCAAAAATGAGATCATGAATTATTTTTGAATATATAAGTATAAGATAACAGTGGATGTTGATGGTAAAAGACACACACTGTCTTGGTTTACTCACCTACATCAGGTCTTATCTAATAATCTCTGCAAAATTAATCATCTAACATTTACAGGAAAGTTTTGTGTTACTAACTAATGAGAAGAAATGTGTCACCCCTGTCACCGAGAACAGTCTGACAGAGAGCTTTTGTATGTGTATGGATCCAAGTTTTAAGTAATGTGAAGCAAAAATGTGTTAATTTATATTAAAAAGTTGAATGTTACCACTTCATGCTGGTGATTAATTGTCAGATTTAGAAGATAAGAAGTTCATGTAAGATCCCAGCCTTTGTGGCCTTTGTTGGAGTTCTGCAGTCTTTTCAGTAAACCATGCAAGTGCTGAAGGGCTGATTGGGAGAGTTTGTTACAAAGTCTTTCACCACAATACTTATGGAAGTTTGACTATAATCTGAAAATCAAAGTAAGTGGACAAGATAAGATAATGTAAGGTGAATGTTATCCTACAACTGCAATAATAGAATTAAAGTATTTTTCATGACCTTTAGAAATATGTATTAGGGAAATGATCCCTAAAGTTATGGTAAGTTATACAAAAAAAAAAATTATTTACCAGTGCAATAAATTCATTTGAGAAAGATTAATAAGTTTATGGCCTGAGGTGAAGTTGAAAGAAGTACATTTGGGAAAAACCTAACAGATTTTGTTTTAAAATTCAAATTATGTAGTCCAGCCGTAGTTGAGCATACAGATCACTTTTTTATAGACTTAGAAGTGGAGCTTCAGAAAGTGAAGTGAACTTTGGCGACCTCTAGTGGGTGTTAGAAACCCCAGGTGGGGTACCAATTGGGTATCATGTAGAACCTTATTAAGGTTTATTCATTACTAAACAGACATCTACAGATAAATTACAACTAGAGTTTAGCTTAATATTTCTCATATTATAGATCAATTAAATGAATTGTGTGATACAAAACCCAAGTTATATTTATTGTCCGTGCAAGATTTTGTGTAGATACCCTTGTCTATTGTTAAATGCTGCTTTCTTAAGGATTTACAGTACCAGAAATTTACACTTTTAAATATTTGATTAATCCTATAATCAAACCTATGAACTTGTCCTAAACTCAAACTAGATTTTGGAAGTGGAGCCATGAAGTAATAAAATTTTGCTGTGCAGTTAAGACTAATTAATGAAAAAGAAATTAATTTTAGGTGTTTTAGTTACATTGTATAAATAGCGAAGAGATGACAACTCTTTTGTCACTCAGTCGCTCAACTCTGCTAAAGGTTTAGAGTCTGTGACTTGACTACGTTGTTTGAGTTTCACAGACTGAAACTCAAACAGGCAGGTCTTCAACGTAAAAACACTTTAATAAAGTGTAAACTAGACACCAAGCACCAAAACGTGGACAGACGCAGGTGAAGATGACACAAGTGGAGCATTTGGCAACTAAAGTGCTTCAAAAGTTGGTAAAGAGCAAAGTTATGAGTTTATAATGTGTCACTGTGACTTTAAAAGCTGGTTTCTGCTACCCACAAGGGGTCAACCCCCCCCCCCAAAAAAAACCCCTCTATTCAAAAATTTGTATGTAATTTTCATTCCATATTATATTGGACACATTTATTTTTCTCTTGTAGATGATGGAGGTTACAGTTTTCACTTTTTTGCATTGTGTTATTAATAAACTCTAATCTGCTGATTATTTTTCATTCAATTTACCCTTAGGTGAAACAGAGCTCCAAGTCAAATGTTTAGCCTTCAAAGATTTGTTTTGTCCGTGCAACAGCTCAAGTCTCAAAATTATCCATCTAGTGTAATTTAAGACAAGACAAGCATCAAAACTTCACATCTGAGAAACTGAAACTGTAAAATGATCCAGTCATTTTTGCTCAAGATATGACTCAAACCATTAATCTGTCATCGTTGTGTTTGTAAAATCTTCCATCACATGCTGAAGTAGTACGCTAATAGTTCTAATTTGCCTCTGTAATGTAGGAGAGTGGAAGCTGAAGTAGTAGAAAATGTCACAAAATGGGAATACTCAAAGTACAGATACCTCAAAACAAAAAATTATACAGTTGCATCTGAGTAAATGTACCTGGTAATGTATCTGCATTCATGTCATGATAATAAAGAGGATTAAAAACAGACTTCAGAATGAATTACTCATTTGACTTCAGAATGCAACTACCGTATATTAATTCAGAATGCAACTATATTAATTAATATAGTATGAACTGATTTACAGAGGGTCAGAACATGTCAGAATTTCATTCCAAGTGACTGAAGACAGATGTATAGACAGCTTAGCTGAATTACCAACATAAGGTCTGATGATAGGGTTCTTGGTCCTGTTTGTCAGGAGCTTCCAGTTTGTATTTTAGTTCCTCAAACAACTTAAACATTTTCAGTTGACTTGCTTGCTTTCAGTGCAGTTGACAGTACACATGCTATATGTTGTTATGTTCAAATCAGCTACAGTCTTAATAGTTATAATACTCACACCAAAAGCACTTAACAACACAAGATCAACTTTCAACCATTCACACCCTAATGGCAGGTGGCTACAAGGTGCCAACCTGCTAATCAGGAACTCACACACATCCATGGAACAGCCATTTGGGTGCCTCAGTGTCTTTAACAAAGACACTTGGTAATGCAGACTTGGGCCAAGGATGGAACAACAAACCCTCCGATGACCAGCTCTACCTTCTGAGCCACAGCTACAAGAAAAGAGATCCTCTGTTTACATGCCAGCACAATACACCACCAGCACCACCTATCTATCTATCTATCTATCTATCTATCTATCTATCTATCTATCTATCTATCTATCTATCTATCTATCTATC
>JAPZDV010000402.1:0-11965 GCA_029814665.1 Acanthurus lineatus
GAAGAGAAGTCATAGAAAAACAAAGAGAAAAGATGAAAGTTAAAACCCAAGAAAGGGAAAGTATAGGAAAACAAAGAGAACAGATATAAAACCAAGAAAGGAAGTTACAGAAAAACAAACAGAGAGAAACAAATAGAGAAAAGGTAAAAAACCAAGAAAGGAAATTATAGAAAAACAAATAGAGAATAGATAGAAAACCAAGAAAGGAAAGAACAAGAAAAACAAATGGAGAAAAGATATAAAACCAAAAAGGGAAAGAACAAGAAACCAAAAAAGGTAAAGAATAAAGTCCAAGTTGGAAAATTGTGGGAGACACCGGGGGACAACATGACCGGCCTATGGTAGGACCGTGCATGTACATCTCCCTAGGGAGATGTTTCTAACTCAAAAACCTATCCAGCCAGTGCCACCTAGGCTAGTCCGTTCTCCGGTGTCGACCCAGAGTGTGGGGATAGGTTTTTGGGATGGAGATGGGGAAAAGGTGAATCAGGGTGAAAAGAAAAGAAAGAAACCAGGTGAAGAGCTGAAAGAAAGCCAAGTGAACCCAAGATAAATAAAAGAAACAAAAGGGAAAAAGGCAGAAATAAAACCCAAGTAAGGAAACAAAGAAAATACCACCCAAGAGAGGTGATGCCACCCAAGTAGGGTGATGAAAAGAAAGAAATAAAGAAAATACCACCCAAGTGAGGTGATGCCACCCAAGTAGGGTGAGGAAAAGGGAAAGAAATAAAGAAACAAGAAGAAAGCCGAGTAACCTGAGGGGGTGCCAAAGGAAAGCCAAAAGAAAGGGGTGCCTAAAAACCAAAATTAAAAGCCTAAACTAAGGACAATTATAAGGAGTAGTAACTCAATTTCACCTCGATTTAAACCCTACCCTCATCTCCAACCCCTGACCTTAACCACAGAATTTGAAGCCTAACCCTAACCTACGGAGGCCCTAAATTAAATTAAATTAAATAAACCCTAACTAAATTAAACCCTAATCATAACCCTGGTCTCTAAAACCCAAATTCAAACCCTAGATAATATTAAAAAAATAAATAAATAATAAATAAGACTAAAAACAGTGTAGAAAAAGACAAATTGATCATTACTGTATTAAAAAACAACTAATAAAGCTAAAAATAGTTTAAAAACAAGTCTAAAAAGTCAATTGGATAATATAGTAATGTTTAAAAACAATAAATAAGGCTA
Source organism: Acanthurus lineatus (assembly GCA_029814665.1). Lineage (NCBI taxonomy): Eukaryota > Metazoa > Chordata > Actinopteri > Acanthuriformes > Acanthuridae > Acanthurus > Acanthurus lineatus. The sequence continues at coordinate 1,195 of JAPZDV010000402.1, forward strand.
AAAACAGTTTAATAAAGCTAAAAACAGTTTAAATATCAGGATTAAAAACTATTTGGATTAAAATAATAAATACAAAAGATTAAAAAACCCTAAATTTAAAAATCTACAAAGGGGGAAGGTTAAATAAGTACAAAAAGACGATAAAAACAGAAAAATAAAAAAGACGATAAAAACAGGAAAATGTACAAAACACAACTAAAAACTAGGGGGGTGGAGCCAGAGGGAGTATAAAAGCAGGGAAGGGAAAGCTCTCTCTCATTTTGATTTTGGTTCTTGGGGAGTGTGCACCTGGCCTGAAGAAGACCAAATTAGGTCGAAACGTTGCCGGTGCACATGAAGGCCTAATTAGGGGGTTTTTGTTTTTGTTTTATTTTATTTTAATTTTAATTTATGATTATTATAGAATAACAAAGGCTAAATTAAACCTAAAAAGAAGAACTTAGAGAGAAAAGAGCAGAAAACTAAAAAGGGAATTAGAAAAACCAAAAAGGGTAGAAGAGAAGTCATAGAAAAACAAAGAGAAAAGATGAAAGTTAAAACCCAAGAAAGGGAAAGTATAGGAAAACAAAGAGAACAGATATAAAACCAAGAAAGGAAGTTACAGAAAAACAAACAGAGAGAAACAAATAGAGAAAAGGTAAAAAACCAAGAAAGGAAATTATAGAAAAACAAATAGAGAATAGATAGAAAACCAAGAAAGGAAAGAACAAGAAAAACAAATGGAGAAAAGATATAAAACCAAAAAGGGAAAGAACAAGAAACCAAAAAAGGTAAAGAATAAAGTCCAAGTTGGAAAATTGTGGGAGACACCGGGGGACAACATGACCGGCCTATGGTAGGACCGTGCATGTACATCTCCCTAGGGAGATGTTTCTAACTCAAAAACAGACTCCACCTAAAGGCATGTTAAGACAGGTGACTAGGCTCACCTCTTCTATTAAGCCCTCCTCCCCCACTGATGCCACTAGACAGGCTTTAGCACAAAATACAAAAAACTGGATGAAAAACAACCTTTACATTCTCCAGGAACATTACTGTAACACCATTCTCTCATTTAGTGACTTAGCATACCAGGACCTCCCGTTTCAGATCGCTTGCGGGTGGGCCAGGAAGCGGTATAAAGCCCGCCTGGCCCACTCCACACTTCAGGCGGTGCAGTCCTTGCTTGAGCATGGTTCGGATCCCTCCCACGTATCCGACTCCATGCCGCCCTCCTCTCAGGGGTCCCAGGTGGTGGGTGACAGCCCCCCAGGACTGGACCTGGGGGACAGACAACAGTTTCCTCCGTTACCTAAGCCACAGAGGAAATGGTCGGACCCCAAATCACTTTACCTGGGGGTCAGAACACCTTTGATAGAACAGACCAACAAAATACAGAACAGGTTACATGGGAGGGGGGGAGGGAGGGAACCTGCTCCGAGGCCTGAGACGCCCCCTAGGCACGACACACAGTCCACCCCTGGAGGCCGGGACGATCAACCCACCTCGCCCGCAGAACAGCTGGGCCTGGCCTTCCCTCCCCTGGCTCTGTCACCAATTGTGCACATCAGGAAAGGAACGGAGGCAAGCGCCCGCTCTCTCCCCCAGGTCCGGCCCCACACCCCCTTCCAGGGCTAATTTTCTTTTCGACCTCCAGACCGGAGCCTGACAAAACAAAAACCAAAACAAACCATCAAACCGAAAAAGAGGTGGTGGGGACCGACATGATGAACACGAGGTCGCTAAAGCAAAATCATGCTGACCCAGTGGTGAACAAGACCTCCTCTGACCCCACTATAACAACCACCTCAGGTGGGTTCAGGTTCCTGGCTGCCCTGTTGCCCTCCCTTCCTTCCCCCTCCCCCTTCCCTCCCACAAACATGTCGGGCGGGGTTGTGAACAGGGCCCAGGCTTGAAACAGGAGCCAGCAGAGCACGACCCTGTTCACTCCCACCTACCATAAGGCAAGACCCGGCCGAAAACTAATAGATTGGCAACTTACAGGCAAGAAGGAGGTATGGTTCTTGGGGGACTCAAACCTCACCCGCATGCCCCCCCACCAGCACTCTAACATACAAATTGACAGTTATCCTGGAGCCTCCTCCTACCATTTCTGGCGGCTCCTAGAGAAGACCCCCTCACATCCAGGTGTCAAGGTGGTGGTGCTTTCGGTGGGAATCAATAATAGAGATCAGGATCCACAAAAAACATCCATTAAACAGTTACGAATGGTGTTCAGGAGGGCCCAGTCCGTCTTCCCGAATGCCACTATCCACATACCGGTCATTAATTACTCCACTTCTCTCCCACAGGAACAACAGCATAACTTAACCTTAATTAACAGGTTTATTTCCAGCAACCTTCCCTCCCTGGGAACGCTGCCAGCCCGCCACTTCGCCACCGGTCCCGATAACATACACTGGACACATAACACGGCTCAGCACATTTTTACACACTGGTTGGACCAATTACAGCTAAATTTATGACTTGTTCACAGCCCAAACAGGGAACCAGGACGAGGTGCGCGGGAGCGACGGGCCGGGGCCCCCGGCTGGCACTGACACACACCACCCACAATGCTCCTGATCCTACTCCACCTCCCACTTCTTCCCCCCTCCCCCCTAATCCCACTTACCTTTCAGGGTCGGTGCAGAACCGAGCCGCTGGAACCGGCCCCGGCCCCCGTTCTGCGGCGGACCTCTCCTGGGGTTCCTCTTCCAACATCCTCAATCTCTCCACCCTCTTCACACCGACAACAGCACAGGTGCACCTGCTGGAGAGGGGACTCACCTTCATTCCCACACCCAAATCTTCCAGCAGGGAGGAGCTGCGTAGGGATCTTTACATGTACCATAGGAGAATCAAATCGGCTGACCACTTCCAGGACAACAATTCCGAGGCCACTCCCTTCACTCTCTCATCCAACTGGGAACCCGCTTGGGAGCAGCTGGACGAGAGAGTGAAGCGACTGATTTTAACAGATTGGCATTATTTCAATTCACACCTCCCACCCCAAATAGGGGGCGATGAATCACAACAAGATTTCAGAACAATAAAAGAATTACAACAGAATCCAAACATAATAATAAAACCGGCTGATAAGGGGTCAAAAATAGTCATTATGGACAAATATCAATACATTTTGGAAGCTAACAGACAGTTAAACAATTCGACCTACTACAAAATCATAAACAATAGCATTCAGTCTCAAACTCAAATTCAAATCAGAACATTTCTTCAAAATCTCTATCACAAAAAATTTATTAACGCAAAACAAAAAGACTTCCTCTTCGGGCCGGATAATCCACGGGACAGGAGATTCTACTTACTTCCCAAAATCCATAAAGATCCTAGTACTTGGACAATCCCTCACGCAGTTTCTCCCGGCAGACCAATAGTGTCGGACTGTAACAGTGCCACTTACAATATTTCCCAATATATTGATTCCTTCCTGGGTCCCCTCTCCAGCAGACACCCCAGCTACCTCCGTGACACGTACGACTTTCTAGAAAAAATAAAATCTGTAACTCTGCCTCCAACAGCCATGCTTTTCACAATAGACATAGACAGCCTATATACCAATATAAACACTGAGATGGGTTTACAGGCAGTCCGCACCATATTCAATGGAAATTCTACAATTACTCAATTTATGCTTAACTTGCAATGACTTTTCCTTCGACAATAAACATTACTTACAAATACAGGGCACAGCTATGGGTCATCGGTACGCTCCATCCTACGCCAATCTCTACATGAGCGAGTAGGAGAGAGAGGCGCTCCAGAAGTGCGCGCTCAAGCCTTCCTTTTACTTTAGGTTCCTGGATGACATCATAGGAGCGGAGGAATACGGAGCGGAGGAATTTACACAGTTCATCGCCACACTTAATAATCACCATTCATCTATTAAAGTTAAATATCACTTACACCCATCACAAGTTGACTTCTTAGACACCACAGTTTTTTTCTCAGAAGTTAACGATAACAGTAAAAAACTACTCACCCGAGTTTTTTTCAAACCCACAGACACTCACGCTCTGCTCCATAAATCCAGTTACCACCCCAAACATACATTCAGAGGCATAGTGAAATCCCAAATCATACATTTCCATAGAATCTCCTCTTTAGAATCAGACTTCCATAACTCCATCTCCGTCCTCTTCCGTAGCCTCAGAAACAGAGGCTACTCGAGGAGATTCCTCCGCTCCATCAAGCGCAGCACGCTGGCCGTTCTCTCTCCCACTCGCTCGTCCAACAACATGTCCGCTGTAACTCCAGCACAAAACGCAAACTCCATAAACATCACTAACCACCATAGCTCTCCTGCAGCGGCTGAACGGCGGTCCCGGGAGGCGAACGGCGATCCATCCTCCCATAATCTGCTTCCTTTTGTCACCACTTATTCCAAACAATACACTCACCTGCACCGTCACCTGAAAACGAACTTCAGCTGCATCATGGGTAATCATCCGCACCTGGGGGGCTACAGGGTATTGTCGGCGTTTAGAAAAAACAGGAACCTGAAGGACGCACTAGTGCGTGCGTCATTTAGCAGACGGGAAGGGATGGACAGTAAGGTCAAACACTGGGCTTTCAGACAAATTCACTTTTTATTTAATCCGCACGGGGGCGTGGGAGCCCCGATCACAGATCATTTCAATTTACTCAGCCAAAACCTGGTTTACTGTATTACCTGTCAACTTTGCAACCTTATGTACATAGGAGAGACAGCACACACACTGATCACCAGATTAAAACAACATTTATACACCATCGGGACAGGCAGACTGGGGACTCCTCTTGTCATTCACTTCCAGACCCATTCAGCTCAATATTTAACTATTTCAGGCCTTCAGGCCTGCGCAACCTGGACGGGGGGCCAAAGAAAGAGACAAGAGAGAATCTGGATCAACAGACTGAAAACCTATGTCCCTCAGGGACTAAATGTATATTGAATATTTTTCCAAAAATATAGAATAAAGGGTATATTGATCATGTGACCTTTGCTTTGACTTTGTCTGCAACTAAACGCCTTTTTGACTCCTCTAGGGTGCTGGTCACGAGGCTGCATATTTAGATGTTTTTTTAATACCTCCTTTTCTCTACCAAAAAAAAAAAAAAAAAAATTACAATTAAAAAATTTAAAATTATATGCCAGAACTGATAACCTATAACACTTACTGTCTGGCTCCTAACCCTGTGGCTTTCAGGTCCACTTGACCTAGCACAGGAAATAAAACTGAACAATTAAACATTTAATCAAATTAAAGAACGGAGAATAGAGGTATTCCTGTGCTGACAGGCTGTTATTATTATTTTTCAAAAAAAAAAAAAAAAAAAAATTTAATTTTTAAATTCGTACCTAATCACTCACCTTTTAGCCTGGGAGGACATCAACCCTCTTGGACACTGGAGACGCACCAAGACACGACTACACTGGAATTTAGAAAGCACTTTTAAATGATTATTCATTGATTGTTTATTATCTATATATCCTATTTATTCTATTACAGATCATGAATCTGTATCTTCAATGAAATTATTGATGCATACACTTATGATCTCTGAGGTCAATTGATTTAATTTATTTATTTATTATCCTTTGTATGAATTTAAGATGATGTTTTATTTACAATATTTCTCTCTTTTCTTGATTCTTTCCCTGATTTATAGCATGGTTTTCTTTATCACGACTTGAATTTCATATATAATTTTCTTATGTGTACCTACTTAATGTTCTTGGCATGTGGACATTACAATATCTAATTATTGATGAATTTTGTTATGTTATTTTATTTGTTTGACAGCACCTACCTGATCCTTGTAGTCGTGTTTTTATGCTACACTCCTCCAGCCAGCAGAGGTCTCCCTGGCTCCACCTATCACCAGGAATGAATACTATTAATGGTCTTTTATGCAGCCTCGACCAACCCAACACCTGAAACATCTCAAATTGAGAACAGAACGTGGGGGGGCGACCTCACTCAGACCTCTGTTGCCAGTGCAAAGTACCCACACTCATGGCAGGAGAAAATCCAGTATCCCCTAACCTAACCCCCTAACCCCCTAACCCACAAAATACACAAAAAAACTAAACAAAATAAAAAAAAATATGGATGAATGGACGGTGGTGAGGCGTGGCAGGAGACGCCAACGTGCTCGCCAACCTGATTGGGACCGGGGGTACGGGAGGTACGGGCAGATGGACCGTGCATTTTTCTTCCCTTCTCGGGGAAGGGCTTTAGCCCAAGATCCTAACTCCATCAACTGTGTTGTGTTTACTTTATCACTTGTGGCACATTATTCCCCCCCCCTTCCTTTTCCTCCCCTCCCTTTCTCTCCTTCTATATTGTAAAAACACTCCTATTTATAACACATCCAGTAACCCCTCTGCCCCCTGTAGACTACATGTGGCATGACAGGACTAGCTAGCTGCAGCACCACTGCAGGTGAATAGCACCAGAGACAGCATGTTATGGATAGCATTCACACACCTCCCCGTCGCCCCCCGCCCTCCCCTCCCCTCTCCCCCTCCCCCTCACCCTCCCACTCACCTTCCACATGCGGGCCGAACCGCGCCGCGAGCAGCATCAGGGCGCCGGTCAGGAAACAGCAAACAACGGCTCATTTCACACCCACCTATCATAAGTCCAGACCCGGTAGAAAGATTGGTGCTTCTCAGGCTAAAAACCGATCTGGTTCCTGGGTGACTCCAACCTCAGCCGTATATCCCCTCACAATCACCCCGACATCCAAATCGACAGTTACCCCGGAGCTTCCTTGTACCACTTTTGGAGGCTGTTGGAGAGGACGCCCCAACATCCACATGTTAAAGTGGTTTTGCTGTCGGTGGGCATAAACAATAGAGATCAGGACCCAGACAAGACCTCCATAAAACAGTTGCGCATGGTGTTTAGGAGAGCCCAGTCTGCCTTCCCAAACACCACCATTCACATCCCACTCATCAACTTCCCCACCCTCCTCCCACAGGACCAGCAGAACAACCTAAACAGAATCAACAGGTTCATTTCAGGTCACCTCCCCTCCCTTGGACTGCTGCCGGCCAGGCACTTTGCCACCTGCGCGGACAGCATCCACTGGACCCACAACACCGCCCACCGCATTTTCAAACATTGGTGTGACCTGCTGCAACTAAATTTTTAGTCTTTCCACAGCCCGACCAGGGAACCGAGCCGGGGTGTGTGTGGGTGGGGGGCCGGAGCCTCCGGCCGGCGCGGCTGGACACGGCCCATGGGCCCTCTGACCCTGCTCCACCTCCCACCCCCCCTCCCCGCCCCCCTCCCACCCAAACCCTCAGCCCCACTTATCTTTCAGGCTCTGTGCCGCGCTGCGTCACCGGAACCGGCAGGAGAATCAAATTGGCAGACCATTTCCAAAACAATGACACCGAACCCACTCCTTTCACTCTCCCGTCCAACTGGGGACCCGCTTGGGAGCAGCTGGACGGGAGAGTGAAAAAACTGATCACCACAGATTGGCAATACTTCAATTCACACATCTCACCCCACCATGAGGAAGGTGCATCACAGGAACACTCTCACACCATCAGGGAACTGCAACAAAATCCACACATCATCATCAAACTGGCTGATAAAGGATCCAAGATTGTTATAATGGATAAACAGCAATACACATTCGAAGCTAACAGACAATTAAACAATTCGGAACATTACAAAAGCATACCTGGCAGCCTACAAATCCAAACAAGTCAAAATCAGTCTCATCATTCAAAACTTATATCATAAAAAAAAATTATTACTGCTAAGCAGAGAGACTTCCTCTTCGGCCCCAATAACCTGTGTGACAGAAAATTCTATCTTCTCCCCAAAATACACAAAGAGCCACACACCTGGACGGTCCCTCACGCAGTTCCTCCTGGCAGACCCATCGTCTCCAACTGCAACAGCGCCACCTACAACATCTCCCAATACATAGATTCCTTCCTGGGTCCTCTCTCCACCAGGCATCCTAGCTATCTGAGAGACACATATCACTTTTTAGAAAAAATCAACTCCAAAACTCTGCCTTCCACAGCCATGCTCTTCACCACTGATATAGACAGCTTATACACGAACATAAACACAGACATGGGTCAAATCACGACCAGACACTGAAATAATACAACTCATTCAGTTATGTTTAACATGTAACGATTTCTTCTTTAACAACAGCTATTACTTACAGATGCAGGGCAGGGCGATGGGTCACTGTTACGCGCTGTCCTACGCCAACATCTACATGAGCGAGTGGGAGAGAGAGGCGCTCCAGAAATGTCCGCTCCAGCTGTCTTTTTACTTCAGGTTCTTAGACGATATAATAGGAGCGTGGGAACACGGAGCAGAAACATTCAATCAATTCACCGACATACTCAACAACCATCATCCATCCATTAAAATTAAACATCAACTACATCCAACGCAGGTCGATTTTTTAGACACTACAGTTTTCTTCTCACACATAGATCAGGACAGTAAAAAACTACTTACAAAAGTTTTTTTCAAACCCACAGACACACATGCGCTCCTCCATAAATCCAGTTACCATCCCAAACACACATTTAAAGGCCATAGTTAAGTCACAAATCATCCGTTTTTACAGAATTTCTTCCTTAGAAACAGATCTACACAACTCCATCTCCATCCTGTTTCGTAGTCTCAGGCTCAGAGGCTACTCACAGCGCTTCCTCAGGTCCATCAAGCGCGACACTTTGGCGTCTCTCTCTCCCTCTCACTCCGGTGACAAAATGGCCGCTGCCGTCGCCGTCGCTCCGATTAACAGTAATACGAGTCCCGTTATCAACAGCACTCACCTTAACTCTGCCAAAACAGCTGGAGGACGTCCCCGGGAGGCGAACAGTGGCCCGTCTCCCAGCCAAATATTCCTGTTTGTCACCACGTTCTCCAAACAATATCTCCACCTGCATCAGCACTTGAAAAATAATTACAGCAACGTCATGGCCAATCATGAACACCTGGGTGGGTTCAGGGTGCTGTCCGCGCATAGGAAAAATAAAAACTTGAAGGACGCACTGGTCAGAGCGTCTTTTAACAGGCACAATAATGACAGTAACTCCACTAAACACTGGGCTTTCAAGAACATACAGTTTTTATTTATTCCTCACGGAAACGTTGGAGCCCCTGTCACACAAAAATTCAATCTGTCGAGCAAAAACCTGGTTTACTGTATAATCTGTCAATCCTGCGGCCGTTTATACATAGGTGAAACCTCTCACACACTCATCACAAGACTCAAACAACACATATACACCATAGAGAAGGGCAGGCTGGGCACTCCACTTGTTGCGCACTTTCAAAACCACCCTGTCCAACATCTGGCCATCGCAGGCCTTCAGACCTGCGCGACCTGGACGGGAGGCCAGAGGAAGAGACAGGAAAAGATCTGGATCACCGGAATGAAAACTCACGTTCCCCTGGGGCTGAATGTGCAATAATCATCACTCTTAATGGAATAAAATAAAGGGAATGGAACACTTACATGATCTGTTTGCCAATTCTGTCTACCATTAACATCCATTTTTCTTTCCAGGGGATCGACTTGAGGCTGCACATCCTGAACTTTTTTATTTTATTTATTTACATATTTCGTTCTCCTCAACCTCTTTTTTCCTCCCACAAAAAGAAGCTGATATCAGGCCTATTCGGCCTCTAAGCAAAAGAAACAAAACAAAAAATTAAAAAATTAAACAAACATTTATAAAATCAAAAAACAACAAAAAGAACAAAAGGAAAAGGGGAATTTTTGAATGTACCTGTAAATATTGAAATTAACCATTCCTGGAATTTTTCTAGCTTGGGAGGACACCAACACCCTGGGGGGACTGGAGATGCTTCTCGGGCACGATCACAGCCAGATCACCTGGGGAAAGAAATGTCCTCTATTTATTATTGATTTATCTGTTGACCACAGATGGCACACCCGTGGCCTCATGAATTAACTGATTAATTATTTATTTTAACTATTATTTATTGTCTCATGCATGCACTTATATACCTCTTCTATGATTTGATAAATTATTTAAATTATTTATTGATTTATTTGTCTTGTGTTCCACATAATTTACTTGGTGATTTGAGTAATTTTTTTCTCAATGGTTTCTGTCCCTTCTTTGTTGTTTTGCACTTATTTAACATGTGTGATTTTTTACATATAATGAACTGTTGTCCTCAGCATGTGGACAACAGGCCAACTGTCCTATTTTATCCATTATTTATTGTTCATATTTTGTTTGAATTAATGTACATAGCACTTACCTCCAGATCTGCCTGTGGTCGCTCCTTTAAACGCCCTCCTCCAGCCAGCAGAGGTCTCCCTCCCTCCACCTGTATTCCAGAATAGATTTTTTTTTATCTCTGTGCAGCCTCAGTCACCTCAATCATTACAAACAGCTCCATCAGAGCTTAGAATGTGGAGGGCACGACATTGCCCAGGCCCCTGTTGCCCGTGCAAGGAACCCACACTCGTGGCACTAGAAAAATCATCCTCCTCTAACCTAACTCTAACCCTAATCACGGCAGAAGAAAAATCATGTTCCAGTAACCCCCTAACCCTCACCTACTTTAAACCAGGAAATATATATTATTTTAGTGTGCCTGGCCTGAAGAAGACCCTCGTAGTGTCAAAACGTCGTGGCACACTATAGTTCGGCCATTTTGATTTTTTTTATTTTGTTTGAATACTAAAAATTGTTTTTTATTTTTCTAAAGACAATTCATTTTAGTTTATTGTTGTTTCTATCCTATTTTAGGAAAGC
>JAPZDV010000403.1:0-11963 GCA_029814665.1 Acanthurus lineatus
GAGCACAAAATACATTTATGTTCGCTCAAACGTATTGATGTGCTTGCGAAATATATTTTTCTGTGCTCAAAATCTGCTATTGCTTGCTCAGGATAAAGACACAAATATAACGCCATAGAAGCTGAGCATGCTTAGCATTAAGCCTGCTAAACATCAGCATATTCAGTTATTGTTAGCGTGGTTGTAGACAGTTATGATATTAACCATGAAAAAAAACCATAATGGTGGATATTTGGTAAGTGAATGTGTAGCAGCACAAACCACAAAAGGCCTGGGCGAAGGTGAACAAAGATCAGAGGTTGTGCTGATTAATAGATATGCTTTCAGCCAATCACAACGCTGGTCTCTCTGATTTTTAAACATCTGTACTAATCACACTGATGTATGAAAACAGTAGCTGAACAAATGAAGAATAATCCTGTCTGGGTTGTCGTGAGGTGTGCTGGATGGTGCAGTGTGGTACAGTGTAAACACAACATATTAATTAAAATGAGATTGAGGTGTTATGTGTTCACAGCATCTCATAATTACATTGCAAATGATTATGTCATGTATTCATATATGACGGAGGCACTGTTTATTTCATGGAATAATGGAATATTTTCTGTAGAATTCTTCATTGGAAGGAAACTGATGCACAGGATTGAAAATCTCCAGTATCTCCCTGATTAACAGAATAACAAGTTATAGCAGACCTGTGTGATGCGTGTGGAGGTGTGTTGGGTTATTGCCTGGTGTTTGGAAGTAATTTAACCAAGGTAAACTTTGTGGTTGCCCACACAAAGATGAGACAGCACAGCACTTTTGTAAAAGACACCAGCCGGAGCAGGAATAGTATTTTACATAAATCATTATCTTTAACATTTCATTGCACAGAAATAACTTTGCTCACTTCAGCATAACAGAGAGAGAACTTTATTGATCATCATAAATTCTCCTTTTGTGCTCTCTTAGAATAAATTAGCCAAACTTGAATCTTAAAAATCTTAGCAGGGATATCGCTGCAGGCAGTATCCCAGTTTAGAAAAGATGTCCTCATTCCATATGTTGAAAAGAAAAAAAGAAACTAAGTAGACCTCTTTTTTTCTGCAGCAACCTCAGCTTCTAACCTGGTCGCAAGAACTCAAAAAAAAAATATTCATCACAGTGTAATGGAGGAGTTCATCTGCAGGGAGAGTGGCTTGGAAATAGAGCTATTTGTGACAAGGAAGCAAGTATGATGGGTTTCATCATCATAATGATAGGATCTTTTGAATTTTGTGTAAGTAAAATTTTAAGATGTGGTGACTTTTAAGGAGCTTATTGATCGATTTGAAAAAGAGAGACACTCAGCTTGTGTCATCCCGACCAAGACCACGATTCCTCATCTGAGATTTAAAATAAACTTCAGTTATTCATCAGACCTCTTAGTGATGCAGGTCACGAAAATAAAGGTCGATAAAAGGAATCAATTGGGCCTCAGTGCCATTCACAGCTCCGTGCACCGCACCAGTGGCATTATCATTGGCTTTGGGGCAAAGCAATGAGTCAACTCACTGTGGTCAGGCTTTACAGTAATCCTTTAACATTTAAACCCCGTCAGTATGCAGAAGTAAGCCTCACCCTTAATGCTTACTTTTTATTTGGGCTTTTCAACTGAATTTTTTAAACTGTACTCCAAAACAGTAAAACCAGCATTAACATTTTGCTATCCTGGTTGTAAGTTTTTTACAGATTTTTTTGTAATTATTTTTGTCAACTGGTATCTTAACTGCTGTTTTTTAACTTGTAGTGAAGTTTTTATGTTTTAATGTAAATGTTTAATTTTTGTTGAGACTGTGGCAGAGAGGTGCTAAATTAACTTTATGGTTACTTTGAAGTCAATAGTCAGTGATATTATTGGATTGCATTGTGTTGAATTGAAAGATATTATGAGAGAGAAAAGTCTCTGCATTGCCTGGAGGCAGATGTAGTTCAGACGAGTTATTTTTCTCTTCTTGCAAAATAAGATACCAAAAGAGGAACCTTTATTATTTCCCCAGAGGAGGAATTCAGGTGTGTTAGCAGCAATAGCAATGAGACAAGACACAGGAGGGATCCAGGTAGTAAGAGTACAGAACCAAACCAAGACTATAAAAAATTACAGTAAATGTAAGGAGAAAATGAAAGGCTGAATAAAGTAAAAATTGAGCAACTTGCCCTTTGAATCTGCTCTGATTGAATCATATGTTCGTTAACTTTTTTCATATTACTTCCTCAAAGTCACACACTGTAATTGTCCTATGTCTACTCACTGATGACATACTAAGCATATAATGCAAGGTTTTACGTAGAAATCAAGATGTTGCCTAATAGCTGAAAGGTTGTTATTGCGCAAAGATGTTATTTCTTAGCTCAGTTACTCTCAGGACTTCAGCACTAAGTATCAGGTAGGTAATGAGTAGGTACCTTCCCCTGAGGGTGGAGATATGACTGTCTTTCTTGTTTTGTTTTGTTTTCTGTCTTTTTTTCCAGTTTGCAGCACACCTGGTCAAGGTAAATTTCCCACGAGTTTGTATCCTTGATGGAGGGATCAACAGGCTGAAGCCTACTGGCCTTCTGACAGTCCCCTCCCCACAGATCTGACCCTCAGCTTCACATTAACTAAAGGGACGAGTGGACAGACTGCATATTAAGTTTTGAACTGAAAAAAAATGCTATTGTTGTATTTAGACTTTTTTAAACATACTAATTAAACTAGTAAACAATGAAAAAAAAAAAATTGAAATCTCCATTCTTAACCCAGTTTGATTTAATCGCCTAGTTTTTTTTTATTATTTGTTTTTTTTGGATCAAAACAATAATGATTGAATCATTTTTTTTTGTATTTTGGAACAACTGCTTTGTGTTTTAGTAGCTTTGCATTAATGATTTGAGCTCTCTGTGACCAACGTTCGTAAATATCTTGATGTACGTCAGCCTGTCTGTTCTGAGCCAGTTGATCTAAGGAACTCAGTGGCAATTTATTAGCAAAACCTGCATGATCTAATGCAATGCAATGCAACTGCTCTGCCATGAAGTCTACTTTTATGCTTTTATGATGTCTGTCTACTTTTATGTCTGTCTTGTTCCTTTTTTTTTTGGTGTTAATCCAATTATTTCTTTTGCCTTGTCAAAGTCATAGTGACAGTGGTGCTGTTGTTCCCCACCTACATTATATTAAACAATGTTTCCAGTATTCTGCCTCCCTCATGTATGTTAACAGGAAGGATAAAACCTTAAAAAAAAAAAAAATTAAGTCCTCAGCAAATATAGAATTGGATATACACGTTTCCAAAAATGTCAACAAAATGGATTATAGAAACTTGGACAAAGTACAGTTTATGTCTGCTGGGTTGAATTGCAATAGATTGTACAGGTAAACCAAGTAAAGGGGCCACTGTGTGTGTGTGTGTGCTTGCGTGTGAAAGAGAAACAATAAAATACATTTGTGATTTGTGTCATTTGTGCATTTTGTGATTTCATTACCAGTATTTGCCTTTTCCTTGTTTAAGTGTCACTGAATTTGCTTTATATTGTTCTGTATGCAGTTTCCATGTTTAAGAATTTGGTTACTATCATGTTACAGCTGGTTATAATAAACCAGATAAAACTGGATCAACTGTGTAAGTGATGACTTTTTCAAGTTGTTTTGGAAGTAAACTGGAATTGACATGTTGAATGAGAGCAACATTGTCACATTTAACAATGAAAAGGATGTTTTCTCAGAATAAACTAGTGCTGCCATAACCCCTTGGTGCTTTCCTCACAATGCCTGTAAATCTATTTTTTACATTATTTAATGTGCAAATTAGTCAATCAGTATCTTGTCTTTGATTATCTTGTCTTGTCTTTATTTGTTCTCTCCCGCTTTATGACTCAAAGTGAATTTTATCTCTCTACATAAAGTTTACCCAAGCTGATCAAGTTTGCCTCATCCAAACAAGTAAGAAAAATGTGGAAAACATTGTTTGTTGAAAGTTATAGCCATGATACAAACCAAACATCTTTATATTTAAAATATTTAATGTGTTAATTTATAACTCATAACATGCAAATATCACTGTCATTTATCCATAGTAAACTATTGTAAACTATTTTGCAGTGGCCAAACACAGAAGGTCAAGGTGACAACAACCTTTTGTTCACAATATGGTCAGTTATCTTAAGATGTCAAATACAAGATATGAGATTCGGTTTGTTAGTCATTTAACAACAAGAATTTACTACTTAATGATAGTTGTAGGCCCTTTGTGCTATATACAAGAATAAACTCATGTAAATGGATGAACCGTAAGTCGTAAAAATAAAGCTACAGTTTGTTGTGGAGTGTCATGGTTGAGTTAAGAAGTCTCACAGCCCTGTGAAAGATGCTGCCCTGAGGTTTTGTACTACAGCAGCGCTACTTCTGTTCACTAGTCTGGCAAGTAAAACTGACCAAGCCAGAGTTGTGAAATGTGTGGCAAGAGATTCATCATTGTTAATTTGCAATAAATATGCTCCAAAGTACACACACCTCCAAATATTAAAAGTACTAAGCATGTTCCATTGTAAATACAACTTTTTGACTAAAAACTGTATGTGCATTTAATGTAAAATCAAAATCAATGATTATTTTTTAAATAAAACAATGATTTGTGGTAATTGGATTAAAATATATAAGAATTACTTGGATTATTAAATGATTAAACAGTTAATTTTAAAGATGTAGCGAACAAACAAGCAGCCATTCATGAAATAACAAAGAGGATGAATATTAGTCATCTCTCAGCCTTGTTGTGCACTAGAATAGTAGTGTTACAAAAATAATTATTATTCAAACAATAATAAAAAGAAGGATTTGTGACAATAAAAGCAAGTTAATGGTGGAATGACTAATACTATTTTATGAATTCAAGGTATTGCAAAATATTAGAAAAGTGAAAAAAAAACTCATACTGGTCCATCTTGACCAATGTTGTGTATCAAAGGGTGAAGACTTCCTTATTTTCATCATCTTCCTGTGGTTTTGCAAGCCAAGACATTGTTCATACATGTCCAGCATTCCATCAGCGGAGCTGACTGGTTGCTACACTCCCACCTCACTATGCAGGCTATAAAAGGGAAATCAGAAATGATGTTGGTCACAGGTGGAGTTCATCAAAGACACTTCCTGATATAATTAACAGAGGTAAGAAAAATGCTTATTCAATTTTCCCTTTTCAACAACTGGACTGTAATTATTGAGAAAAGACATTTAATAAGAGTAGTTATAATAAATTTTGCCTCTGCTCCTTTTTATGCATTACCTCGTGTCAGTCATCCTAATCAGTGCTGAGTATGATTCTTTGTTATTTTCTCCACGCCAGTATTCTGCTGCTTACCTGAGGAAAAATGGTGAACTATGAAGTGACTGTGTACACTGCCAGTCTTGCCACTGCCACCACTTTTAACAATGTCTTCATTAAACTGGTGGGCACGGATGGGGAGAGTGATCGCACGGGGCTCACAAGCCTCAAAGGAGCTTTATCTTTCATGGCAGGAGCAGTAAGTTCAAAATTTACATGCCTCCTTAACACTGCAAATGTGAAATTATCAATTAACAAGTTAAAGTAGCTCATATTTGCAGCACCAGGACATGTGCTGCTCTGAAACCTACACAAGCTTAAGATAATATATACGAAAAAATTAAGAGACCCCTGCAAAATTATCAGTTTCTCTGATTTTGCTATTTATAGGTATATTTTTGAGTAAAATGAACATTTTGGTTTTATTCTGTAAACTACTGACGACATTACTCTCAAATTCCAAATACAAATATTATCATTTAGAGCATTTATGTGCAGAAAATGAAAAATGGTCAAAATACCAAAAAAGGTCCAGTGTTTTCAGACTTCAAATAATGCAATAACACAAGTTCATAATCATCTTAAAAAACACATTACTAATGTTTTAACTCATGAAGTTTTCGGAAACCAATATTTGGTGGAATAGCCCTGATTTGCAATCACAGCTTTCATGCGTCTTCACATGCTCTTCACCAGCCTTTCACATTGTTGTTGGATGACTTTATGCCATTCCTGGCACAAGAATTCAAGCAGCTCAGCTTTGTTTGAAGGCTTGTGACCATCCATCTTCCTCTTGATCACATTCCAGAGGTTTTTAATGGGGTTCAGGTCTGGAGATTGGCCATGATAAGGTCTTGATTTGGTGATCTTTCATCCATACCTTGATTGACCTAGCTATGTGGCATGGAGCATTGTCCTGCTGGAAAAATCCTCGGAGTTGGGAAACAATGTCGGAGCAGAAGGCAGCAAGTTTTCTTCCAGGATAACCTTTGTATGTGGCTTGATTCATGCGTCCTTTTCAAAGATGAATCTGCCCAACTCCAGCCTGAAGCATCCCCACATCATCACTGATCCTCCACCAGATTTCACAGTGGGTGCGAGACATTGTGGCTTGAAGACCTCTCCAGGTATCCGTCTAACCATTAGATGATTCGGTGTTAGACAAAGCTGGAAATTAGACTCATCAGAAAAGATGACTTTACTCCAGTACTCTATGGTCCAATCCTTATGGTCTTTTGCAAACTTCAGCCTTGCTCTTCTTTGCTTCTCATTGATGAAGGGCTTTTTTCCAGCTTTACACGACTTGAGCCCTGCCTCTAGGAGTCTGTTTCAAAGGGTTTTTACAGTGCACTTCACCCCTGCCATTTGCCATTCACTGTGTAGGTCACTTGATGTCATCCTATCCCTGGTTCCGGAGTGACATTCGAATGAGGTGACAGTCATCCTGGTCAGTGGAGAGTTGTTTTCGGCCTCTGCCAGACTGTAGCTATGTTGTTCTCAATGTCTGCTGCCTGACGTTGTTCTTATGAACCACTGTCTTAGAAATTTTAAGGATGGAAGCAACCCAACGCTCACTGTTTCCCTCTCTCAGTAAAGCCAGAATTGAACCCTTCTTGACCTCACAAAAACTTTTCTTTTCATTTCTTTTGGCATGGTCAATAGGTATTTTTTTATTCCAGTTACTTTTGATGTACTAGCACTGTTTTTGCCATCCATTTGGTCCTATTGCAAGAGGATAGTGATGACCACAGCAATGGTTTTTATACATTTCCTCGTTAAATAAGATTTGGTTCAGGTGATCACCTCATCAGTACCTTATTAGGTAGAAACAGGTGTGCTTGTGTTGGAATTCAACAGACACTGGAATGGAATGACTGTCATATGTAGAAATGCTGGTTTCTGAAAAAAATGCAGTGGTCTCTTAATTTTTTCCAGAGCTGTATTTTAAATTTTGTTACATTTATTCACTTTATGCATATTATCTGGTTGTTGCATCTCAACTCTTGGTCATTAAAAATACTTAATCTTTATCTCATCATCACTCCAGGTGTCTACCTTTAATGTGCCCTGCCCGAAATCCATTGGAAAGCTGGTTCTGGTAGAGCTCGACAAGCAGCGTCTTCCACTGTTCCCAGAGGACGACTGGTTCCCTGCCAAGGTTGAAGTGAAATCCCCAGAGGGACACATCTACAACTTTCCCATCTACCGCTGGATCACTGACAGCGAGGTGCAACGCTTTAGAGAGGGAACAGGTTTGTGCTGCTCATTGGCAAAAGAAAACAAAGGAGAAGGAGGACAAACTCTGTAAGCTTCAGTACAAGCCGACTGAATTAGTAATATATGTCAATCATTTTTCAAACTTGTTGTGTTTCTTTCTTTAAGCCCTCAGAGTCCTTGATGATGTCCATCATCTGGGCAAGTACAGTCGAGAGCAGGAGCTGAGCCAGCGAGAGAAAGACTATCGGTGAGCACTCACATGTACTCGTTTAAGCTTATGTACCCAAAACTCTTTGGTTGAAAAGTTTTATAATGATTTGGTGATGATATTTACTATCATGTTGCAATGTGCCATTAATGTGTGCAATGTTTTTCCCAGCTGGGATGCATATGCAGAGGGAATACCCCACAACATAAAAACAGACAACCTTCACTCTCTGCCTTGTGAGGTCCGTTTCTCCTTCACCAAGATCATGGAATCTGGCCTCACAATATCCACAGCGTGAGCACATCACATTGAGTCAGATATTAACCCTTTTTTTGTTTGTTTATTTTTCAATGTACTTTCAAATGAAAACATTTAAGGTGATGTACTAAAATTGGTCCTTGCTTTAATTTTCTAGGATGACTGAGCTACAGCTGAAGGGGCTGGCTGACATCAAGGAGAGGTGGACTGACATAGATAGCATCAATAGAGTATTCTGCTGCAAACGGACTGACATATCAGGTACCGCACTAGCACAGTAGTTTATTGAAATACTTGATACTCCATAATAGCTGGATACAGACAGATGTATTTCATTACACTGCCCAAATAAATATTATTGAAATTCCTGGCAGATATGACTGAATACTGAAAGTCTGTTGGCCTTGTTACTTGAATTGTTAATCAGGAAAAAAAGAAAACAAGGAAATATGTTCATATCTAAACCTCTCAGCTTGATTATTGTGATTCACTGTATATGAGATTAACCCATTTTTCACTTCTCTGACTCCAAATAAAACTGCTAGATTTGAAACTAGAACAGAGAAAAAGAAAACACATCACCTGTTCTGGCTTGTCTGCATTACTCACCAGTAAAATACAGAATTAGTTTTTATTATAAAATCTTACTACTCTGTTTTTTAATCTGCTGTTACTCTTACTTTTTTAAAAACTCATATTTCACAATTTCTACTTTGACTTTGTCATATTAGTTTCTGCCTTTTTTCTTTTTTTTCTAACATCCAATTTTATGGCTTGAATTTTCATTTTGCTACCTTTGAACAGTTATTCTTGCCTGCTCTTTATATTATTATCACTTCCTTTGTATCTTTAAGTCTTTAATCACACACACATATATTGAGACTGATTCAAACCCATCCACACTGATTTTAAAGCACTTTTTGTTCCTCTAGTCCTTCTGTTGTTTTTCTAGGTTTTTTTAAACGTTCCCTGTAAATGTTCTGTAGAAGTTTACAAAATTGGGGCTCGCACATGAGAAAACTACTAATTGTATTTAATTGTATATAATCAAGACTCTTACAGACCATCTGACATTGAATCAAGACCATTCAAGACATGTCATGTCTACAACTCTAAATTCTGTGGAACACATTGTTTCCAATCTTCTTGTTCCACATGCAGTGCACAGCGCAGCTAATGACAGTGATGGGGCCAGGTTGTCCTGCCCCAAGTTTCAGGCTCAATGAAGAACAACTCTGTTCTTTTCCCAGACTATGTCCAGGAGCATTGGAAGGAGGATGCTTTCTTTGGCTACCAGTATCTAAACGGAGTCAACCCCATGTTGATCCAACGTTGTACAGCCCTGCCCAGTAACTTTCCCGTCACAGATGACATGGTCTTCCTGCGTGGTCAGAGCACTTTGAGTGATGAAATGAAGGTGATTGCTCAGACCTTAATTAATTTTGGACCATGAAATGTTAGAAGTGTGAACATATGTTGCATTACATGTTCATTTAATATGTGTAATGCTCACATTGTATGCATGTGTGTTTTCATCATTGTTGTGTAAACAGAAAGGCAATATATACCTGTGTGACTACAAGCGTTTGGATGGAGTGAAGGCAAACATCATCAATGGGAAGAAGCAGTACCTGATGGCTCCCCTTGTTCTTTTGCACAAAACTCCTGATGATGAGCTGATGCCAATTGCTATTCAGGTGAGATTAAAACTCATATTTAACCAATCACAAAGTTATCAAAGTCAGACCCAAAATGGGTCACATTAAAGGTTCAGTGCATAGAATTTTGGGAGATCTCTTTGTAAAATATGAAAAACTATATTCACAAGCATGTTTTCATTAGACTTTATTCATCTGCTTTGCAACTTAAAAGCTGTGTTTTTACTCCCTCAGAATGAGCCTTTTTGAAATTCTCTCCCACTTCCACTTGGTCCGTCATGATGCACGGCCATGTTTCTACAGTAGCTCAGAGGGGACAAACCAAACACTCCCTCAAAAGAGGGTGTTCAGTGGTTTTTACAAGTCTTGTACACACCCAAGTTTCTAATTAACACTTGGAAGGGGAGAGTGAGTGTGGGGTTATTCTGTTGAATGAAATGTGCAGCTTAACAGATAGATGCCACTAATCTAATAAATATGGTTCAAAGAAAATGCAACATTCCAAGTATTCAATTGCAAATGAAGCCTGCCCCCCGCTGTCAAAGACATGTAGTGTAAATTTCGACACATATGCACTGAGGAAAAGAGGACTGCTGTTCAGACAAGGACTCTGTGCTTAGACCTGAAGGAATTCAATGAAAATAGATAGTTCCTTCAACTTCTTCTTTTATCCTCCTGCTGTAGCTGAAGCAGACTCCAGCACCTGACAATCCCATCTTTTTCCCCACTGATTCTGAGTATGACTGGTTAATGGCCAAGATTTTTGTGAGAAGTGCAGATTTCAGTGAGCATCAGCTCAATGTTCACCTGCTGCGCACTCATCTGCTGGCTGAAGTGTTTGCAGTGGCACTGCTGCGCAACATCCCCATGGTGCATCCGCTGTACAAGGTAACTGCAAGGGAGAATACTGGGCTTACTGTAGCTCTGTAGTTTGTTTAGCTTGCTAGATTTTTTGCCTTCTAAAGTTAACAAGCAATACTGTTTTGCATGAATATATTGTATCTGTAAGTATTTTTACACTATTTAATGACAAAGAAGCATCAGGATTTCTGACTTTGGTCCCATTTTCTCCTCCAGCTCCTCATACCTCATACTCGATACACTCTGCAGATCAACCACTTAGCTCGACTCCTTCTGATAGCTGAGGATGGAGTTTTCACAAAGGTACAAAAAGACCACACAGTAAACTATGACCCTAACTATGTAACTTTTTTTCAGTGTCTGTATTTGTCTTTAACATATTTTATTTTTCTCTAGTTTTCAGCTTCTGGTGGAGAGGGTACATTCACAATCCTAAAGAGATCTCTGTCTTCAATGACCTACAGCTCCCTCTGTATACCAGATGACATTGCTGAACGTGGGCTGGACGCCCTGCCAAACTTCTACTACAGAGATGATGGACTCAAGCTGTGGGATATCATCCACAGGTATTACAGGCAGTTTCAATTTGGGATTATATTTTGAATGATGTCGGTGCATGATTATGGATGTTTTATTGACAGGTAGTTACCACACCATTGCCAAAGACATGCATGGTCGTTAGTGTTAGTTAAAATGGACAGGGGGGCCGTGAAGTAAAATAAAGTAGTGACATCAGAGAATTGGCTTCCCATTTCTTCTGACAGGGAAAAAATATCATTAAACATAACTATTGCAGTTTTTTCTTAGAAATCAATCAAATCAAACAAACACTTAAATCACATGCTCTCCTGAAGTGACTGAAGTGATGATAATGAAGACAGGACAGATCTGCTGGCCAGCACAAAGGCAACACATCTGTGTTAATGAGAAATCTTCAGCAGGGAGATTCAGTCCTCAAAGAAAGCAACCTCAAAATACAAATGTAGAATTAGAGGGTACAGTTTATTCCTATTCCTTCCTATTCTTGAGTTCATCAACTAATTGTCCTCCACGCTCTGGTAAATGATGCCTGACAGAGCCATCCTACCTCTACTTATCTGCCATAGTTACACTTATTCTGGGGAGCAGCAGTCTGATTTTGCCATGACTGATACTGATGTATTTGGCTCTTACATTGTTTCCGGCTGACTGAAGCTGTATATGCCTGTAAACTAAATTTAAAAAATGTATACCCATTGAACAGAGATTCAATATTGAGGAAAAATACATTTTTTAATCGCAAAAACCAATTTGCTGTTTAAATAAAAACGATCTTACACATAAAGGTGTTCTGACAGAGGAACATAAAAGAGCCTAGATTCTGTCTGTGCCATGAGAGAGCTTATGTTCTTTTATATAACTCAGTTGTTTTTCTCAAAGAGGACTTCTTTCATCAGC
>JAPZDV010000404.1:0-11959 GCA_029814665.1 Acanthurus lineatus
TAGATAGATAGATAGATAGATAGATAGATAGATAGATAGATAGATAGATAGATAGATAGATAGATAGATAGATTACTCATTTAGGAATATTTATTTTGAAATTTTGATAAAGCATTGAGGTATTTTATTGAAAAATTGGTCTTTCTTGTTGAATAGAAGTAATTTCACTACGCAGACTCTTTTTTTAACACAGTTAAAAGATACAGTTCAAGGAACACCTCCCTTAGGTCTCCAAAAATTACCCTTTGGGGGAGATTGAGAAGAACAGAATAAAATAGTGTGACATTTTAGTAAATGCTAATTCACCATTTTGCAGAAGTGTAAATACAGAACTCTTATATTGGTTTACAGTTAGCTAACTTGTACCCTTCTTGCGGTATTGAAACCCCCACCCACATTTCAAGGGGAGGTTCTATAGACTTTTATTTAAGGGGGAAAATTCTCTCATCTATGTTCAACTCTGGAGGTAAGTCATTTTTATCTTTACACAAACTTTGAATTGCTTCATATGCTGAATTACTACATCTTAATTTTAATTGACAACAAGGATGAATGTGTCTACAGACTGATTTTTTTTTAACATTTTCAAGCCCTTAGAAATCTGAGACAGTACAGGAAACAACACCTGCATGTTTCTAAAAAAAAACTAGATCTATTTTAGAATTTGTTCTTTTTTTCTCTTTTTGAATTTTGAAATAATTATTTTTTTCATTTTTCTGTTGGGAAGAATTCAAAATATTACAACATCACACAGAAATGTTTTTCTTAAGGGATGAGAAAATGTAGCTTGTTACAGGAATTGAGAATGTCTTTCTTGACTGTAAGGTCTACCTTCTTCTGCTTTTTACACCGTAATTAAACACTTTCGGGCCTTCAGTTGAAGAAATTTATAGAACTAATATCTTTATCTATTGACCAAGTAGCTTTTGTTTTCAAAAAACAGTAACATGATTGTTGGTAACTTTTTTTTTTTTTTTGTGATTAGTGTTTGTTTTAAAAAAAACATGTATTGTGCAATCTGTATGTGTCTTATGTGCTCTTTGCCTCCAACTCTTTATTATTGCTGAATAAGTTTTTTGCCAGTTACTGAAAAGGGCTTAATAGTGTTTGAATTAGGAACAATTTATCAGTACATATATAAGACAAGCAGCAACAGACAGATGTTTTGTAATTGTGTTAATAATGGGCCATTCTGGGATCTGACCATAAGAGGGCCCAGTCAATTATGAGAGTTTGCCATGCATGCAGTGCCTTGCAAAACACTTGTGTATTGTTAGGCAACCCTCAACTCAATTGGTGCCCACACTGTTGCCATCAAAGCAAACCTCATTAAATTGGTGGTTATTGTTGTGTACACAGACATCCTAACCTGCACAAAGTCATTTCAGGGAGGACGTTTTCTAAAATAACTTTGTGTGGTGTAAAACTCATATTTTACATACGCTAACAATTCAAAACATTCTTCTGAATGAAATATTCAGAAATAATAAAATATTAAAAATAAGACTGTGGTCATTGTTTGATGATGACATTGGTGATTACACTTTTTCCAACCTGCTCCTGTCTGTCCCCAGAAGGAAAAGAAATTTGAAATTTTCAAATTTTAAACCGATAATAAAGTTTGGGGGAAAAAATAGAAATTTTATGAAGAGGTTCCAATGACAAAAATTAAATGATATACTTACTTAGATATTTACTCTTTTTTGTCTTTTGAAACGTGAATCTAATTTGAACACACTTTGTTAGTAGTCTGAATGCTGGCTTTATTCCTGCTGTTGCATTATTCATTCTTATTGTTTTGCCATGGAGTCTGGAGGAAACGCACTATAGTGAGTAAACAGACAAATGCAATTAAAAACTTTTGTATTTATATTTAAGCTATTATGTTCATTTCACATATATTTTAGGCATGTGATACCATCGACGAGATGTCTGGGTTTAACCATTTTCTCCTGAGACTCTGTATTCTAGGTACTGCAATTTTGTGCCATTCAATTTTTGTGAATTAACTGGCCTTATTTTAAAGTTCCCCAAGTTCAAAGTTGCTTTTGCTCTTGCAGGATACATTTTCTGCAGCTCCCGTGCTTGGTATGTTGAAATGCCAAACACTATCAAAGCACTGGAGAATTCCTGCCTTGTCATTCCTTGCTATTTTGGCTACTCTTCATATCCACCACATGACCCAACCCATGTAGTTTGGTATAAGTATGAGAACCATGGATATCCTTTGGTTTATGACAGGGATCCGCACAGTATTGATATCATGCCATATTTCAAAGGAAGAACATCCAGAGTATATATTTATTCATATGCAAAGGAATGCACTCTTAGAATCTACCCAGTACACTGGACTGATGACAAAAAGATCATCTACCCGTGGGTAGATCCAGTTAATGTTGGGAGAAGCACCTATCGATTCTTTGATAAAACTGTAAGAATTGACACTGTAGGTAAGTTCTCATGGTCAATTTATGAAAATATACATTTTTAGATGATTTTATGTTTATTTTTTGTCAAAAATTCTTCACATTTTCTTTGTCAGCCTCTCCAGCCAAACCGAATATTATGATCTTTGGAAGCCTCAAGGTTGGTCAGTCTGTGACAGTCCAATGTAGTGTTACTCATACCTGTAACACTAATCCACCCACTCTGAGTCTTAACATCCGCCAGCAAAACCCAAAAGTAACCCACGAGACAATGTCTAATGGCGTAAAAACCACCTTGTCAGCCACATGGACAATAGAGAGAGACCTCCATGTTGTGGAGTGCACAGCCCGACACTTTGGTGGTAAAACTGCAAAAGCCTCTATATCCTTGAATTCAGAATGTAAGTGATTGGTATACAAGAATAAAACCCTTTTTTTATTCACTCCACCCTAGAAATTCTAACATTCATTATCTGTATCTCAGGCTCCTTTTCACCATTGGCTATCCAAACTTCATCTAATGAATTTCTTGAAGGACAGCCAAAGAATGTGATTTGCACAGCCTTATACACATGTGCTAAACATATACCAACTCTCACATGGAATTATGGTAGCATGCCAGCCTCCTCTGATACCAGAAATATTGGAAACACTCAGTGGAGAACTGTTTCCACACTGAGATTCACAGCATCAGCTAACGACCATGGACGATCTCTGACATGCTATGCGCGATTTGGTGGTGGCCAGAGTCAGGCAGTAAGCATTACACTACGGGTAAAAAGTGAGTAGAAATAATAATAATGTTCATCAACAAAACCTTACTTGCCTATCCTGCATTTAACCTGCATCATCATGATATTTTGCATCTAAACTGAAATGTTGATCATAGTGACAAACCCACAGAGATTTTCACCCAATTTAGTAATTCCCCTTAACTCTTTAGACCTTATTAGCTTCCCTAAGATCATAGTTTAGATTATTTGGTTCCCTTCCCTTTTTTCTTTCAGTCACTGCTCTCACAGGATTACTGTCAACTCTTTCTAGCATTTAGCTCTTTTTATCATAACACCTATAAAAACCCACTGTACACTACCTGCGTAGCACCGAACTGCTGAGTGTGATAGTGAAGAATGTAGCAGCTATAAAGCAGGATATTTTTTCAAGGATAAAAACAGACCAAAAAGGGTGGAGTGTTATTTACAATCACCAGGTGGACACAAACACAACAAATAATTTGTGTTTGCCATATTAACAGAAAAGTGATCATATGACAGCTATCTGTGACTGCTTCATATGTTTTCTCTTTTACAGGAAATATGCTCTCCCGTGGTTGGTCCTTCACCACTCCAGGCAGCATCACAGGCATGAGAGGCTCATGCATCATCATTCCTTGTAGATTCACCTATAGTACCTCTCAGCCTTCTAACCTTCGCGTTATATGGTACTTGTTCCAGAGCAATGGGTATTCACCTGTATTTGATGCAAGACAAAATGTTATCAGTAAGTTTAACGGCAGAACCAGCTTGGTTGGATCAGTGGCGGAGGGGAACTGTAGCCTTAAAATTGAGAGACTGGAGATGTCACACAGCCAGGACAGACTTTATCCCTGGGTAGATGTAAACCCAATTACCTCTTATCACATCCAGGGTTACTCGTTTATTGACAAAACTTCTCAGATTATTGTTTCAGGTAAGTATTTAGATAAATTCATTTCTCCCCTTTAGTCATTTTGCCTCCAAATACAAAATATGCAGTTCTTTAAATGACGTTCTCTGCTTTGATTTCATAGACAGTGCACAGGAACCACAGCTTAGCTTAACTGGTATTCCAAGGGTGGAGGAACTGAGCCGAGTTTCCTGCACTGTGCGCCATACATGTATCTCTGCTCCTCCCATCCTGCTCCTAAGTGGTGTACTTGGAGCAGACAGTACTAGTGACACATTGGTATCTGACGGGGTTTGGGAGAGGAAAGTAGAGCGAACTTGGACTGTAAAGGAGGAGGACCAGAGTGTGACCTGTACTGTTGCCTACCATGGGGGTCAGCAAGCCACAAGTGAACTCAAGCTAAATGTTGAATGTGAGTACAAAGTGAGATCATGTGTTAGTGTAATTGAATAAAAATGCTCTTGTTTAAGTTTATCTTCACGATTGTATTTCTACTTAGGTCCGTATGAAGATATCACAATGACTGAGCAGCCAGGCGAGACAACTGAGGGTGTGGCAAAGAGTGTAATCTGCTCTGTTTCCTACAAGTGCAAGAAAAATAGACCAGTCATAAAGTGGAACTTCCAAGACATGCAGAATACGCTGCTCACCAAAGAGATGTCCAGCAATACCTATACCACAGTGGCAAATTTAACCTTTATAGGCTCTCTTGAGGATGATGGTAAATCTTTGACCTGCACTGCTCAGTTTGTCTCTGGAGAGACATCAGACTCTGCAATCATTCATGTCAAAAGTAAGTTCCTGCATTTCATGCAGAATGGTCAGCTAAAGGAGTCATTCAATGTTTTTGGAAGTATTACATGAGAAGACTGCTACCGTAGTTGTCCATTAAATATGAAAATAACAGGCAACACACAGATAGCACCAAGACATAGACTTCCATCCTATCCACAGCACAGTATTTAATCTATTAGGACTGGGTTGTTCAATTTCCACAAAGTGCAAAAACAAGAATTTCTCATATTACAGAGGTTATTATGTCAGACTATGTACATGCTAAAACAGGTAAGTTCCTGGATTCTCCACTGGTTGTGTGGCAGTTTCCTAAAATCAAGAGAAAATCCAGCACACAACCTCCTCTAAAATGGTGCATTGTTGTTATGCACTTGGTTATATGGATGAAAAAAACAGGATACTATCTTTTATCTGGTTGGCTTTAAATGTGCTGCCTGACAGAAAACAAATGAGGAAATGTCCCAAATTGTTTAACTTTTCTGTATGATGAGAAAAAAATTGAAGAGGATCAGTTGATAACTGTTTGCTGTTTTTTTTCCAGAATATGAGAAACCAGAAATTGATCCATATGAAAACGACAGTGGGTGCACTTCTTATTTCTCTCAAAACCCATCTAGCAGTCATGTTATGTCACAAGTGGACTAATTCCCACAGACTTCCTATCATGGCTTGTTTGTCTCTTTACAGCCTTCCACGCTTTACCTGCGGACGTTCCTTTTAGATTCAACGCCCTGACTCGCTCCTGTGTGGTGATTCCCTGCAGCTTCACATACAACGAGGATGTTCCTATCTCACGTGGCATCTGGGCCAAAAAAAGCGGGGGCATTATCTACCATAATGGTCGCAGTTTTGTGCTTGACCATTTCAAGGACCGCACCAAAATTATAGGAGATCTGAATGAGGGAAGATGCTCATTAGAAATTGATGACATCAGGCCCTTTGACAATGGACCCTTCTGTTTCCATGCAGAGAGAGGAAGCAACAGATACAGATTCAACAACAGCTGTGTATTTATTGTCATGAAAGGTCTGAAATCACTTCTAATTCTTCAGCCAAGCCATTAACCAGTTTGCTCTTTAATTGACAAACTAACTCTTTGAGTTTTACGTGCTCAGCTTCCCCAGAAAAACCAGTGATGACCAAACTCCCACCTGAAGTTGATGCTGGCTCAGAGATCACTGTCTCGTGTTCTGTGAAGCACACATGTCAGTCACATCCTCCAGTGTTCTCATGGAGTGTCCCTAACATCACCAGTGTAGACAGGCACACAGAAACATCACAGGGCATCTCAGAGACGACCTCCACCATCACATTCATGGCTGTTGGAGGAGACGGAGTCAAAAGCCTAACCTGTACCGCCATCTTCTGGCGTGGCAAGCAACAAGCCAGCACAGTCCAAATGATTGTAAAGGGTTAGAGTGCAAAATTTATCTTTATGTCTTGTGTATTGTATACCGAGTTGTGAATATAGGTGTATGTGTACATCAGTACATGAGCAACTCTTCCTTCATCACCAGGATCACTGATGTACCAGTTTAGAAGCTCTCTTCCAGTTTCCATTCCAGTCACACTTCTCATCCTAGCTGTCATCATCCTAGCTGCCTACTTTGGAGCGGTATTCTACAGAAAAAGGTAAATACATATCAATTTAAAATGTGCTAGTACTGTAGGTCAGTGCGACAGTTACTATTAATGATATTAGTTGTATGTAGCAACATTGAGCAATTATTACTTAATTTTTTTATGGTACTTTTTTTCCATCCAACAGAAAGAACAATGAAGACTCACTTAGACCACCACCTCGGCCAGAGAAAAGGTGTGTAAGAAAACCTAAATGTGAAATATGCAGAGACAACAAAATTGCTTGGTAGGTTTGAGTCGGGCCTGCTTGTGTCAAGGAAATGACCATTAATTACAAATGGTTACTATATACATTTAGATGGGGCAGTCAAGTTTCTGTACTTCGTAGGGATTCTGAAAAGATTTGAGGAGCGGTGAGGATTATGCTTGAAGAAAAAAAAGCCTCCTCAGCAGAAATAAATAACATTAGACCTTAGTTATGAGAATAGCACAGAGGCAACTGCAGTGAATCAAATTTAAAATATATATAATTGTTTTTATTGTTCCATACACTTGCATAGATGTGATTGAACAAAAGTTGAGAAGTAGGGATTGCTGAACACTTGCATCTTGCATTTCCACAAAAATACAATGTAAATATCTGTCACTGCAATTCAAACTCTCATAGGAGATCACTCTGGGATAGATTATCAAGGTAAGCTTTTTTTAAATTGCCTAAGCTTCCGTTTTTCATTTAGTCTC
Source organism: Acanthurus lineatus (assembly GCA_029814665.1). NCBI lineage: Eukaryota > Metazoa > Chordata > Actinopteri > Acanthuriformes > Acanthuridae > Acanthurus > Acanthurus lineatus. The sequence goes on from JAPZDV010000404.1 coordinate 7,209, forward strand.
ATATTAGACAAGACAAACTCACTGATGATCTGTTTTACTTATAATATTTTCTCTTCATTGAAATGTCTAGGAGATACCCTGAGCACAGTGAGAGACCTCCAAGGCCAGAGAAAAGGTTTGAGAGCAAACTGCTTGTTTTACAAACTGTACAAATACAGGAGATTTAAACTGACAAGTAGTAACACTTTGTTTTCCACACAGAAGGTCCATTTGGAGCAGATTTTCCCGGTAAGTGCACTCAAAATTTGACTTGAGTTTTTAATCTGCAGACAAAGTGCTTCATGTTTACATTTCTATTCTTTCAGTAGGGGGGGTGATGGATGTACCACTTGGCAAAATGAAAGGAACCCCAGGTAAATGTTTTTCAGTGCCAATGGTTATAGATTTGATCAATTTCACACCTAGAGAAAGTTTCTGTCTAACTGTTAAATATTTATTTGATGCTTTTCTTATAGAACGTCATTCTGGAGCAGATTTTCAAGGTACCATTTTCAATACTTTGTTAGACGAGGAATGAATGGGAATAAATATCAAACATCAATTTAACTATAACTATATATATTTCTAAAAACAAGATATTTAATGCCTTTACAGACGTCAACATAACACAGACTACAGTGTTGGCTTTTTGTAAGTGTTAATCAGTTTCCCCTCATTTCATTATGGAGCTCTGATTGTTCAACATAAAAACTGATACTGTGTGATTCCTTCTCTCAACAGAAACAACACTGATAACATTCAAATCTCCAAACCACGTTTTCCATCCCCAAAGAAGTGAGTTTTATTAACACTCTGCACTCCCCTCTTTTAAAATGATGTTTATGTTAAATCAGTAAATTAATTATCGGCCGCCTTTTATTTTTTTCTGTTTAATCTAGCAACCGGAGACCCCCTCACTCTGTCAGGCCTAAGGTTAGTGATGCTGTAATGAGTTTCTGTTGTAACCTAAAGCAAATGAGGTGGCTATCTTATGTTTCTTGACTTATCGAGTTTTAAATGTTTATTTTTCCGACCACCATATAGCCCCCAAACTGCCAACAAAGTGAGATATTCTTTGTAGGCATATGCAACCTTGTTTGTATCTGTAGATATTCTCGTTAGACATAAATACATTATGGACTGAACAATGAGAGTGAGAACAACAGCTTTTACATTAGGAATGAACAAGATTTTAGTGCACTAGCTGGAAAAGGGAACTTTATATAATCTGCTCTTATCATTATCAGCTATAAATAGAGCTCATGACATTAAGCCAATCTGCTTTTTGGCAGCATCTAGACAGCAGTGCAGCATCTAGACATTCCAGGTAGGTGGCAGTGTGTGGGGATATGCACCTTTAAAGTTGGTCTGGACCAATAAACACTGAGGAAAAGAAGAAGAACAAGCTCAGCACACTGTTGTCTGCTTACCACTTCTTGCCTTTCTTGTAGTAAGGTGTGCATACAGCTGTAGCTAATAAAGTAGTTAAAGAAGTATAAAAAAGTGATAGTGTTAGTCATTTATAGGTATTGGCCATGTAAAGCCTCCCAGTGCATCATCTTTTTTTTTTCTTTTGATTAACACAAACAAGAAAGTTTCAGAGAACGCATTGGGAATGTCACTGATTCAAATTTTCCTCACATTTGTTGCAGGAGTACAATGTGTATGGCAACGTTTAAGTTCTTCAAGATGTATTGGACCCATCACATGCTTCAAGGATCCTGTTGGTGTTATTGTTTTACATCATCCATATATTCTATATTTTGGTAGTAGGACGATTGTCTTTTGAAGAAAATCTCTCACATTTTTTCTCAAAGGTCCAGCATGTAGGATTTATTAGAATGAGGAAAGTACTACTGTTTCATTTATATAATTAAATGTAATAAGAATTGTTGTATTGTGAGTACCTTGTAAAAAGTCTTATGTATCTACAGAGGGAGCTGGTACTCCTCCACAGACTCTGCCATGATATAGCGTAGTGTTTCTGTGGTAGCTCTTAAGGGACAAACCAAACGCTGATTCTAAAGAGTGTCTTTTGCTGCTTTCACAAGTTTCATTGCCACCATAAGCTACATGTCTATAAGAGGTAGGTAGGTGAATAAATATTCAGTTACATGCAATCTATAGCTTCACCACTAGGTGCCACTATATCCAAGAAACTGGACTTCAGTAGTTTGTCAACAAATCATGACCACAGCACATATATCATCTACTGCAAACAGAACATGCATTCACAAGAAGTATGGTAAAATCATATTTGACTGTTCCCAAAGGAAAGACTTCCCTCAATAACTTAAAATTTAATCCAGCCATTTTTTAGAAAAATGTATATTACAACGGTCTGTAAATTTTTGTGTTTAGCTGCTGTCAAAGAAACTCTAGACATGAGGTCCAACTGTAGTCATGTTTTTTTTTCTGCTGTCTGACCAAATAGAAATATGAAAGCTGCAAAAGTCTTTAAAAAAATAATGGGCAGAGTAGTGTTCATTTGCAGAATTTATTTTCAAAATTTACTACATTAACCCAAGAGCTGAATTTAAGTATAAGTTTGAGATACATATTCTTTATTTCCATTTTATGCTATTTTATTCTGTTGCTTAATACATTTATATAATCTTTGCTTCCTGTTACTCTGCAGATTAATCCTATTAATGCAAAGTGTCAATCCGTCAATAAAACAAGGATATATTATTATTATAGAAAAAGGCACTTAAAAATATATAAAAGGCTAAACCTGAGGACATGTAGAAATACAGTTCTTTTGAATTGACCTCTGCAATGATCAGATTGACTGACAAGTCCTCTGCGGGTTTTTTCATCCAAAAATTTACACATGTATTTGTCTCATAATTTTGATCTCAGAGTATATTTGTCATATAATAAATAGTCTAAAATAAAAAATCTGAATGCATGCTCTGATATGTTTTGTCACTTTTTCATAGCTAGGTATTGTTCTGTGTCTGTGCCATTACCAGATGATATTTAGAAACCATCATCATGCCTTGTAATGGTCCTTGATGCAGTAAGGCACAATTACTATCTCTAGATAAAAGCTTTAAATTGTTCCTGGGTTAAATTTAAAATCTCAAACTTAAGTCTGGAGTCAAATACAAACTGCAGGCCTGAATCAAACCCTATCTATATGATACCTGTATGACCCCTATCAGAGTATGAAGCCCCAGCAGCACATTATGTGACGTCATGTCAGATGATGTTCCTCTTCCTGGTTCACCAATAACAAGTTCATTCTAGTTGAATTTTCTTGGCTTGTCACAAGTAGATAGGCAGTTTGCTGTCATAAATCTAATGCTAAGTGCTGCTATAATGTCAGTTGCGTGGGTTTTGGCTTTTATCAGTGTTAAAATAAGAGTGAGAAGAATTTGAAACACTCAAATAAAACAAAGAAATACACTCCAGCAGAAATTTGTTTATTTTGCTTGTCATCAGTAACATTAATGTACCTGGTAATTCCAATTTAAATAAGCTTTAGGTTAATAAAAGCACTTAGAAAAAAATTTGAATCAACATATTCTTACATTTTCCACAACTACAGCTGCTTTAATTACCCTATTCTTTTTAGTAGCTATTATCTTTAAAGGCTACATGCAAAAAAAGGAAATAAGCAGGAATGAGGAAAGACTTAAAGGGGAATCTTAACCTTACTAAACTATACTTTCATTATTATGCTTGCTAAACTTTTTTACTCACTTATTGACTTAAGGGATAAGGGATAACGAAAGGGGTGTGTGCACTGTGAGGCCAAGCATAGATAAGAAGAAAAAACTGAGCCATGATGCTGCCGTTTCCACCACTTAGGAGAGCATGACCAAAGTGACCAGAGGCGCCATGAGGAGCAGGAGGCCAGCACTTGTAGTGGTGGCGCTGTTGCAGAAGTTGCCTTGACAGCAGGTTATTTCTCCTTCGAGGGCTCCTTTCGCCTGCACAGATGCAGATGCTGAACACTCTAGCCCAGTGGCACACCCCTTCATAATTTTCTTTTCAGCTCCAACAGTCACTGAGAGAATGAAAATAATATTGAGTGTGAGCTTTAAGTTTAAATACATCTATGTGATTTGTTTAAAATCCCTCTCAGCTGAGAAATGATGTGAAGTTGACTGTTAAATGTTGTAAACCTAATACCTGTTGCTGAGACACAGTGGTCCTCATTCCCCTCACAGTTTAGAGTAGCAGAGCAAGTTGTATCACCACATGAGAAGCACTTTTTACCATTTGGAATCAATTCTTTGGACTCTGTAAGATAGAGCTTACATTGATCATATTGTTTAGGAAGACCAGAATGCACTTTGCTTGGTTGTTGCCTTTTTTTAACACTTTCTTATCCGGCAATCTTTGATATTATTGAACAAGTTGATAGGTCCATCATCCTCACATCCAAGATTAACATGAACCTGTCTGTCTCTCTGTCTCCACACGCATGCAAAAATTGCTGTGTGCAGATCCACTGAGGCAGTCTGGAATTTTTTTTCCCTGAGGCAAACTTTGATAGAGACTGGAGTAATTTCCCTTGTACTGGATAGTCTTGGAATTTGAGTTTTGTTTTTTACAATGTTTGTTCTTAACATATGTTTTATGGTTTTGACACATAGACCATCATCATCAATCCACAAAGCCAACATTCAAAACATCAACAAATAAGAATATTTTGACATTATAGTGATTATAATGATAATCAGTATAATATGTGATTATGCTGATGTGAATAGAGAAGTTTTGAAATTTTTTTTTTACTTAATTTTAAACAAACTAATTAA
>JAPZDV010000405.1:0-11953 GCA_029814665.1 Acanthurus lineatus
AGATAATGCAGACAAGGGGAAAAAAAAGAAAAAAAAAAGAGCAGTAGCCCAAAGAATGACCCCTGGGTGAAACCAGAAGTGACACAGCTGATGTTGGAGGTACAACTTCCTAGTGAGACATACTCCTGTCTACCTGAGAGGTGGGAATGAAGACAGTCCAGAGCTGTGCCAAAGATTCCCACCTCCTGGAGGCAAAGACACAGGATGCAATAGTCTACTGTGCTAAAGGCAGCACTTAAGCTCAACAATATTAAAAGGTTAGGAGAGCCTGAGTCAGCAGCCAGTAGTACGCCATTTAAAACCCTCATCAGAGTGGTTTCAGTGCTATGGGATGGTTTGAAACCAGACTGAAAGGTTTGTAGAGCTGGTGGGAGTGGAGACAATCATGAAGCTGAAGAGTGACAACCTTTTCTCGAACCTTTAGCTAATGGCAGATTGGTTGGTAGTTTGAAAGACCCTCAGGATCCAATTTGTGCTTTTTCAGGGCAGGTTTTATGGCTGCCAGCTTGAAGGAAGATGGCACCACACCACCAGACAGGGATTTGTTTATAATGTTGGTGAATGTGGAAATAATAGCTGGAGAACACACTCTTGGTAGTTGAGTAGGTAAAGGATCCAAAAAGCAGCTAGAGGAGGTGATACTTGTAATTTTGTTTAAAAGCTCAGCTTGAGTGACCTCCATAAAGCTGAGGAGCAAGGTCAGAAGCGAGGGGGGAGTAAGGGGAGTGCCAGGTTGACTTGGAGCAGCCCGGGTGGTGTTGAGCCTAATGTTTTCAGTTTTTTTTTAAAACAGATGCCTGGGATTCTTACAAAGGGACTCAATAAGATTAGGCAGCTCTCTGAACAGAGGAGCATGCTTTCTGGTGCTCTCTAAGGCAGACATGGGCAAACTACGGCCCCCGGGCCATATACGGCCTGTTTGGCTTTTTAATCTGGCCCGCCAAACTTGTCCAAATTATTATTATTATTAAATAAAATTTTATTATAATTAAACCTCCTTTATTTTACCTTTTCCCTGTAATGCCAGTGTTTCCCCAATAAATGACACACTCCAAAGTTACTGACCTTTTGGTAGAGTGTGACGTATTACTCTCTACTTTACTTTTTTGCGTTGCATTTTGAGCCCCTCTGTAAAAATGAGTGGACCGAGGAAGTAGACAGTGAGTGCCAAGTGTTTAATAAAAAATGGACAACAAAATATTTTTTCATTCAAGTCCGATCAATGGCGGTATGTCTGATATGCCAAGAAACTGTTGCTGTTTTCAAATAATAAAATATTAGCCGTCATTTTGCCACTAAACATACTAACTATGCTAGCAAACAGTCAACACAAGAACATGCAGCAATGGCTCAGAGAGTGACAGCTAATTTACAGACTTTTTGCTTCACTTAACGAAGCCACATTTCCAGGCCTCCGGAGGATGGCACAGAAGATGCTGACGTTGTTTGGCTCAACCTATGTATATGAGCAGACATTCAGCATCATGAACATCAAAAAGAGCCCGTCACAGATCCAAGTTAACTAACCAACACCTCAGATCTCTCCTGAGAATTGCCAAAACAAAACTATCTCCAGACTTTGATGCACTGGCAAAAAAAGGAGATCAACAACACTGTTACCACTGAAACTGAATGGGAGTTTATCAGCTATGTTATTCAATTCATACATTTGGAAAAAAAATGTACAATGAACCCTGCACATTGATGCTTTGGTGCCTGTTAAAGGGCAAATCTTTTCATGTAATGGTTTTATATTTCATTTACATTAGTTTACACAAACACACCATCCTTCTATTCTGGCCAAGCCCCTCTGTCAATTTTTAGAAACCATTGTGGCCCGCTAGTCAAAAAGTTTGCCCACCCCTGCTCTAAAGTGAGCAGATAACCATGAAAGTAAGTTTGCCTCTATCTGCGCCAAATCCTCTGTCTCTTTGGTTTCAGGGCTCTGAGCTGGTCAGTTTATCTTGAAGGAGAGCAATGGAAAGACACAAGTTGAATTTTTACGGGGCAATTAAGTCTAGGCCACCATGCAATGGGTTTTTACAGTGGCGCACATGCTTTCCAAGGGAGTGTGCAACAGGTGGCGCAGACAGGGCAGAGGAGAGGGTAGATTATATCTTAGGGTCTCATGGAAGACTATTGTATGTTTTCTGCCAAAAGCCAGTTGGGTGATTATGACCACCAACAGCACAGCTAGGTATTTAGAGATGCCAAGATCAAAAGTAGTAACGTTAGCAACGGAGACATCACCAGTGATTGCAAGATCTATGGTGTAGCCATCCTTATGGGTGGGCTCTTGCATACATTGGGTGAGTGGGAGACAGTCCTGGAGATTGAGAAAGTCAACAGCGCAAGAGCACTTAAGGCAGCACCACAGGCCAGCAGGCTTTCATGTCCCAGTGGTCCCTGCCAACAGAGGCATGCCACATCAAGACAACAAGGCAAGGCTGTCAGGGAAGGCTCCCCTGCGATAAGGACACTGGTATGTATAAGGTTTCTTTTATATCAGACCAGTGTAGTTTTTCCGTCCTGACAGTTTCGATTGCAACTTCCTGCAGTCTTCCTCAGAGTGGTCACGTGGTGTTGCTGTGACGTGTATAATCAGCTGTTTTACACAGGTTTTGCCGCTGTTTTCCCACCAGTGGAGGTCGGATGTGGAGGTCTTCAGTACAGTATCCCAGGTGCCCCCTCATCCCGGTTGACTGTCCCGGGGGCAGGTTTCCGAATTTCAATTGCCTCCTTTATCCAGTGTCGGTGTTTATTGTTCTCTGTCCTGATGATTTTAGCTCCATCCCAGTCCATAATGTGGTTTTCTCTTTTGCAGTGGTCATAAATGGCTGATTTGAGCTGTTCTTGTTCGGCTTTTTGTTTTGTTGCTTTTGTGCGCACCCTCACTGTTTCCTTCTCGCATTCCATTTTGTGTTCCTTTTTTTGAGTGCTGAAAGCCCTCCCTGTTTCTCCAATGTACGTTTTCTTGCATGACCTCCATGGGATTTCATATATGACATTGCATTTTTGATCCTGTTGTATTTTGTCTTTTGGGTGGACTAGTATTTGTCTCAATTTCCTGTATGGTTTAACTGGCGTATTGTGTTGTGTTTTTTATATTGTATTGTGTTTTTTCATAGCCCTCTGTATTTTTTCCATCATCCCTCTGTACTGTGACCATGGCGGTGCTCTCCTTCTCCATCTTGTTTTCTCTTGGGATACTGTACTGAAGAAGTTGGACTGCAGATGGCACTGTCATCTGACCTCCACTGGTGGGAAAACAGCGGCAAAACCTGTGTAAAACAGCTGACTACACGTCAAAGCAACACCACGTGACGACTCTAAGGAAGACTGCAGGAAGTAGCAGTCGAAACCATCAGGAAGGAAAAACTACACTGGTCTGATATAAAAGAAACCTTATACGTGTTAATATTAGACCAAATGAACCTTATTGGACAAAGACACTGGTGCTCAGCTGTTATTGGAGGAACCCAGATAGTGGTAAGTCATGTCACAGGGAGTTGGTGTGTATAGCCACTGTGGAGACCAACAAGAGCTAGCGTTAGTGGGATCAAGAAGAAAATCATGGTTTGCAGGCCACAGACCAGAGGAAAGTTAACAGCTGGACAGCAAAGAAAAATCCAATTTAAGTCACTGATGGATTGGATATTTTGGCTGAAGTGGATGACTACAGGGTAGAGGTATTTAGGCTACAACTGCTCACCAAAGATAAACTGTTGCCGTTACTATTAATACAGATTGCAGCATCAAAGGTAGGCAGCAAAAACTGAAATAGATAATCAGTTTAATTTAAGTGAAACTGTAGTAGAGCTACAGTTTAAACTAAATTATAGAAAAAGTAGCAGAGAAGTGGTAAATGATCAACGCCAGTATACGCTCCTCTCCTCTCTTTGAGACACCAATCTCTGAATCTTGGCTCACTCCAACTATTTCCAACTCCTTTCTCTCAGAAAAAAATCATAATCTATATTGTAAAGACCTCTCATATAAAGTTGGTGGTAGAGTACCCTTATGCGTGAGTAGGAAATATACACATTTAGTAATAAAAATCACAACAGAAGCAAAAACTCTGCAACTGACTGTTAATTGTACATGTGAGCACAGTTACAATAACTGTCACCCAGTGGTGGGTGACTCAAGTCACATGACTTGACCCAAGTCAGTCTCAATTTTTAGGACGTATGACTTGCTTGGCAACCATAGACAAAAGACTTGACTTTGACTTGGTATTCATGACTTGTGACTTGACGTGAACTTGAGGCAAATGACTTGAATGGACTGGTTTTGTTTTATTAGATATTTGAATTTTCACAGAAGTTGAGAAGTATCAAAAAAAAAACACACATAATAATGTGATTATGGTTGCAACGCATGCCAACCTAGTACCTTCTGAATGTGATGAACTAACTCAGGTGTTCTGAGTTAGTTCATCACTTGATTGTTCAGTTCACTCAGTCCCAAGTTAAAACACAATATAATAAAACCTAGTATAAAACCATATAAAAAAGACGTGCATCATCAAACCAAATAAAACATGTATATATAATATAATAAAACACAATAAAATAGGACATGCAAAGAACTAAAAGATCAAGTGAAGAATATTAAAGACTATGTCTTGCTCTGACATTTACACACATACACATACAAGGAACTTTCCTTGGAGCCCCTCTTCATCTGAGAGAGCCTAGCAGACAAGATATATCAAGATTGTAAAAATACCTGCTCTAGAATCAAGAACTTTTGTTAATAATACTATCTTTGCAGCATACTATTGGAATCATAACAAAATAACTCTTATATCCATTTGTCACTACAATTGCTGTGAAGGAATTTCTCTAGGCCTTGTCCCCTCTCTGTGTGCCACTATGCTTCTTTGCACTTAAATCAAGCGAAGTTGATGCCTGAGTCATACAGTCCCTTTGTTTTAATCAAAGTTGTGTCTTCTAGTTATTTGTGCAGACTCTCCCCATCTGCCCTTGCCATAGCAAACATGGCCAAGGGTAGGAATATTTATGATCTAATACCCAGTAAGATCCTGAAACTGGACATCTTGACTTTATTTTTTATTTTAGGACTGGTGACATGTGAGGACACAAAGACTAAAATACTCTTGACGTCCTCATTCCTACACTGTTAAAAAAGGTTAGTTGACTCAACTTAACTAAGTCAAGTCATCTTGTTGCTTTGACCGAGTTAAGTTGAGTCAACTTCAAAACACGAGTTGATGCAACATGCAGCCTGTTGACTCAACTGCCTGTATCAAGTAAGTTCAACTTGAAAATATTACTTGAGATAACTTCAAGAGATGTTGGTTGAACTTATTTTATCAAGTTCCTGCAACTGTGAATCAAGTTGGCTCAACATGGAATACATGATTGACACAACTTGTGATTTGCTGACTCAACTTTCTGAATCAAGTAATGTGGACTGGAAAACGTGTCAGAGACAAGACTTTTTAGCTTAACACAGTGCCTTTCAACCAGTGTGCGGCACACCTGATGATCATCAGAGATCGTTAGGTGTGTGCTGCGGGCCTGGGTAAGAGCTGCTGTATTTCTCATTGGCTAGAGGAGCCATGTGACTTAAACTAGTGTTCTGATTGGAGGATCAAGGTTTCAACTTTTTAACATTTTCTTATATTCTTTAACTTCAGTTTTTAGTTTACTTCTTTACTCTCAAGCTATTCAGAATAAATAATTACTTTAGATCCTCATACACTACTAATTTTACGTTGAATGTAACCCCCCTTAAAAGCATTACACTTAATATTATTGTAATGTTCAGAAGTAAAGTTAATTTATATTGCAAAAAGAGTTAATTTATGTGTTTGGGTTGCTAAAAGTGCATTTGCAGTGTATACACAGCAGTCTTTTTAAATATTTACACAATTATATATTTTAATTCGCAGAGTTACAGGTAGTGTTGAATCTGCCTTGCTGAATGTCTCGCATTTACTTGTTTAATTCCTGCTCGCTCCTGATTGGTCAGTTCAGTGACAGGTGACTATGTTTTGGTAGAAAGTGAAGTGGTTGAGAAGTTGCTCTGCATGAGAGAACAGTAAAGCACTGCTCAAGAAATTATCCGTCTACATCCTGCTGTCTCATTTTATAAAGAGTTGTCCAGTTATCACCAACAGAACCCTCATGTTACATTTGGCGGCAGCGGTGGGATTATTTTGCATATTTATATGCATATTAATATTTGGTGAGTTTTATTCCCCTGACATGTGGACATCGTTACGTTTTGTGCGGCATGGACTTTTTCACTCTTTTTGAGCTGCAGATGAACTGAAAGCCACTATTCTGGAGATATTAAGGATTTTTGTAGTGTTTTCTCCATTTTTCATGCTTTTTGTGAGTTTTGAACTGGACATTTTCCAACATGTCTTACAGTGACGGTGAAACTCGGCATGGCCAACGGCCTTCTCCAACACAATTACAGAAGTCAGTGGATGTTACATCTGCCAGCGCCACACCTTTGCCTTCTCATCCTGTCTCCAGTGCTCATAAAATCGACCTTCCAACTGTTTTTAAAGGAGATGGGAATGAATCTTTCACAAGTTGGTCTCAATGCTTTGAAGTTGCAGTGCAGGCTATGTCTACACCTGGTGCTGATTTGTCTGCAGTTATGGCTTCCATTCTCCCTACTCGCCTAGCTGATGCTGCATTTCTGTATTTGGACAGCTTGCCTCCTTTTATCCAGAGAGACTATGATTTGGTGAAAGAGAAACTCAGAGAAGTTTTTGGGCCTAAATACTCCCTGCCTTTCTTTCAGACGAATGTGAATGCTCGCCCTCGTAAACCAGGTGAAAGTTTGGATGTGTACAGTGCTGACATCACTCGTCTTGTGCTCGAAGCTTTCCCCAGCTATGATAACAATGCACTGCAAGGTGAGAAATTTCGCCGCTTTGTTGCTGGCTTGGACCCAGCCTTACAGTCAAAAATACATGAGATGGGAGCAGAGAACCTTGAGGATGCTTTACGCATTGCCAGCCGCTGTGAGAGAGCACGTGCAGCGCTGCAAATGACCACTCTAGGATTCCCACACACACAACCTACAGAACAGGTAGCTATGATCCGTCCTAAACCACCTGATGACAAACTCCTACATGCAGTTGAGCAGCTTACTCTTACTGTAACAAACCTGAAACATGAAGTACAGCAGTTACAAGAGAGCCAACATCACCTAGCTCAGCGCTTGGACTCCAGGCTTAACAGTTCCTTTTCCCATGATGCTCGCTACAGTGCACGCAGTGTCTCTCCTCCCCCCTACCATAACAGACAACACCCCAGAGACTATTATTCACCTGAGCAGCATTATGGTCATGATCCAGAGTCCCACTACAACTATTATGCTCCTCCTCCTGTTCATCAGAAGCACCGTGAGTCGGATGACAAAGACAGACGTGTCAGGTACCACTCTCCATCACGCCCATCCTACCAGTACTCCAGGTATGGTCGCCATGACAACGACACTAACAGATACAGACGCAGTCCTAGTCCAGCTCCACAGAGAAACAGAGATCCAAGTCCACACGCAAAGAGCAGTGTTCGCTTCCAGTCACCTGAAAGACATGCACACTCTACCTCTAGCCATCAGGGAAACTTTCAGTAGCTGCTGTTGAGGGGCAAACATCAGCTACTGCATCACAGCCCCAGGACGATACCCCAGTGCTTGATACCTTAATGCCTGACAACAGTGATTCACAGCCTGATGACTCAGTTTCTGCTAACATCCTTGCTATTGTGGAAGGCATTGAAGTAAGTGCTTTAATTGACTCTGGCTCTTTTGTCTGCATTGTGAGTGAGGACTTTCGTAACTCTCACCCAGCTTTGAAAAAACGCCCAATGTCAGCCTCATCTGTACCAGCTCGTTCAGTTGATGGACAGCGCTTGGACATCTTAGGCAAGTTCACCATTGGACTCAGACTTGGAAAACAGGTATGGCAACAGGAAGTTGAAGTTCTCAGAGGCGCTTACCAGCCAGTCATATTAGGTTGGGATTTTCTGATAAAACACCGTGCCCTCCTTGATCTCAAAAACAAAGTACTACAACTCTGGGACATGAAAATTCCACTCTTGCCCAAAAGATATGAAGTGGCTGCCTGCTGTAATGTTTCTGTGCTGACACCCACTAAGATCCCTGCTATGAGTGAAACCCTTATCACAGCCTGTGTATCGCCAGTCACACCTGCTTCTCCTGTACCAACTGACTATTGTGGTGTAGTCATGCCCAACTCAGCCTGTGATGTCATGGTGGCACACTCTCTCAGTGAAGTTCAAAATGGCACAACTGTAGTTCGAGTCTTAAACCCCTCCAGAGATGACATTGAACTCCATTCTGGCCAACACCTTGGTGAGTTTCATTCAGCCTCATCTGTTGATGTCATACCATTTGAGGAGAAATGTAATGCAACTTCCCCTGTATATGATGTAGCTCCACCTGTACAGTTAAATGAAACAAACCTGTCACCTTCCCAAGTTCAGTCTCTGAAATCCCTGCTTCAAAAATACGCAGCAGTGTTCAGTAACAACTCAGAGGACAGAGGTCGCACAGGCATAATCAAGCATCATATTCGCACTGGTGATGCCACTCCAATTAAACAGAGAGCTTATAGAGTGACACCAGAACAGAGAGCTGAAATACAGACTCAAGTTGAAAACCTTTTGAGAGCAGATGTCATTGAAGAAAGTTACAGTCCCTGGGCTGCGCCAGTTGTTTTGGTGCGCAAGAAAAATGGCACATGGCGCTTCTGCCTAGACTACAGAAAACTCAATCTGGTCACAATCAAAGACTCTCACCCTCTTCCCAGAGTTGACGATGCACTGGATGCTTTGTCAGGCTCTGCCTGGTTCTCTACTGTGGATCTTCAACATGGATACTGGCAAGTTGAGCTCGAGGAGTCAGACCGTGAAAAAACAGCATTCACGACAGGCAGTGGACTTTATCACTTTAAAGTTATGCCAATGGGACTCACAAATGCTCCAGCCACATGCCAACGATTGATGGAAACAGTACTTCGTGGCCTCCCATGGAAAACCTGCTTAGTGTATCTGGATGATGTACTCATCTACAGCCGCTCCTTCAGCGAACATCTCCAGCACTTAGAGGACATCCTCTCCAGACTCCAGTCAAGTGGACTCAAGCTGAATCCAGCAAAATGTTGTTTTGCCAGAGATCAGGTACAGTTTTTGGGACATGTTGTATCCAAGAACGGCATTCAGCCAGATCCACAAAATGTCAAAAGTGTTCAAGAATGGCCTACTCCACGTTCAGCAACAGAAGTAAGAGCCTTCTTAGGACTTTGTTCATACTATCGCAAGTTTATCAGGAACTTTGCACATCACAGTGTCCCACTACATGCTCTCACAGAGAAAAACACAACCTTTCAATGGACTTCTCAGTGTCAAGATGCATTCACTTATCTGAAACATGCACTCTCAAATCCTCCAGTAGTTGCATTTCCTGATTTTACATTGCCATTTTACCTCTACACAGACGCTTCAGGTTCAGCTGTTGGTGCTGTGCTAGCTCAGAAACAGGAACATCAAGAGAAAGTGATCGCCTATGCTAGCCATGTTCTCACCAAAGCAGAAAGAAAATGGTCAACTTATGACAGAGAACTCTTTGCTATTGTCTGGGCCATAAGACATTTTCGCCACTATCTCTACAAACAGCCCTTTGTTATTGTCACAGACCACAAGCCTCTCTTAGGTCTCAGAAAGATACCCATTGACAATGATAGAACTGGTCGTCGTGCACGCTGGGCTCTTGAACTTGATCCTTTTGAGTGGACTGTAATTCACAAAGATGGCCACCGACACCTAAATGCAGATGCAATGTCACGCCGCCCTGCTGATGTCACACAAATTGAGCAGGCCTCCTCCCACACTGCCCCTGTCAGCCCAAATCCTGACAAGACACACTCAAGTCCTGTAAGTTCAGCATGCTCTGTAAATTCTGTGCATCCCCACAACTCCAGTGATTCGGATCCAAAGCCAGTTTCCTGCAACCAGACTAACTCAAATCCTCCTTGTCCAGATGCGCAGTATGCTACACACTCTGTCTCCTCCACCTTTGTGCTTCAGCTCCCTGAAGAAGTTCTCAGAAAGGAACAACAACAAGACCCTGTACTTTCAGAGGTTATGAACTGGAAAGTGAAAGGTCGGAAACCACCATACTGGCATATGAAAAAACACACACCAGCTGAGAAAGTACTTTGGCGAGAGTACCACAGACTTACTCTACATAATGCTTTGCTCTGTCGTAAAGTTGTCAATCCATCCACTAAGTCAGTGCAACATCAAGTTGTGGTCCCTCATGCCCTCAAAAACACTGTTCTTAAGCTGCTGCATGGAAATCCAGTAACTTGTCATATGTCGGCAGATAAAGTTCTCAAACGTGCTCAGCTACTGTGTTACTGGCCATTCATGTCACGTGATATCAAAATGTGGTGCCAACAATGTACTCCATGTGATGCCAGACGGAGCCCCACACCTCATCAGAGAGCTCCCATGAAAACGATTGTTGCTACTGAACCATTCCAGAAAGTCGCTGCTGACATACTTGAGCTCCCCATCACAAGCCGTGGAAACAGGTATGTGCTTGTGGTTCAAGATTACTTCTCCAAATATGTCAACCTCTATGCCATTCCAGACCAGCGCTCCACAACAGTTGCAAAATGTCTGTTTGAAAAGTACATCTGTGAGCATGGCATTCCAGAAATGTTGCACACGGATCAAGGACGTCAGTTTGAATCTGACCTTGTGAAACACCTGTGTGAACTGCTTGGCATTCAGAAAACTAGAACCAGTCCGTATCATCCTCAGTGTGATGGTATGATTGAAAGATTCAACAGAACCCTTATTGATCAGTTAGCCAAGTCACTCCTTCAGCAACCTGGTGAATGGGATGACTGCCTCAACCTAGTCGCCCTAGCTTACAACACCAGCCCTCATTCTACTACAGGCTTCACTCCATTCTTTCTTACACATGGTCAGGAAGCTAGGATGCCTGCTAACTTGCTGTTACCCAACAACACACCATCTTCAACTACGCCAGGTTCTCCTGCTGATTATGTTGCACAGTTGACACAGAAACTTCAGTCAGCCTTTGGCTCTGCTGCATTGAACAGAGACTGTGCCCACAAGAAGCAGAAACGACAGTATGATAAAACTGTCAAGCACATTCCTTATGTTTCTGGAGACCTTGTGTGGTTAAATGACCCCACTACATCAAAACAAAAACTCGCTCCTCACTGGAAAGGTCCCTTTGAAGTATTGGAGTGCCTTGGAAATGATGTGGATTCGCCCGGAGTAACATATAGGATTCGTCACTTCCTGGATCAAACTGATAAGTCCCACATTGTCCATTACAACCGTCTCAGACCCTACAATGCTCCTGTGCCGGATCATGGACATGAATCACCTGCATGTGACTCATCTTTGCAGCCTCAACTCCCTCCCTTGACTGCATTGTCAGGTGCTTTGCCCTTTAAATCTTCAACATTTGCGACCACTATGTCTGGCCACAAAAGTTCTACCTCACTGGCCCCTCAGATCTGCCAGCCCCAACCCCTGCATCAATCCTCCCCGCAACTCCAACCTCCACCTCAACTACAGCCTTCCCATCCACCCCAGCCACAGCCCCAATCCCACTCTCCCCCTCCTGTCCCCTCTGCCAGCCTGGATCAAGGCCTTGGGTCTTTACGGTACTCCAGGAAACGTACAATTAAACCTCCCAGTTACCTCAGAGACTATGTGCTGAAATGAGACTGTTGCCTTATTCTTTCTCTTAATTGGCAGCTGATTGTTTTTTTGTTTGTTTCTGAAACGAGGACGTTTCTTAAGTGGGTGAGGGAGGAATGTAAGGTTCAAAAGTACAGTTAATTTATATTACAAAAAGAGTTAATTTATGTGTCTGGGTTAATTTGTTGGAAGTG
>JAPZDV010000406.1:0-11943 GCA_029814665.1 Acanthurus lineatus
AAAGAAGGCAGTCCTTGAGATTTGTTTAATATGAGAGTTAAAGGACATATCCTGATCAAAAATAACCCCCAGATTTCCTTCGGTGGTACTGGAGGCTAAAGTAAAACCCTCTAGAGTAGCTATATTATGGGATAGTCTGATCCGATGTTGTTTAGGGCCAAGTACTATAACTTCGGTCTTATCTGAGTTTAGTAATAGAAAATTGTGGGTCACATCCTTAAGACAAGCTTGAAGTTTAGCTAATTGATTTGTTTCCTCTGGCTCTATTGATGGATATAATTGGCTATCATCTGCATAACGGTGAAAGTTAACTGAGTGCTTTCTAATAATATTGCCGAGGGGAAGCATATACAGGGTGAATAGTATTGGCCCAAGCACTGAGCCTTGTGGAACTAACCTTACTGTGTACGGAGGACACGTCATTAATATGAACAAACTGAAAGCAATCCAATAAGCAAGACTTAAGCCAGTTTAATGCTGTTCTTTTAATGCCAATTAAGTATCAACTAGAAACTTCAACACTAACAACAGCAAAGACATGTGGCAGGTGGTCAAAAGTGTTACAGGCTACAAAAGCAGGAGTGCTCTTATCATGCCACTCATCTTGAGAAAAGCAACACCTACATCAGAATGCTGTTTGTTGATTTCAGCTCAGCTATCAACACAATCACCCCCATGAAGCGGATTGGAAAACTGAACACTCTGGGTATCAGTACCACTCTCTGCAACTGGATACTGGACTTCTTCACAAACAGACCCCAGTCAGTTCGGATCGGCAGTCTCTCCTCCTCCGCTCTAGTGCTCAACATTGGAGCCCCCCAGGGCTGTGTGCCCAGCCCCCTCCTGTTCATGCTGTACACCCACTACTGCAACCCCCAACATGGAGAGAACTCTATTGTGAAGCTTGTGGATGACACCACCATCGTTGGCCGGATTTCCAACAATGATGAGTTTTCATATTGGGAGGAAATCAACCATCTTGCAGAGTGGTGCACAGAAAATAACTTACTGCTCAACGTCAGCAAAACCAAAGAGCTGATAGTTGATTTAAGAAAAAAGGAGGCAAAGACACACAACCATGTCTACATCAGTGGAGCTGAGGTGGAGAAAGTGAGCAATTTTAAGTTCCTGGGAATCAACATAACAGAGAACCTGTGATGTACTTCACATATCTCTGCCCTGGTATAGAAAGCTCAGAAACAGCTATATTTCTTAAGGAAACTTAAGAAAGCAAAATTCCCATGCCAAGTTCTTGTCAGCTTCTACAAAGGAGCAATTGAAAGCATCCTGACTGGAAACATCACAAACTGGCATGGGATGTGTACGGCTCAGGACAGGAAGACTCTGCAACGAGTGATTAAAACTGCCCAAAACATCATTGATACCCATCTACCAAGCATCAGAGATGTCAGGGAGATGAGGTGCCTGTGCAGAGCCCAAAGGATCCTAAAAGACCACACCCACCCGAGCCACAGCCTGTTCACTCTTCTGCTGTCAGGCAAAAGATACAGAAGTATCCACTGCCATACCACCAAACTACAGAGCAGCTTCTTTCCTCAGGCTTTGAGACTACTTAATGCACCATCTATATTCCTCAATGTTTAATAATTTTATTTTTATTTTCTACAATCAATTAATCAGTCAAGAGGGAACCACGCTTTAATTTCATCATAAAACCTGTTGTATAATGACCAATAAACTTCCTTGTATCCTTGTATCCTTGATTTTATTGCGCTGGGTTTGCCATTGTATAAGCCATATGATAATTACTATGAATTGATTTAAAGTGAGACAAACAGAGGGGGTTTAAAATTAATAAGAAATGTCTTGAAACTGATTCTGACTTTTTTTTAAATGTAGATTAACTGCTTTGTTATCATTAGTTAAACATGTGTAATAGTGAGATCTACATTTCTGTAAAACCTTGTAGGTAGCATTATTCTTTACACTCCGCTGTTAAGGGGATAAAGTACTTCTGACCTGTATTGTAAAGCGCTTTGTGTAGCCAAAAGATTATAAAAGGGCTATATAAGTACAGTAATTTACCATTATCATTTATTAAACTGTATGTTTCCATGTATATCAATGATTTTCACTTTGGTGGCATATGGGATTCAGATAAGTTAGCTGCCTGAAAAGATACTATATTGTAATATTGTTTCCTGCTCTCCATGGGTGGTCTAGTAACTTTTCATTAAGCCCACAGACATTCCATTTAACCTGACAACAAGATTTGTCACCCTGCGAATCTTAATGAATGAGGGTTTATCCAGGTCATTTTAGTGTGTCTGCATGACCACTGGCAGTTCCTGCTAGAACTGATCCATGCCCACCATCTCATACACCTTGTTAAAGTAATGCACCCAAGTAGCTTTTAGCAAGTCATCAGGACTATGACTGTCTAAAACGTCTGCCCAAGTGCATTTTGCCTAGTATTTATTTGCTTTTAGCACTACTTATCAAATTACATCATAGTTACCACTGACACATGTATAAATAACACAAGCTTACTGGACCTAACTTGTTAGGAACCTCATATGATGACCTCTTATTCCTGTAAAGCCGCACAGCAATCTTCTCAGCATCTCAAAGAATTATTCAGACTTATAATGATCAAACCTTAGCACAAAAGAAAAACATTCATTAACACAAAAGACCCACTATTTCTTAGGTCTGTGACCTAGAGCAAGCTTAGCTTTCTTTAAATTTATTCAAATTTTCCCATCCTCCCTCTTTTTTTTCTTCTTGCTCTTGCTTTTTGGTGGAAACTCCCACTCTTCCTCCCCTTTTCTCTTTCCTGTGACTCACCCTCCAAATCTTTCTGTCCTTTGCTGTTGCTTATTTTCACCTTGTTTCTCTTTAGCGTTGAAGGTCATCAATATACTCTGCATGAGTTCTGGCTTCTTAGCATCCTTAGGGGCATCTAACTCCAAATGCCCCATTTTTTTTCCAGGGTTCAATTTATCCAGTTATGCTTGTTCCTACATGTCTTGCAAAGGCTTAATAGAAGCCCTCTGGCTAAAACTATGCCATTTTAAGATCTAGCAATGCTTGGAACACAAATAGATGATACAAGGTACAAAAAGACTAGAGTAAAACAATAACACCAAGTAGCAACAACAATGCCGATTCATTGGACTACACCAAACACAAACTGACACTCATACAAACCAGGGTGTACTTCAGTACTCCAACAACCATGTCCCAGCACATACAAGTAAATCCAATAATAATACAAGCAATGTAAGCCCACAATATCCTGAATACAGTGTAGGGTGTGCTCAACTTTACAAAGCATGAGGGCCAAAGCAAAAGGAACTAAGGGACACCTCCCTACCGCAAAACTCTCGTACAAAACCTACACCTGAATACTAATGTCTCTATATACCAACAGTCAGTTGTTAAGTTGCTATGCTACCATCCTTCATTGAGAGATGGAATTCATCCAGGGAAGTTTAGATATTATTTTCACATCTAATTAATCATGCAGGTAAAGGCACTGGGGTTATGGACATGTTAGGTAAGGCCCTCAGCCAACAAATGTCATACAAACATTAATCTCTAAATGTAAGTGTATATCTAACTGCATGCTTTTGTTTGACTGTAGTGAATTCTTTTGGTTTTCTTTGTTTTATTTGCAGCTTGTCTTTTTCGCTACAACATCCTGTCACTGGTTTACTTCCTCTACCTGCTCCTGCTGCCATGGTTCTGGTGTCCAAATAAGCATACAGTCAGAGGTAAGAAGATCATTATGTGTTTGCTCTATATTTTGGCGATTTGCACCATTTGCTTTCCTTAAGGCCAATCAACACCAAAGTTTTGTGACCCAGCGAAACGGTTGCAGAGAAAGTCACAGTGGTGTAGACTGGTTTGTCTCAGGTTGACTCAAGGTGGTTGATGGTGTCGGCTACAACTCAGCTTTTCAAATTCTGGAGGCCAGTTTCATAACGCAAGGCACATCACTTGTTTTAACAGCCAATTAGCTGGTAGCAACGTTAGTGTTTTCTTTGGTTATTAGAGGTGACACTAGCTGCTCTACACGTTGAAAGTGCTCTTTATAAACGGAATAAATGGCAAAAATTTATGAAAGAGGGAAGATCTCCTGTTTGAAGCTTCTTGCATTAATTTGTGTAAGTACCTTGAATACTTTGTTCAAGCACCCAAGGATGGTTCCAAACTCTCAGCACTCTAGTAGGCCTATTAAGCCTACGTTTTCACTTTTTATTCAGTACTGCAAGTATGACTGCCGCAAGTAATACACCATCAGTGTCTCCATTAATATTTACACTGTGCCACCAAATTTGTTTTCTGCAAGGCATACAAAACCCTCACCTGAAAAGCCAGCAAATGTAGATGTGCAGGGAGTCGTTGCTATGGAAATGATACAGTGTCTCATCTAGTCAAGTGTGAACACACAGGTTTATAATGTTGCTGGCACGTTGAAAGCAGCTTCGGTCGTCAAGTTAACTTGTTGCAAATTCTTTTGTGTAAACTGGCCATTAGCAGCTGTGGTTTGTGTGGATAATTGTAGCCAGGTGATCAGCTCCCTGAACAGGTGAGCTTTCTTGGCCACATTTCTCTGTCTAGTCAGCCAGTCTGCTCTAAAGTTGTCATTACAAAAGGGTGAATATATACGTTTTGAGGTGGCAGGTAAAACAAAACTTTGTTTGTCAGTCTCTTTTATCTTGAAATAGGCACCATGTCTTCATGTGTGCATGTCTTTGTTAACTCAAACCCAGAGCTCCTTCTTCACTTTCCTGTCCTTGAAGGTGAACCTACTGGCTGCTTAAGTGAATTACAACCACAATTCATAAAACCTCTAGTTTTATTTCTAGTATGACCTTGCCATTACTACATCTATCGATACTATTTTTACAAAACACTTACTGTAAGAGGGATTTTATTTCAAAACTACAACAGTGTTATTCTGCCACTATGACAAAGACAATAGTATTACCAACCCACTACATTTATGTGCTATGAACATTATCTCATTGCCATAAGATCAGTTCGATTGAAGAAAACTCTCTGTTATCTTGTCAGGCATGCACATCATGACCATTAATTTAGGAGAGAATCAGTCAATCCACTTTTATGAACTGTTTGTTTGGTGTTATACATATGTTGATTGCCTGTAAAGAAAACACTGCTCACACAGGTTTTGAGATGTCTGTATTACAGTTATCAATATAAGATGTTCAATCCATCATCATCTTTTGATTTAGGTGGATGAGTGTGAGAGTGAGGTAAATGCAGGGTCAGTATGCAGGGAGGGTGGAGAGAGCTCCATTGCTGAAGTGAGTGATGAAAGGCATCAAACAGTTCAGAAAAATTGTGGGCATATTGTTCATTAGAAGTTAAGTATTTTCAAAATCTTCTAATACCCACTGCCTCAGTATTTTCTGAACAGTAACGTTGCTTGCTTCACAGCCAGAAAAAACTTTAATTTCTAAAAATCAGCTGACCAAAAAACCATTGAGTGTGTAATTTTATGCTAATTCCTTTACTGTTTTTAAAGTTTATTACAATTATCAATATGAAAGGATGCTTAAGCCATTGTCATCTCTCTTTATATAGGTGGTTGAGAATGAAAGTGAGTCAAAGGCAGGGTTAGTATGCATGGACAGTGAAGACAGCTCCATTGATGAGACGTATGATGAAAGGCGTCAGACAGTTTAGAAGAAAAGGTGATGCTGTTGTGTATCTAAAAAACTGCTAAAATGTGCCAGAATGTAGTAAATGGCATATACTTCTCCAAAAATTTTCTGGGGGAGGACTCAGAAGCCCTCTGCCAAATTGTACGCCCCTACCTCTCTCCCTACCTCTGAAATTGCCAGCCAAATGCTCAAACTGGGCTGAGGTTTTCTTATCCTTTCATTAGGACTGGTGTGTGTCTGTAAGAATAACCATACCTCTTCACACCCTGATGTTTACTCACTGGCGCCTACACCATTAAGCAAATAAGGCAGATGTTCCCCCAAACCTACTATTGGGCCCTCCAACTTTTTTCACCCCTATTTAAGTCAAAACATTGTTTTATAACATTAAATCAGACAGATTCAACATAACCCTTTGTTAAAACCAAAATAAATAAATTTTACCTGCATAAATCGGAGGCTCCCTTTTACAACCCAAGTGTATATTCCAACCTAACCTACAGCTGGGATAGTCTGTACCACAGTTGCTATATATGTTTATTATAAGCAAGTTAGGGCTCTTTCAGATCTGATGCAGAGAATCCATAAATCGACCCCGATCAGGAAAGATGCTAATTAACATTTATTTGGGGGCGAATTTGGGAGAGTTAAAAAAAAAAAAAAACACAAACTGCACTTGTGTTGTCTTGTCTATGTCTTGACACACATTCTCTGTGTGTCCCATTCTCCATTAACCGTATGATTGTTCATGTTGGCACAAACAACACTTCATGGATGACCTCTGAACTGAGCAAGCAGGATTTTAATGAGCTATTCAGCTTTTTCACTTCTTGTGGAAAATCTGTTTTTATATCAGGTCCGATCCCCACACTGTCCTGCGGATGCTTTAGATCAGGGGTGGGCAAACTTTTTGACTCGCTGGCCACAATAGTTTCTAAAATTTGACAGAGGGGCCAGGCCAGAATAGAAGGATGGTGTGTTTGTGTGAACTAATATAAATGAAATGTAAAAACCATTACATGAAAAGATTTGGCCTTTAACAGGCACCAAAGCATCAATGTGAAGGGTTCATTTTATATTTTTTTTCTAAATGTATGAAGTTAATAACATAGCTAATAAACTCCCATTCAGTTTCAGTGGTAGCGGTGTTGTTGATCTCCTTTTTTTGCATCAAAGTCTGGAGTTAGTTTTGTTGTGGCAATTTTCAGGAGAGATCTGAGGTGTTGGTTAGTTAGCTTGGATCTGTGAAGGGCTTTTTCTGATGTTCATGACGCTGACTGTCTGCTCACATACATTGGTTGAGCCAAACAACGTCAGCATCTTCTGTGCCATCATCCGGAGGTTTGGAAACATGGCTTCGTTAAGTGAAGCATAAAAGTCTATAAATTAGCCATCACTCTCTGAGCCGTAGCTGCACATTCTTGTGTTGACTGTTTGCTAGCATAGTTGGTATGTTCAGTGGCAAAATGATGGCTGATATTTTATTCTTTGAAAATTGCAACAGTTTCTTGGCATATCAGACATACAGCCATTGATCGGACTTCAGTGATCATTTTTATGGAAGGGCTCAAAGTGCAAAGCGAAAAAGTGAAGTAAAGAGTAATACGTCACACTCTACCAAAAGGTCAGTGTCTTTGGAGTGTGCCATTTATTGGGGAAACATAGGCATTACAGGGAAAAGGTAAATGAAGGAGGTTTAATTATAATAAAATTTAATTTAATAATATAATTTGGACAAGTTCGGATTAAAAAGCCCAACGGGGCGTATTTGGCCCGCAGGCCGTAGTTTGCCCATGTCTGCTTTAGATGGATACTCAGCCTCCACACTAGGCTTCAGTACACCTGCAGGGCACACAACATTGGTTTTATTGACAATTTTAATCTATTCTGGAACCTCCCCTCTTTTTAAGACCCAATGGACTTCACCCAAACTGAATGGACAGCTGAATCCTAGCAGCTATCCATTCAACACGCTGTCCAATCAACTCTAGAAACTCTAGAGAAATTTTAGAGCATTACATGGCACAGAACCCGCCCTCCTCAAAGCGACAAGTTACCTGTTTCTAGCTACTGACAGAAGATGTCTTTCCATTCAGTACATCATGCTATTTTAATCAACTGCCTTGAAACCTGAGTGGGCAAGGCAAGACACTGCACTTGACTGGTTTTATTCCTGTCTTTTAGACAGAACTTTCTTGGTCACCATAGGTTATCATTCATCCTTCTTTTCCTTACCTGTGGGGTATCGCAATGTTCAATTTTAGGTCCAATTTTATTTTCTCTTTATATGCTCCCACTTGGCAATATCATTTAATGCCACAATGTATATTTCCATTGTTATGCAGATGACACATATATATACCTTTCGCTCAGACTTGGTGACCAATTAAGCCTAGCTGCTGTTTTTGACTGTCTTAATGACATCAAATTCTAGATGGTACAAAATTTTCTCCAACTCAATGATTATTAATCTTAAGTCATTCTATTCAATTATGCTAATTCTCAGATCATTCTGATTAAAAGCACCCTTGATCTATTGTCCTCCAACATCAAACAAAGTGCCAGAGATCTAGGAGTGGTACTTGATCCTGATCTTTCCTTTTAGCCACAAAATCCAAAAAGTTGTCAAGTCTTGTTTCACTAAATCAAATCTTTTCTATCACATCCCAACCTGAAAAAAGTTTTCTGTGCACTAATTTTCTCATGACTGGACTACTCTAACTCTCTCCTTTCTAGCATCACACAAAAATCTCTTTCCTTCCTACAACTCGGGCAGAATGCAGCAAGTGTTTGCTTACACTCTTCCTTAATCACTCAGATCCCAGACCTCTACAAAAATGTAGAACATTTGTGGCAGGTAGACATCCTGCCCTTCAGGAACGAGACAGGAGTGACATGCTTAAAGGAAGACCAACAAGCTATGGATATGCTAAAGTCAAAGACCATTGATGAAATTCAGTGATATGCCATCCCGTTGCTGAGTCAAACATAATTCTCCTGCCTTCAAGCACGCCCAGGAGCAGACATGGCTCTTCTTAGAGCAACAGAGCATTGGGTGCTGAAGTACCATCGAACTGAAACATGTAACCACAAAATAAGCAGGCTGGAA
The DNA here is from genome assembly GCA_029814665.1 of Acanthurus lineatus. Classification (NCBI taxonomy): domain Eukaryota; kingdom Metazoa; phylum Chordata; class Actinopteri; order Acanthuriformes; family Acanthuridae; genus Acanthurus; species Acanthurus lineatus. The sequence goes on from JAPZDV010000406.1 coordinate 8,767, forward strand.
ATGTCTGGTGAAGAACTCAACTGAGTATTTGGTACCTTTGGTAACTGCTCCTTTAAGTACCAGAACACTGTCCTCAACTGTCTCCTGTTACCAGGCCCCACATTGAGTTAATCTCTAATGGCAGCTTGTCTTTGGTTTTTCCAGCATACTGTGGGCATGAGTGCGATATTAATGCCATATTTTATCAAGTGCGGCTTCTGCCTGAAGATTGGCTGTTGCTTTGCTTCTGGTGGAAGAGACAGCATGAGCGTGCCCAAGAGTGTTTTCATTTGGGATTACCTGCAGCAATTATGCACTTATGCTGTCCACTCCATGCAAGAGACCACTGAAGAGGGAATGTGGATTTGTTGAAGTCTGTTCACAACTCTTTTTATGTAGACAACTGTCTTCAGTCCTTTTTTGCTTAACAGAAAGAGAAGCAATTCATCAACAAGATGAGGGAGCTGTTAACTGCTGGAGAATTTGAGATAAGACAGTGGGCCATCAGTGTACCTGGAATGGTGTCCCCTTGCCTACTACGGCTGGAGAAGAAAGTTGTGAGCTTTGGCTGACCTTTAACAAACCTGAAGCACAGGAGCCAATGCTTGGATTTCGTTGTCACTGCCCCACTGATGCCTGAGGGTACAACCATGGCCCTGTGTTCTACCCTATCCCAGCCCCTCTATATGATTAGAGCAAAAGTCCTTTTACAGGCCCTGTGGCAATATGAGAGTGAATGGTACGACCTCCTCACTGACAACCTCCTTAATGGCTAGAGAGAGTTGGAGAATGAGATTTCTTACCTACAAGGTATGGCCATACCCCAGGTGTTATGTGCCATGCATGCAGACTCCCCTGACTCTGTCTTTAAGGTGCAAGTGTTCTGTGACGCTTCCGAGAAAATGTATGGAGCAGTAGCATAACTGAGAGTTACAGATCCCCACAGACACATCCGCATTTCATTTCTGATGGCCAGATCCCACAATGCTTCAAACAAACAGTTACCTATGCCTCGCTGAGTGCAGCTTTGACCGCAGCCCAATTGGCTAAAAAACTGCACACTAAACTCACCTTGCCCCTGCAGGATGCCATCTTGTGAACTGATTCCATTACAGTGTTGACCTGGCTACAATCCAAGTCTTGTTGCTACAAAGTCTTTATCGGGACTTGGATCATTAAGATACAGGAGCTAAGATACACCACAGTTCCACAGAGGTGATACGTTCCCTCAGATAAATATTGTTCTAAGGGTGCAGAGGCTTAAATTCATGGGCTATAATCTAGAAATAAATGGCATGAAAACATGGAAACGTTGGATCAAGTCTATGGAGTGATAGTATACCTTAGTTTGATTATTACCAGCTAAATTATATTATCTAATAAATTAGGTTTGTAAGCCCATCCACAGTTCAAACAGGGATTCCATGAATGGTGATCCAAAAGTACAGATATAGACCTAATGAAGTTATATAGTGCATTGGCTTAACAAATAGAGGATTTCTTTATAGCCTATATTGAATTAAGGTAAGAAAGACAACATTTTATGCTATTAAGCTATAAAGGCTAATTTTGCCGCCAGTAGTTAAAGTCTTGCGATCCTTTAAAACATGTAGCCTAATTGAGGGTCATTTTATAAAATAAAAGAGATAGCGTGTAAAAAAAAAAAGCTTGCATTAAGTACAAAGCCATCAAATTATAACAAAATGTCCAGCGACATTTGTGACTCACGTTGGTCTCGGTCATACGCATTTAAAAGCTCCATGTCCTGAAAATAGGCAATAAACGGAATAAAATCCGACCCTGCTTGCAGCTGTAGGTGTCCTGTCAGCAGTTTAACAGACCTTTCTTTAATCATTGTGGCATATGGAAAAATGCTTTTTGGGCCATAGGGGAATTATTTGTTGCAATGGCCATTGGTGGAATTGGAAGCAAAGCCCACCAGCAGCATCCCATTCAGCTATTATAATACATCCATGCATACAATAAATACAAAGAGGGAAAATAAGTCGAGAACACGCTATGAGGCATTGATTCATAAAAGAGTTTGTAATGCTGCTTAGTGCCCTCCCCTCCGACGAAACAACACACCCTCCCCTTCACTGTGGAGAACGCACAGCAACAGCTTAGCAGATGCTAAACTGGCAAGCTCATAGCCTAATGACATCCCAGATAAGGTGCTGAAGCTATGAGTCATGGAGCTATCTCCAGTCTTCTATTCCATCTTCTTGGACTTTTACAGATCAGTTTCTATTCCCACTATCTGGAAAACATTGGTCATTATCCTGGATCCCAAGAAACCCCGCCCCTCTGAGCCAAATCACTGTAGACCAGTTGCACTCACCTTCATTATCATGAAATACTTGGAAAAACTCATACTCCACACATCCTGCCAGCTGTCAAACAGCCTTACCCATGCCAGTTTGCCTACCAGGCCAGGCAGGGGACAGTGGATGCTGTGGCATGTCTCCCCGGACTCCCTCCTCTATCATCTCAAATCACCTGGCAACTTCATAGTAATCTTCTTCGACTTCAGCTCTGCTTTCAACATGATTTAATTTAACATTCCCATAGCACTTAACATTGTTTCACATGAAACATCTGACATATTGCTCATGGCCAGGTAGCACCAGTTCCAGCTTGTAGTGGTTAAAGTCTCAAAGTATAAAGACTGGGGGTCCTTGTGTGCGATGCTATTAATCATGTGTGATCATTTATATAACCAGATGCTCTGGTGGCATTCATTCTGGGAGGCACATAGGCTACACAGAGCATTATGTTCCCAAACTCTTTTGGCAAATAAAGGCCTAAGAGATGAGAAAAGTAGCTCAGTGTCAGGGTTGCATACTGTGGTTTGTGCTGTTACCTGCTGGCACCACCTATCGTTAACATAGATGCATTAAACACATATGCCACGACCTTGACCCCTCCTTAAAGCTGTTGTTCTGTCCTCTGGGTTAAGATAGTGGCCTTCCACTTCAACCAGGGGGCTGGCAATGTCTATGTGAAACCAGGTCTCAGTGAGCCCCATGATGCCTGCTTCCTGGTACTCATAGCAGATCCTGGCATTGTGTCATAGCTCCTCAGTTTTATATTGATGCGATCAGATGTTGCTCAATATCATGGCTGCCGGGGGGGGGGGGCGACTTCACCTTGGCGGGATCGGACCCCTCCAATCCACCCGCTCAAGTTCTGGCATCT
>JAPZDV010000407.1:0-11929 GCA_029814665.1 Acanthurus lineatus
ACACACACACACACACACACACACACACACACTCTCAGACCCCACACACACACACACACACACACACACACACACACACACACACAGGTTTCTGTTCATGTATATTTCATCCCTTCCACTCTTTTCCTGAAGATGTTACCAAACTGTCTTCACCTTATATTTCCTGTTTTACTGCACGTGACGTTTCCGCCCTGAAAGGACGGCGATGTGATTTCTGTCTCCACAACCTGAGTGATGCACACTGGGACACACAGCTGCTTCCTGTATTATTCATCGGGTTCGTGTGTTATTTATGCCGTGTGGTCGAGTTTGCATCAGTTGGAGGCCGTGACAATGATGCTGCTGCACAGAAAAACCTGATGAATAAATCAGCAGGACCACTGATGTGCTCAGGTGAACCTGTGGATGAGGCTTGTTGCATAGCAGGAAAAAAAGGCTGCAGAGGGACAACAGACTAGAACATGGACGAGAACATGGACGAGAACATGGACGAGAACATGGCAAGAACACGGAAAGAACAGATACACACACACAAACACAGGCTGGATGTGGGTTGGGGTTACGGGTTACAGGTTACAGATTACATTAAGGGTCACGGGTTACGGTTACGGGTTACGGTTACGGGTTACGGGTTACGGTTACGGGTTACGGGTTACGGTCACGGGTTACGGGTTTCGGTATTCTGTATTTCTGAATTGTAAAAAATGTGCCAGGAGAGAAACTACTGAAAACAAAAGCAGATGTTTTTGCTGAACGTTTCATCAGAAAGTGGCTGTTTTATGTTAAAGGATGAGAAAACTTCTGGATGGAAGGACTGTGTCTGAAAGAGTGTTGCATTATGGGTTGTTTGCAGCCTCTACAGTGTTACAATAGCAAGTTTTTTCAATATGCTGAATTTATGGCTGAAAAAGCAGCGACACAAATGTGGGTTTTGGGTTTTGTTTGGATGGAAACATTTTGTGTTTCATGTTTAGAATCAGGTGTGGTGATATTTGGGTCTGAACCTGGAAACTGTTTCATCACTCGATCTGTGAAAACATGAGTCGACATAATGTTCAGAATAATGACAGCATGCTGTGTGATTAACTGTAGATCCTCCCTTTAATCCTCCTGATAGGATCTCTGTTCATTAGTGGGGGTGTCAGGTCTGATTAAAGGTGATAATTCAGAGATTCACACATCTGGAGGAACATGATGAGGAGGTGGAGGAGGAGGAAGATGTGAAACCACATCACAAGAGAGAGGGAAGTATCTAAAAATACACCTGGATTTATTATCTGCTCCCATGAGCCTTTGCAAAGACGACTGCACGGTAATAAAGATGAGGTCATTTTAACAGATATCTGCAGAGACGTTGAAACCAAACACACTCCTCACATGAACCTTGTGTTCACTGAAACTCACAACAAAATGACTTCATATAAATCGAATTCAGGCTTCAGGTGGAAAAGACAATTAAAGCTGCAGGGAAGCTTTTTATTGCAGCAGGAGATAATGTGCTGCACTCAGACACGAGGAAGAGTAATGGATTACTCCTGAGAATCACTGAGAGGTCTGAGGTTAGGCTCTGAACACTGAGTGTGTGTGTGTGTGTGTGTGTGTGTGTGTGTGTGTGTGTGTCTATTTAAGTGGCCTTAACTGCACTGGAAAACATTGAGCAGCATCATGTCAGACAGTCACAACAGTCTGCAGCCCTGCTAGCAGCTGTACTGACACAGCTAACATGTTGGTGTTTGGCTGACAGGCAGACAAACGGAGAGACAGACAGGCAGACAGGCAGACAGACAGACAGACGGAAAGTCTTGGTTTGTGAGTAAATATTTGGACATGTGTTATGTGCAGGTTGTTAGAATCAAAAACTCATGAAAATAAAAAAAACAAAATAAATCCAGAGTTTTGTTGCTGATGGAGAAGCAGGTTGGATGTTTGGAAGCAGGGTGGATGGTTGCCCTGCAGAAACTCCTCTGTCCAATCAACACGCAGCAGCTTCTGCTGCTACAACCGATACAAAGCCTCCTCCAACCCTGCAGACACACACACACACACACACACACAGGTATTCATGTCGCCACGTCTCACCTGTCATCAGTCACACACACACACACACACACACATGTCCTCCACAGTGTGTGTGTGTGTGTGTGTGTCTATATATGTGTGTGTGTGTGTGTGTGTGTGTGTGTGTGTGTGTGTGTGCATTGTGTTAGCGCCTGTTAGCATGTGTGCATCAGAGGAAGCGGCTCAGAGAAGAATGAAGCTCAGGATGCTGCAGCTGCTCGTCATGTCACTGACTCAGCAGAGCGACAGGCGGAGCGACCGGCCTGTTTTCATGCCTCCACCTGCTGAACTGTGAGTGAACCCGACGCTCAGACAGCTCACAGAAACAAGGATTTCCTCGTACTGACTCTGACTCGACCCATCAAAGCTCCCATCAAAGCTCCTGTCACACTCCATCCTGAGGCAGCACCAGGTGAGGGGGAGGGACAGGTGCATGCAGGTGCTGCAAAAACAACCGCAGGAAGTTCAGTCACTGTGCAGTTTGTCAGCAGGTGGAGCTGCAGTGACTCACGGCTCCTCGAGCCGAGTCTTTACACAACTCTGAAGGCCAGAAACACACTGAGATTATAACAGCAAACCACAGAGAGCTGGTGTTAATGCAACGTACTGAAAGTCTGCTGGTGGTCTGACTGTTTGGGTTTAGAGCTTTATCTTTATTTTATCTTTAGTTTATCTTTAGTTTATCTTTCATCTGGTACAACTGAAAATTGCACAGTGTTTCACTCAACATCCAGACTTGAAACACGTGCTGCTGTTGTTCAGCGTGAATCTGAAACATCAACAGGACGGAAGTTTATGTCCAGTAAGTTTACGTCCGTTTCAAAGGATCTGGACAGTAGAAAGTTTGTTCTGGTTCCTAATCTGAACCGGTTGTCTTCACCTGTTTATGTTGTGCATGTTTATGGCTGTTAATTATGATAAATCACTGCGTCACTTACAGCACATTGTATCAGATCTAAATGAATGTGTCCATCACTGATTTTTAAGACTAAAACTGATTTTTCTGCTGATTTTTCTCTCAAATAGTCAGTTTAATTTTTTGGAGTGGGGGTAGGGGGGTGAGAAGGCTTTTCTCAGAAATCAAGGTGAAGTCTTGAAATATCTTGTTTTGTCTCAGTTTCAACTCAGTTCACAATGATAGAAAACACCGGAGGAGTTTCCTCTGCGTGTTGAAGTGGTCATGTGACACGTGAGCGGGCGGCGAGCCCTCACACTGGCCGGTATTGTCTGCATGGTTAGTTTGAGTGGGAGACGCCTCATGACTGAGCTGGTCTGTAGGCGTCTCGACACAAAGACAATGCTGAGATCAGCAGAGAGCTCCTGACCGCCGGCTGCAGGAGGTCACATCCCATAATAACATGATATTAACGTACATCACCAGCTTACAGGCCGACGTCCATCTCTGTACGACTGCATTCATGACACATGACATCACACAGAGGATGTGACCTCTTGTGTTGATGTTAATGAAATGAGCCTCCTCATCAGCAACAAGCTGCTGCCGGCGGAGGAAGAAGTCTTCATGTCGTCCTGAACTGCACAAGACCTGACCCACCAAAAGGTTTCAGTGGAATCCAAAAGATGCGACACTGAAGGGTCTGACTTGTCTTCTTCTGCTCTCCTTCAACAGTGTGCAACACCAGCAAACTCAGGAAACACCTCTCCACCATCACTAAGCCCAACACAACAAAGAGTCCAGAGTCTAAACACACATTACTGTAGACTGGGCGATCTTAGCTGACCAGCTTAATGCAAACCTGATCTGTGACTCTGACGGATGTATCACGACAAACAGCACTGATGTAAACCAGCAGTGAGCTGGTACAAAGAAAAGATGTGTGATGATTTCCTTCATACTGGCCAAGACTAATGCAAGCGGAGATGATCCATCAGCGACCTGAACAGAACCACAACCGCACTCTCAGTGGTCATCACATGTAAAACTGTTCCTACAGATTCACCAGTCAATCTTTTAGAAACTGCCTAAAATGTTTTGTGTCTTTGCTCCAAAATAACATTTAAAACATGTTGTACCTCTACTACGCATGCGTGCGATTTTCACATCACAAACGTCTGTGAGGTTAAATTCAGACTGAACCAATGAGGGAGACGGTCACCATCATCAACAGACTTTGCTAACCTACAAGCTACGTTGCTAAATCAATACTGTAAGCTACAAATGGATGATAAACGCTTCATTTTCAGCCCGTCAGCTGAACCGAACTGTCACAAAGCTCAACGGTGCGAACGATGCTTCGTCACATTTTTTACCAATATGTCGATAAAATGCAGTGAAGCTTTGATTCAATGGATTATTTCACTGCAGTAAATACATGGCTGTTAGCTAAATGTTGCTCTGAATTAGAAATAGAGACAGAAATGGTCATTTGACAGACGTGGTCACTAGTTTCCACCGTAGTGAAACACCTGAGTTTCGACCTCTGAACTCAACACTTCTGATCTTTTCAAAAAGAAAACTCTGATGCACTGAGTTTTAGACACGCATATTAATTATGAGGCCTTTCTTTTCCTTCAACTTGAACTCATAGTTGCCATGGTTACTTATTTACCTGTTCAAATCTCAATCTCTGCTGAATAATTCACATACATAGGAAACTCAGCTACAAGGGGGTTTTATCCTCCTTCAGTTCTCTGTTTGATTTTCTTGCTGAAAGATGCTGAGAGATCTCTGTCCTGCTGTAACATCAGTGTTAACTGATCGATGCGAGGCCACAGGACACGAGCTGCAGTCAGCGACAAGATGACCACAGGACACAAAAACTACCACAGAGAGACTCAAGCAACAGCAGATGGACAGGGAACCAGCAGGGAGCGAGATGCATAGATTTGGTCCTTAAAGTCCAGGAACTTTTCCTGCTGACAGTTTGTCCACAGAGTTTTTGCAGAGAAGGAAAGATGCAGCCTTCATCGGTGTCTGCTGAGTGTTTGTGGCTTTGCTGCTTGGCTGTTGCTTCGTCCTGAAGCAGCTGTCACATAAAGTGTGTTTGTGTCCTCGGAGCTGCTGAGAGGCAGAGACGTGATCCACCAACCAGCTGTTAGATGAGCCGATGTTTCTCCAATGTAAGCTGATACAGATCTGCAGATGTTGTGCTCGTGCTGCTGATCAACAGCGACAAAGAAGATAAAACAAAAATAACTTAATGATTCAAGCACCTCCCACACAAGAACAGCTGAGAGGAAGCCAGAGAACATTTCAGTTTAGGGTCATGTTGTTTATGTTGAAAGATGTTGTAAAAGAGTTCCTCCTGTGTGTGTGTGTGTGTGTGTGTTCACAGAAGTTGGAAACTGAAGTGTTGATTTCATGTTGCGAGACAAACATTCTCTGAGAAAGAGAATGAGAAAATGTCAAATTTGGTTTCCACGACACGGAGCTTTAACTCGTGTAACGGACGCTTCACTCCGGTTATTCACTCCAGTTATTCACTCCGGTCATTCACCATGTCACAAATGAGCTTTCTGTGTTTTTGTGTGTGTGTGTGGTGGGGGGGGGGCGGCTTTGTGACGTGTCTCCCCCCCAGAGCACATTACTGAAAGCACGGGGCAGAAATGAGGCCGGGGCGAGCTGTGACATGTTTCTGTTTGGACTGAAAGAGGCCGCTCATCACGTCACACTCACGCAGCCAAACTCTCAAATTGCATTAAGTCACTTAAGGGAGGAGATTGAATCTGCAGCATGTGGACGCAGCTCGGAGATAATTTAATGTGCTTTCCTCCAGGGGGCTCGTCGCACCTCAGTGCAGACACACTGCTGCTTTCAGAAAAGCAGTTAGCTTTTATTGGAAGCTGCTGTTTTTACTGCGTGCATGTTTCTGTCTGTGAACTTTGAGGAACAACGATGAGCCGAGTTTCATTTCAGTCATTTTCATTACACTAACACAAGCTTCCTGAAGGACTCCTGCGAGGCTTCAGCAGGTTCTGTGTCCTGTTTCTTTGTGCAGTTGCATCAGAAAGAACTGGAAGGAAACTCTGGTAGGGCAGGTTTTGGTCATCCATCACTGAGAGGAAACACTGTTTCCTCAGGCTGTCGGCTGAATGAGGAGAATCATCACAACGTGTTGCAGGTTTCTGGAAGGTTCCTTTGCAGGGATGCAGCTAAAAGTGCAGAAAACGCCTGAGTGGAACATGGGATCATGGGAAATTCACTGTGAACACACGCTGTTACAGTTCAACCCTCCAACGTCCACCTGATACTCTTCATAAGAGTAATAGAGTATTTCTGTGCTCCAAGTAATCCCTGGCGTAGAATTCATTCATGAAGCTCAGGAGATGGTATGAACGATTATTAGACAGAAGAGAAGCTGGATTCAGTTTCACAGCTTCAACTGAGAGCTGTGGATTCGATTTAAGGAGAAGAATCACCACAAACTGCCTGTAAATGATTACAGATTTCTGACACCTGCCTGGCACCTCCTCCACTCCTCAGATCAATGGCTTTATGATCAATCAGGTTTCAGTGATATCTGATCATTTATTGACGAGGGAGCGATGGATCTATGACGTCTCCACCTTTAGTGCGTATCAGGACGGAAAGGCCATCAGAGAGGAAACATCGTGTTTGAATCAGTATGAAACCATTTAGACTTCGCAGAGAATCAATAGAGAAAGACTCAGAACCAAACAGAACCAAACAACCAAACAGAACCGTCTCCTCTCAACATTCTGAGAGTCTCTGTGACCATGGACAGCGTGAGGGATGGGATGGATCTGTGATTAAACTCTGACACACTGAAACAAAAAGAAACAGAATGAAGCTGCTGTTTGCTCGTCTGAACATCGAGCAGATTCTCAGACGATAAGCAGCACCATCAAACAGCCTCTTTGAGTCTCTCTGCATCCGTTTTGGATCTTTGTGATACTGAAGGTCTCAAACATGCAAAGATTGTTTCAAAGCTCAGAAAAGTTTAACACCACATGAAGTGAATATCTAAATCTGCTAGAGTTTCTCTAAAGTCTGTTCCTGACCTTCCAGGTTCTTCTTCTTCCGCCTGTTCGAAATCTGATTATTGCTGTGATGCACATTTATGATAAAACAGAAACGCTTGTTGGGATTTTTACCAGTAGATTTTTTCTGCAGCTCATGATTTATTCCACTTTTGGGTCTCCAGCTGAAAAAATTTGGGAACTTGATGGCAGCTAAACTTTAAAACGCTCCTGTTCCTGTCTGTCCTCATTAACTCACTGCTCTCCAGCTGGCAGCTTTTACATTGTTTTTAATTTGCAAAACAACCAGGAATGAATTACATGAACACTGTGGATGGATTGAAGTTTGTCGTTTATTAACAACAGAGGTTAATAAACGACAAACTTCAGACGTTTGTCTGCTGGAAACTGTTTTAAATGTCAAAGAAAAACAAGTGAACGAGGCTCTAACAAGGTTTCTGATCACAGACTGCACGAGGCTTTACAGGTGGACAAGAACGAACACACACACACAAACACACACCCACTCACACACACACACACACACAAACACACACCCACTCACCCACCCACACACACAGACAGAGGAAACTCATCGAGGTCACAGAGGTCTGGGGGCTTTTGTCCACACAAACAGCTTGAGGTCAGTAAAAGATTCCTCTGAGGTGTTTTCTGTGTGATGACAGTGTGCAATGTTTCCCTGAGGTGATGGTGCTAGTGCTAACATTGCTAACATTGTTAACATCGCTAACATTGCTAACAGCTCAGTTTACATGCAGAGATCTTTACATAATCCAACACAGGACCAGTCAAAGCTCTGGTTGCTGTTAATAACTTTTTTAAGGCTTGTGACAACTTTAAACGGACGAGTGTTTCTCACTCATCTTGTTATTTTAGGCATCTGTTTTTTGGTTTAGAGCTTTAGCTCCCATGATACTTTGGGGATGTAAACAGGAAGTTAAAAGTCACCATAGACTCTGTAAATTTGCTGAGATTAAAATTTTTAACCTGTATTTATTCCCTTTTTTTCTAAGGGGTGCATTAAAAGTCTGCTGAATTATCACATTTTAAAAAGTTGTGTGTCAAAGAGGCTTCAGTCACACAAAATACAAATGTTTCAGTGAAAAAGTGTTTAAGAACATAAAGTGAACTCCTACAAGTCTTCAGTTTGTTTCTCTTCATCACTGATTTTATATTAGTTATAGATTAAGTTGCTCAGATGTGACCAGAGTTGAGAGAACGGCACTGACCTGGGGTCTGATGCTGGACCGTCTCGCTGAGGTCCTGCAGACGGACCAGCAGCAGCAGAGATGCAGCTCCTAGCAGCAGCAGGAACCACAGAGAGCAGTAGAGAGGACAGGACAGCTTCATGGCCGCACACAGCAGAGACTCCTGCAGCTAAACTCCAGCAGGCTGATCCCAGGTCGGCCTCCACTGTACAGCCTGAGACGGGGGGGGGGGCAGGTTAGACCTGGTTCAAACTGTTCACAACCTGCACAACAATCTGCACTGTGTTCACATAATTATTCATCAGCAGGCTGTTTTCTCACAGTTCAACATGATGTCCTCACACGTCACAAAGAAACAGAGACTCAGTTTTTCATTCTGATTCACTGTGAAACAGCTGCCTCCACACATGTAGCACCTTTGAGCTGAATTCATGTTTTTTCTGACTGATGATGTTTGATGGTCATTAAGTCACAGTTTCATCTCAGTTACTGACTGCTGGTTCTTGAACCTTATGGTCCCTGTGGGCCTCCATAGAAAAGACAGAGGACATAATAATCGCAGTTTACACGTTGATGGGGACTCATTAGTTTTGCAGATGTTGCCTCCAGTGTTTCCACTGGATTCAGAGCTGCTGTGGCAGCAGCACGTTGGAATGTAAGAAATTTTGTGTCAGCTGTGTCAAAATCTTTTTATTACATTATCAGTGAACATAATAACCAGTTTCTTTGTGTGTTGTGTGTTGGTTTTGCTGCTGACTGCTGATCTGAACCTGTAGCTCAACCACCAACATCATCCTCCATGAGACTGAGAGCAGAGCCAGAGAATGAAGGCACTGATCTCTGACCAGCACACATGAATCCAGCTGCAGGTTCAAACTGCACACAAGATGCTTTCAGTTACAAAATATCTTGATGAAACAGACCTGTTTCTACCAGAACAGGTGATGTGACCTGAGAAACATATGAGAGCAGAGCCAGAGGACGTCTAAGGTCAGCTGGATGAAGGAGGATCCCAGTGATCACGAGGTAAAGCCTCAGGTAAAGCTGAGTCGCTCGGAGGCGGAAGAGGAAAAACACTGTGCAAGCTCATTTCAAATCTCCCACATCAGCAGCAGTCACTTCCATGACTAAACAACATGATGAGGGTCTGCTGTGATGGACACTAAACATCCAGATTAAAGAGCAGCCTGCAGATCAGAAAGACTCCAGCCACCAGAGGGCGCTGTCACTGTGACGAACACAGACGCTGAAAGGGGCAACTGTGTTGTTGCCTCTCAAAAAAGGATGATGATCCTGCTGACTGCACACTTCCTGCTCCCATGAGGCCGAGCAGGAACATCTGTTTCTCTGGAGTCAAACAGCTTTCCTCAGCAGACTGCACGGAGGCTGAAGAAGCACAGTATGCAGGTACAGTACACACACACACACACACACACACACACACACACACACACGTGCACACACACGTATGCACACACATGTATGCACATATGCATGCACACACGCACAGACACACATTCAGGCTGCAGGCTGACACACTCATCACAAAGTAAAGAGGACGTGAGGCGGTGCAGCACAAAACGGCGGCAGAGCAGCCATGTTGGAAACAAATGTAAACAAAGGCGACTGTATGGAAACAGACATCAAAATGACTTTTGCCTCAAGAAGTTTTAAACACTTCACAACAATCAAGATAAAATGCAAGAAAAATCTGAGTGAAAGCTGCACAAACTGATGTTTGAACACAATATGAACATTTCTTCACTCTTTAAGTTCATGTGTCACACTTATTATCAATCAGCTGCTTGTTTCCACATCCAGCCATCACACAGCAGCTTCGTTCATGTTTGTGGCTTCTCTCATGGATGTTCCTCCTCTGTTCGCTCTGTGTTTGGTCTCCTCCTGAGGAAACTTCTGCTCTTCAGCTCAGCTTGGTTCTCCAGCTCGTCTCTGGCTGAGTGAGTCTGCTGTTTGCTGCTCAGCAGCTTTCAGTCACAAAATGACGCTGAGACGACGAGAAGGAACCAGGACGGTGAAGTCGTGTCTGAACAGAAGAACAAAGAGCTGAAAGTCCAGAAGCTCCAGAGAGGAGCATCAGGATCAGCTGGTGATCCAGCAGCAGCGACACACACACACTGTCAGCTCACACACACACACACACTGACACACACACATACTGTCAGCTCACACACACTCTCACACACTCTCACACACTCACACATGCACTGTTGGAATGAAAACGAGTCTGTCTGCTTCCTGTTTGTTTGTTTGTTTGTTTGTTTGTTTGTGAGGGGTTTCCCTGTGATGGACTCACTAAAAAAGGGGCTGATTGGAAATTAATGTGTGTTACTGAGGTGGAGACACACACACACACACACACACACTCTCTGGAAGTGTGTGTTAGTTTGGGCCTCAGGCAGCACATGTGCCTCCATTTACTGAGCAAACCAGCAGAAAGACTCGAGTCTCCTAATTAAAAGAAGCCTGCAGTTACTTCAGAAGGAGACGTGGAAGCCATGTTACCAGTTTAAAGATCTAAATATCTCCTAAAGCTGCCCGAGGTGATGGCAGCTCCGTCTGAGATTTCTCTTTGTACAAGGGAGGGGGGTGTTGGTCCTCAGACATCCGTCAGTCTGACGCTTCACTTTCCTTCACACTGACTGTGTGTGTGTGGGACGTGGAGGCCTCAGGCTCTCAGGGAGGCGGTGGTCATCACACACATTCTCATCTGATCGCAGCTCGCCGTCCCACCATGAAGTGACACGCTGACATTCAGACACAGCCTCCAGGTGAATCCATGAGGAAGGTGTGGCTCCCGTTTATCTCACCAGGTGCGTTCACATGGACCTCAAACGTCCAGGTGAGCCTCCATCGTCTCACACTGGAGGCTCATCAAGTTTCTTACTGTCCTACTCTGGACTCTGCAGTTTTTCCGTCTCTGATTCGTAACTTTGAACACGTTTGTTCAGGTGATGTCAGATGAGAACTCATCAGGTCACAGCTGAGATTCACTTGTTTAAAAAGAGTTTTTCAGGTGTTTAATTATCAGATTATCTTTGCTTCATCACACAGACACACAGTGAAGACATTGAAAGGCCCAGTGTGAAGGATTCACTGGCATCTAGTGGTGAAATTACAGATTGCAACCACGTGAATATCCTTTGTCTTGAACTCGCCTTCAGGTGTGTTGGGAGAAACCGGTGAAACGATGAGGGGACCAGTGTTTGCTTTAACCTGTCAGAGCTTCTGTAGAAACATGGAGGAGCTGCTCCCTCATCACACACTCTGATAAAAACACACACTCTGATAAAAACACACACTGATAAAAACACACACTGATGAATCCACCACACAGGAGCTCTGAGTGCTGCCGCGGTTTCAGGGACATGGACGTAACATGTGGACAGCAGGTTTCTGACTCGGCAGCTGGTTGGTCGTCGCAGTCAGAGGAACGCTGAGGTCTTCATGTCGCAGAACGAAGACGTCGCAGGTCCTCAGAGGCTGATCGCAGTCTGATGCAGAGTTAGCTTCGCAAACAGCAGCATGTTTCCTGACTCTCTGCTGTGAAGCTGGTGGTGCAGAGTTGAAGCTGGTGGTGCAGAGTTGAAGCTGGTGGTGCAGAGTTGAAGCTGGTGGTGCAGAGTTGAAGCTGGTGGTGCAGAGTTGAAGCTGGTGGTGCAGAGTTGAAGCTGGTGGTGCAG
>JAPZDV010000408.1:0-11928 GCA_029814665.1 Acanthurus lineatus
TGTCTTTGGTTGTATTATGTACTATGTACACGTCTATATGATCTTTTATATATTTCATATGATCTTGTATATATTTTATATGATCCTTTATATATATATGTTTACTACTGTGAAACACTTTGTGACTTCTGTTCTGTGAAAAGCGCTATACAAATAAATTTTACTTAGTTACTTTCTTTTTTTAATTACTTTATTGCAGGGATTACATAACAAGTATTTAGACCCAGAATATCAGTCTTCCTGCATTATTTTTACATTTTCAAACTAAGGGAAAGAAACACAATTAAGTAACTAAATTAAAGGAAAATCCCAGTTATTGGACTTTGGACACAATAGTGTAGTGTAACATCATAAAGAATATAAAGGGGGAGTGGAGGATAACTGCTGAGTTTGTATGTGTGTGCAGGTGTACTGCTCTCCTAGTGCTCTCTCTTTATTACTTAGCATTCCACTTCATCTATTTCTGTGGGCCATTTACTCCAGTTCTTTAAAAAATTCCAGCTCCATAGGGGGTGCCAAGAAGCACCTTATGGGGTAGACATGTTCTTTAAGGCTCCTCTCTATTCTCAAAATAATTTAGTCCTTTACTTTATATGTAATTTAATTTTCCAGTTTTACCTAATCTTAAAAAGACCCTTAATGATGAAACAAAGAGGCCACAAACATCCTCTTCACAGTACAATGTATGAGCAAGGCGATAACTGATTAATTTTACCATCAAGGGGCATCTCTGGCAACTACTCAGGCATCTTTGTTGAGTTTTGGTTAATGAATGAAAGAGGTAGAAGATGCAAGCTCTAACCACGTCTGCTGCCTCTCCCTCATTGAGCAGACAGGCACAAAAATACAGTGCAGTGCAGTAAATACAGTATTTTAAAAAAGTTGTATAAATGGGAAAAAGGAGAAGAATTAGAACACAACAGTAATATTGGCTGACAGTTATGCTGACATGGACTGGAACATAGTTGAATGATGATACAGCTCTACAACAGTCAAGTACTTGACTGTAGAAATTCTGAATGTAGTATGTAATATTTATTTGCCAATACTGGCCAACCAGTACACACACCAAGAAACTTGGAGATAAATAAGGAGAGTACTGGCACTTATTACACAGATTGGGAATGAGATGTCAAAGAAGGATCCAGTCTTGTTCTAATAATACTAGACATCAGTATATTCAATTTAAGGTGATGCACAGGATTTACTGTTCAAAAACCAAATTGAACATTTTTTCCTGTCATTACTCCTTTATGTGATTGATTTAAAGGTCCCATATTAGGTCTTAGAGGTCAGTCTAATCATGCCTCTGAAGTTTCTTGCTTAAAACACCACTCGGATCATGTAGAGAGACGTGCCTGTGTTTAAGCCTTCTTCTGAACTTGCTATTTCTGTTCCTGGAGCTGTAAATGCAAATGAGCTGACGCTGGTCAAACCTCTCTAAGGAAGTGCGTGTGACTTTGACCCAAGGGGCAACCTTCTCACTTCCACATTAAAGCCAACCACTAAGTACAAGAACTTGCAATTCCTCGACTGACTGCTTGAGGCTGGCTCCAAAAGGGAGCAAATTCTCATTGGAGCCCATATTAAAATGGCCAACTTTAGAGCAGAAATCAATATGTTTACAGCCTGGTTCAAAAGACGTTTTTTTTTTGTCTACAGCTTCTCTACCATCTCATAAAGACTCTGAGGGGGGTGAATTTTTTTCTAACTCATTTGTTTATTTTGTGTTTTAGCTTAAAGTTTGGCCATTTTTACATAAATTAGGGCATGGCCTCATTGATTGACAGCCTGTCGACGGCTAGCCGGGGGCTGTTAGCTGAGTGGGTGTGGTGTCCGTCTCGTCTCGTCTCGTCTCGTCTCGTCTCTTCTCTTCTCTTCTTGTCTCTTCTCCAGAGGAGCTCTTCTCCTCTCCTCTCCCCTCCTGGGAAGCCCTACAGGGCCAGGACTCAGTGAGACAACTTCCCCAGCAGTCCTGCTCAATGCAGATTGCTGCACCTCACTCCTCACTGAGAGCTGCGACGCGGGAGTCTGCCAAAGGATCAACCAGGAGTCAGCAAGTTAAGTCAGCACCAGTGGCCAGGACACAAGGTCTGCTAGCTGAGACTTAGACCCAATGGGAGTCACAACCAAAGTTAGCCACCAGCTGCTAACTTGGAACAAAGGAGCAACCAGTGATCTTCAGAGACCAAGGGTTCAGAGGGCCAGACCAGCCTGTAACCCATCAGGAAGCCCCACCAGCTTATTGGACTTAACGTCATCACAAGCCTGCAGCTTCATGGACTTTACAAAGCAACAAACCAAAAAGGACATCTTTTTCTTCAGAAGACTGGGTAATGTAACTGGGCATAACCTAGTATAAGGTAGCACAGCTAAGCAGAGAATTATTTAACTGTTGTCATTGTTGCAATGATATTATTGGATGTAATATGAGCTTGTGTCCAGGCTTGGTTATCGTTAGGTTCGTCACACATTTCACACACAAATAAGACTGGAAGCACATCCAGCAACTTGCATGTGAGTAACCTGTGTGAAACAAACCCCCCCTCTCTTAACCTGGCACCTTCAGCTTGCATGTGTGGCAGAGTGGTGCAGTGAGTTGCCACGACAACGTTTCCCAGGGGAATTTCACCCCTGGGAAATTAGTTTAAGAAATCGTTACTTTATTTTTCAGGGAACCAGGTTCTTAATAAATTTCACTTGGGCAGAGAATGTGTAAATAAAAAGAAACTTTATTGAACAAACTGCACAGAAAAAAAAGATACTAATAACTAAATCAACCACCAGGGCTCAACTGAAAGAAAACTTAACATAGGCAAAAACCCAAATAAAAAGATCTAGACAGGGCTGGGACTTACCAGGGCAGCAGGGGTCCAAACAAGGCATAAAGTCCACTACACACAAAAGAAAATCACGCGTGACACAACAAACCAAACAAATTAGGAGTGCGAAGAAAGTCCACCACCAGGAAAGTGAACTGCTGCCAGGGCCCACAGCACCTGTAACCAAGAAGAAATGAAATTAATACAACCAAATCACAATGAAAAAAACAAACCCTGGTGGTGATCATAAAATCTCATATAATCTAACACATAAGACAGAAAAGCAAAACTAGAAACTGATCCAAATGAACAAAAGAGACAAACCAAAACACAAGCAAGACCATGCTTGAAAAACTGTTCTTAAAAGTGTACACTGAGCTGCGTAAGTTTGATTAACCACAGGAGGAACGATGCATGATAAGTGAGTATGACAATAATATAAACACTACGGGCAGCAGCAAGCCCCAGGAAGCAGCGCACACAGAATGCAGCACGTCCACAGAGTGGCGGGTCCTGAGAATAGCAAAAAAAAAGGAAACAGTCCACAGGCAGCATGAAATCAGCACATCCTCAAGCGGCAGCAGACCCAGTTGGAGCAGTGCTGGGTAAAACAGCAGCAGTTAAGCAGCAGCGGTTAAGGCAGCAGCCGAACTTAGGGAGGTGGAGCCAATGACTGGCCTCACGCCTGCACAGCCTATAAAAGATAAGGCATGAACAATTAGCATTTGTGTTAATACATCAATGTGAGTTTCATTCAAACTTTTTGATCTACTCGTGGGCACCGGCACGGCCTCGCTGGCGACAGGAGGAGGTATTCACAGGCTGGTGAAACAACCTGCTGCAGATAAAATTATGCCAGTCAGCCGAGACCCCAGCGCCAGCCAGCATAAATAGACGGACAACGGCGACTCACCAGAAGGACCAGGAAGCGACCACACCGGGCCCCCAACTGAGCAATCTGACCCTCACCACCACTGCAGCCAACTACACACACACACACACAAACACCGGTGTCACCAATGCGCCCGGGAATGGAGAGGTTAAAGCGGCAGAGCGCATTACCTTTAAATTAATGCGAAGCACGTTGATGGCCACAAGATCCGCCACGCCAGGCTGCAGCCACCACCACCGGAGATCAGACAAGAGAGGTGTGGTTTCGCAACTGACTATGAAGGTGCGCATGGTGCCGCCCATTAATCAGTGTGCCAAGAATCGGCATCAGTGGCAAGGAGACAAGCTTTCCAGTCACATCTGCATTGAGTCATAACAAAGAAACCTTTAATCTCCCCCACCAGCCATGTGGTGTTGGCTGTAATCTTCTGTTCGGCCATCTTTGTTTTAGATTACTTTGTTTAAGTCATACAGTCCTAACCACCATCTTGAGTCAGCCATCTTGTCTTTGTCTGCCCATCAGACACAGACACACAGACACACATACAGACACACAGACACACATATGCACATATACATACACACACACGTGTAGATGGTCCATATGCTTGTAATTTAGATATTGTGTGTTTTGTTTAGTATTTGTTAAATAAATGCTTTTGACACAAGTCAGTTGTGTGTCTGTTTAATCTGTGATTATTTATTTACTTTGATTATCCATTAATTATCATTGTTCCAAATTAATAGTTGGTAATTTTATCAGACTGATTAAATGATTGGCTATCATTTACTTTTCTAAGGGTGGTGCCCCGAGGTAGGTTTAATGTATATTAAATCTTATTACTAACTTTACTTTTAGTTATTTTAGAAAGCCAATCCCACATTATTAAGCCCAACATAGTTGGAGCCCCATGTGAACCAACATTGGTCATGGTCGGTACCCTAAAACCACCGAGTTCAGTTCCCTAACCTACTGCGTGACCATTCATAAATACGCTCCAGTGCCTAAGCCCAAAATAGATTCTATCCATATATAGCATATTTCCATTGGGTCAGAATGTAGCTGTGGATGAAGCCACTCATGACTCTTGCTTGTTCCTGCAGCCAGTAACAGAGCAATTAACATGCTTTTCCTGTTCATTAACTTCTTTGTTGGTCTACTACCCCTTAGTGAGGAAAACAATGTCAGCTGTGAGGTGGACTTGGATTCAGGGGGTGGCACAGACACCCAGCACTGGGAGTTTAACCTAGCTGGAGGTGTGGCTAACTTCCCTCTTGACATCAAAAGGGGAGCAAATATTAAACAGAGCATGTGTGCACCTTTTCCGATAGGTGAAGCAAGCTAGACAGGGAATTGATGCATTTTTTTCATTTTGGGGGCGTTTTAAACAGGTTAGGAACAAATGTTTTCATTGGAAAACCATTAAAAAGTGTATTTTGCATAAAGTGGTACCTTTAAGACAAACTTACATCTTGGATGTCATTTTTCTTTCATAAAACAAAATACAAAAAAATCATTATTTTGCAAGACTTATTTTAAGCTCTGCAATTGTGCAGCTAGGTAGAATTGTGACCAAATCTGTCAGGATTCACATGAGTTCAAACTTTTTTTTTAATGTAATTAAATGATTGTATTCATTCAGTTATCTGCTAATTAATCCAATAAACCGTAAATTTAAAACCTTTTCATTTAGGCATTCAAAATAAAACTGAAAAGGTGGTACCCTTTTTGACTCTAGAGCCAGAAAATTGGCAAAGTTGTAGCTACATGACCATACAGACTATGTTATCTCAATAGTAAAAATCTGACAATCATGAATAATCAATTTTTTTTCTTATGAACTCTATAGTAAGAATTATTTAC
Source organism: Acanthurus lineatus (assembly GCA_029814665.1). Lineage (NCBI taxonomy): Eukaryota > Metazoa > Chordata > Actinopteri > Acanthuriformes > Acanthuridae > Acanthurus > Acanthurus lineatus. The sequence continues at coordinate 5,578 of JAPZDV010000408.1, forward strand.
TCTGGACAAGGATATCAGAGGTAGGGTTATCTGTTTTTTCACATGCATTTAAGTGGTCACTCATTCGCTATTATCATAACAAAAAGTTTTAATTTTGGTGTATAAAATTAATTTCTTCTCTTGTCTATCCATGTGAAGAAAAGGGAAAAAAAGGTAGTAAAGAATTCAATGTCAGGTCAAAAGTTGCAATTAGGGCAACCAAGGGGGCAATCTTTTTATCTATAATATGAAGAAGAGAGGTACTGTAGCTTATCTAAAATTAAAATCTCTCTATTAATTATTAATGTAAATATAATGAATTTTCAACTCTATTCTAATTACCTATTTTTGTTCCCACCAGGATGGCCCTGAAGCTGGACAAACCGTGAAGGTGAGAACCTAACAATTTTCTGCTTTAAATATGTTGTGAGACCTCGGCAACAGCTATCTCTATTAAATGGCAATTGCATATGACGTGCTTAAATCTTAGTATGGCTAAATATTTAAAATCTCTCTTCTAAAAGATTGAAAGAAGTAGTTTTTGTTGAAGAGGGTATTAAATAATTCCACAGGCTGGTTGGTGTCTCACTGAAGCTGACATAGTTTAAAGAGTGGGGCACAGAATTATTACAAGTCATTGGAGGTCAGCCTATTGCCAGATTCATTGTGGTAAAAAGTTTAACTTTTTTTGGTACAGGATCAGCAATTAGATCCTGAACACCAAAAGCAGTCAGAGGACTTTATTGGATTTAGGGCCCTAGCATCAAACAGTGCAAAGATCTATTGAAATTCAAGAAATTAATATTATTAGGGCCCAAGCACCGCTGTGTGAGGACCTTATTGTAATTCAAGTTATTATTATTAGGACCTGAGCACCAAGGGTGTGAGGACTGTTATGAAATTAAAGGAATTACTAGGGCCAAAGCATGCTGTGCAAGGACCCTATTGTAATTCAAGGAACTATTGGGACCCTATTGAAATTCGAAATGTCAAAAAGTTTTGTTTTCCATCAACAGAGTGGCTGTGGACAAAACCATTTTAGCATTTTGCTGTGACAAAGGGTAATCAGTGTAATCGCCAAACTTGCCGTAGTTGTCAGACATGTTTAGAATTAATATCTGAAATACATGTAGGAAATGAGCATGGCCTAATGGCTCTGTAGCGCCACCTAGAAATTTTCAAAACATCAAAGTAAATCGTTTTTTTTTCACCTTAATGCATGAAATGTGGCACACTTTTATATCATGCTTAGACTTAAATAAATGTCTTGCAGCAATGGCCCAAACCCAACAGCAGGTGCACCATTTTGATTTATATTTTCATTTTGGGTGTGTTTTTTTTTTTACCATTTTTAGAACAGTTCAAGAATAGCTCCTTTGAGGCAGTTTATCAGATCCTGTTCATATTTGGTGATAGGGTAAACTTCTAAAATTAAAATGGGGCAACATGAGAATACAGAATATCTATGTATTAGAGGAGTTAGTTTGAAAGTTTGAAAAAAAAGACAGACATCCTTTAATTTCATACAAAAAACCTTGCTTGATCTTTTTTTATTTTTGAGTCAAATGTTGGATGTAAACCTTGTACAATGGTTTGCTGTTAAGCTAATATCCTAAGTGTAAATACATGATTTAGTCAGGGTAAAATGGGTGCAAATTAAAGTTTTATTGGCACAATGGTCACCTCTACAGAGATAGAATATACCATGTACCAGGAGAATGGGAGAGATCAGTGGAAACCATTTTAACCCATTTCAGTGAATCACGTGACTGCATGTTATTATCTAAATATCCATACTTGCCGCATAGTCATGTGATTTTGTTTTAAGATGTAGGCCATCTAGCAATTTCATTTGATCCAAACATTTATTGAAAAAAATTGATCCAACATTTTTGTATAACTAATCAGTAAAACAATTCTATGGTCTATCAATTAACTTATTCTCTTCAGAATGCATTCTCTGCAGGAAAAGGTAATGTAGCAGCTGCATTGTGACCGAAATGATTGACCTCTGAACACCCAACTAACACTTGGGTTTTGCAGATCAGCAAGAGCTTTCCAAAACAGTGCCTGACTACAGTAAAATGAATAGCCTCGACCTAATCCAATCATTAGGGAATTTAAAACAGTTAGAATTTTAGATTTAGACCAATATATTTGTAACCCAGGTCCCACGTAGCAAGGTTATAATTTATCTTGAGTGTGTGGTACAGTGGGAAAGGACCTGAGTTCATCATGGAACTGTTATATGTAATATTACCCTTTAACTTTCCTCTTTTGAGTTTTACCACAATTTTGAATTCTAAACTTCCTCAACAAAATTAATAAGGACACCAAACAACTGTACTTTAAATGCAATAATCCTGTTACAGGTATTTATTTACAAAATGAAATAATTAAAATCAGTAACTCTTTCTTTATAAAATATACACAATACTCAAAACGTTACAAATAAAAGTGTGCAAAATGAAATATCACATTTCTTTAGTTTTTAAATCTTTTGCTTTAAGTTTCAAAATCTGTGTTAAACCTTTACATTCAGTAGAAATGACCCTTTAATGCTTTTAAATTACACCAAAATACCTTTTAACTTTCTATCATACAAAATAAATACCTATTAGATACCTGAAATCCAAATAGTTACCTCTCAAATGCCTCTTAATCAAAAAAAAAAAAAATGCATACCTGTATACAATGTATACCTGTGGGCCTACACTCACACCATCACTCCTTAATCAAAAGATTTAACCCTGCTGCAGGCCTGATTTGAAGTTGGGGTGTGATGAAGCCTAAAACTTTAATGGCCATTTCACTCTGACATTAGCAGAAAACAAAAAGCACGTGCAAGTTCAATTAGTTCAGTTAGTATTCACGAATCCCAAATGAATTGTTAGTGGGGATAGCAGTCACAGGGGCAATGTCAGTGAGTACAGGGCATTACAGGAAGAAAACAGCAGAGTCCGTCCACTGGGAAGACCAGGAAAACGGCTCTGACCTCCTCTCTCTCCTCTCTCTCCACATCTCCTTTAAGCATATTTACTCAGTTGTGCCACAATACCAAACGCTATTTCACGGCGAATTAACGCAGAGTCTGATTTAACTGGGAAGCATTACAATACTACAGTAACAGTATGATATCAAGGCAAACACATATTAACCTTTTTTTTCCAGTTACAATCAAATTATTATCAGGACCACGAGTAGTGGACCTTGTAGATAAAACTTGTAATACTCTCAGCAACACGCTGCTCGTCTCTCCTTTCTCCGGAAAACAGTACGTCTGCTTGCAAAATCCAACACTACCATGGCCTGCGCTACTTGTCCTGCTCCTTATTGAGAGAACAGCTTGGATTGACTGTTAATTTATTAAACACCCAATAACAATACAAAAACAGATTGACTGACATTACACTGGTAATAGGTTAGGCTGCACGTCTGATTACACAGACTTTAGATCAAACAAACTCCTTTTCTCCTAAATAAAGAATTTTAAAGGAACATTACTCTCTTTACCAAATATTTAATTAACATTTTAAATTATACATGATATTTCTGCATTTTTTCCAGTACATATTTTAACCAGTTTTTAGTATTATGAACTTTTGTGTTGTTAACTCAGATGATAATACAGTGATTATCTGGTAGTTTGTACTCCTTCATTAATGTCCTGAGATAATTGTACAGGTAAGGAATGAAGAACGGCTACTGTTTTGCTGAGCTTTGTTTCCAATTATCCATGTAAAGCACAGACTGAAATAAATTAATCCAACACCTGCTCAACTATGGGCGCATCTCCAGCATAGAGGTTGGATAGATAGTAAACAATTTTGTTGCATTGCTGCTAAAAAGAGTTTTAGGTTAACAATGGGGAAAAGTTTTTACATTTAAATCATTGCCCTCCCCTCTTGCAGACTGTATATAAAGGGTCCTCACAGCAGGGACTTTTTAGTTCTTTCATCTCTCAGTTTTTTTGACTGAAGTGTGTAGATATCAGAAAGGTACTGGAAGTCTGTTGAATCCCTAAGAGCATAAAAAAGGAGACTCTGTGGTTTGCAGGTATGAAACTTGTTGAAAATGCATCCTTCAATTATTTGAGGCATGGCATTTACGCTCTGGCTTCTCCAACATACTGTGAAGTAATGAAGACTCTTTACGGAAGCTGCTTCTGTCACATCAGTCTGCCAGTAAACTCTCAAGTGACAACATACTTGTTTCTCTAGACAAATTACCAAATTTAAACCACTGCCTTCTCTCTCTTTTTTTTTTTTTTTTATCTACAGCATGTCCATGTCCATGTGCTGCCCCGGAGGGCAGGAGACTTTAAACGTAATGACAGCATATATGAAGAGGTAGGAAGGCAGATTTTTGACTGTTCCAGCTGCTTCAGCCCAAACAATCGTGCTATTGATACACTGTATTTGATGATTATTCTACTCACCGTCACACCATGTATAAACTAGATAAATTGTATAACCTTTGTTTATAGGATCCAATTATAACATATTTTAAAAATATTATTTTCATGTATTTATTTTGCACAATAAAATATAGAAGACAGAAGACTGAAACAAGAAGACAGAAGAAAAGAAGAAAGCAAGAAAATATAATTTTAAAAAATCTAAAAAACATGCATTAAACTGCAATGACTGTAGCAACAGTAGGAACTTAAGGAGGAGTTGAGTCAGTCCAGCTGGGCACTGCATTTTTTCCACACTATGTTTACGCTTTGCTGGCCATGACACATCACCACACATTTGTGTTGGGTCATCAGAGATGACTGGGATTTTGCATGAGTCTGTACATTGTTTTTGAAGAAAATCCTGCACATAATACCTTTGAGTCCCACACTCCATTCCTGTAAGAAATGGGAACATTGATAGCCAGTAAGATATAAATGCTGATGGGTACTCTGATGGGCATCATCAATTTCAGCCTTTCTCTTGGTAGGCACTCACTTAAGTGAATGAAGTCTGTTTAAAGGAGAAACAAAACCACTAACATACTTGTCATCACAAAGTCTGTGCAGCTTTGATTATTGTATGCATCAAGCTTCCTGTCATTCGCCTTCTCCTTATGGGATATAAATGCAATTTGGTGTGTATATGAAAGACATAGAGAGGGATATCCCTTTTATGTTTGTTCAGGATCTGATCATGAGGTATAAACAATATTTCATTCAACAGCTTGCACGAATCAATAAGGCACTTCAGATATTGGTCAATAGCTCCCCCAGAGCACAAATATGGGACTTGGTGAAATGAACAGTGGATTTTGAGGAACACATTTCTTGCATTTTGGCACCCTGCTATTGGTCATGTTGGATATCCTTTGGCAGACCTCTTCCTCTTCCTTTTTGGTTTATGATGGTAATTCTTGTGAATAGATGCTCCAGAGCACAGATGTAGTTCAGTTTGTACCATTAAAAGCACAGAGTTCTGTATCCAACCTTACTGAGTGACTATCAATAAACATACTCCAGCGCCTGAGCCCACAGTAGATGCTATCCATATTAGCCACGGTGCTGACGCTAGGCTGAAATGGCTAAAAAAACAGTAAAACAGATTGAACCATTTACTGATTTTTCATTGGGTCCGAATTTAGGGGTGAATGAAGACTTTGTGCTCGTTCAAGTAGTTAACAACAGAGTAGTTAGCATGAGTAGTAAGTTTTATGTCTGGAAATGCTATTTGCAAATCCCTCACCAAGGACTAAACAAAGGTGGTAGTTCTTTGCTGTGGGGTGGAAGCACTCTGGAAGGGAACGTATATGCAAATTTGGATGTACGGTTATGTAACAGTATATCAAAATGATGAACTGCCTGTGAAACCACATATATTACTATCCGGGCAGCCCACTAAATACTGACTTTTTGTATATTCTCACAGATTGTGGGCCAGGAGGCAAGCCAAATACCCCAAAATACGTTCACAATCCTTCAAAAAGCAACTCCACCATGCCCCCTCCAACATGCCCCCTTTATTATTTAGGCGCGGCTATAGCTCAGGAGGTAGAGTGGTTAGTCTTCTCATCTAAAGGTTGGTAGTTCAATTCATGGCCCCTCCATTCTTCATGTCGAAGTATCCCTGGGCAAGACACTGAACCCCAAATTGCTCCCAAAGGCTGTGCCAGTATGTGAATGTGTGTGTATGAGTAGGATGGCACTTTGTAGAGAAGCCACCTGGCATCAGTGTGTGAATATGTACAGTGCTTAACAAAATTATTAGACCACCACCCAAAGTAAGGTTTATGCCACAGCTGCCCTAAATTAACAGCATTGGAAATTACCAAAATCATATTTTATGTTTCTGTAATGGTTAATACACCAATATGTAGAAGCTCTTTAACCGAAATGATATTTTTAATGCTAAAATA
>JAPZDV010000409.1:0-11890 GCA_029814665.1 Acanthurus lineatus
TGTGTGTGTGTGTGTGTGTGTGTGTGTGTGTGTGTGTGTGTGTTTGTGTTTGTGTGTGTGTGTGTGTGTGTGTGTGTGTGTGTGTGTGTACATTTGGATACAGGCCTGTGTCGGTGTGTGGGTGCCAGCTCAGTAAACTGTCTTCATAGGAACTAAAGTTCACATAAACCCCTCGTGTACACAGAAACATCTTAATGGTACAAATAAGAGGCTGTTGGAAGGAGTCGCTGCCTGACGTTTTATTTTGAAATCTGCTGTGTTTGACATTTTATTTTGAAATCTGCTGTGTTTGACCTGAGAGCCAGACGGATTCAGCAGCTCGCTCGATAAATACACTTATTATAAACAGAGGAGCTGCTGCTCAGAGCTGCAGACTCGCCTGATGATTGTAAGGTTTCTCCAGTAGTAATCCAGTATATGAGTACAGAGTAATCGAGTAATAGGAGCTCAACCACGCCTCATTCAGCAGACTGTTAATAGAGACAGTTTTTTTATTGATTATTATTGAAAATTAAAAATAAATGATAAATGATTAAATGATTAAAAATATCGGATTGATGAATCTGGATCAGTATTGACACCTGATTGGTCCACTTCAGCTTGGACTCTGTGACAGACACACACACGCACACACTCACACACGCACACGCACACACACACACACACAGCCCTCCTGTCGCTGTGGGGTGATGATGTGCAGGTATGAGGGTGAGGAGGGTCTGCTGGCCCCCTGATGGTCTGCTGGTCCCCTGATGGTCTGCTGGTCCCCTGATGGTCAGCAGCACGAACAAACGTCCCCGTGTTGTCCGGAGTCGATGTCTGAGCTGCAGCTGAAGTTACGTAACCGAGAGAGAAAAGAGGGAGAGTTCCAGCGTCAGTCATGTGGAGAATAATGAGAGAGAAGACCTCCATCAGCAGCTTTCATAACAGCCTCGCTGCTCCAGTTTCACACCGAGACCTGAACCAGGACTCAGCTGCAGCCACGAGGCCTCAGCAGGTCCAACAGATCCAACAGATCCAACAGATCCTCCACACGGATCATTCATGATCCTGACTCACATCCATCAGATTAAATCAGTTCAGTCTGAAAACTGTGAGCTCAGAAAAACAAATGATGTCATTTCTAAGAATAAAAGCCAATAAAAAGGCAGAAAAACAGTCGACTCAGTCTCATTTTAACACGCTTGAAACCCTGAAACTATAAAAATATTTAGAGCATTTTTATCATCAAACTTCCTCTTGTTTATGTAAATCTGACACCAAATATAGATGTTTCTATTAAAAAATGTAGAATCTATAAAGAGACTCTGGCAAGAAGAGTTTATTTGAATACATGTGGACATGGACAAGCTTTGTGTGTGTGTGTGTGCGTGTGTGTGTGCGTGTGTGTGTGTGTGTGTGTTGAAGAGGAACTTAACTGAGACTTTTTGTACTTTCTTGTACTTTGTTTCTTCTAAGTTAAGTTTTATGAACCTGACAGTGAATAAACACATACACACATGATGATGTGTCCAGCTGGCAGTTTCACAGAATCGCTGAGTCATGTGACAGAATCGCTGAGTCGTGACAGAATCGCTGAGTCATGTGACTATTGTTAGCGTTGGGAAAACACAGAAATTTCAGGGATCATGAAAACAGCTCTGAGCAGAATGCTAAGTTTTGTCGATCAGGAGAAACAAGCTTTATTTACAGCTCTGACACTGCCCCCTGGTGGCCAAGTGAAACATGACAGGATGTAGCATTAGCTGGTTGTAGCTCCATGAAGCCTCTCATGGTGGAGGTTTGACCTGAATCTGGAGACCATGTTTGCATCTCGTCCTCAGCTTCTCCGTAAGCGAGCAGCTGAAGAAGCTTCAACGTAAACAAACTTTCCCAGCAGGCTGTTCTCACACTTCTCTGTCTTCTTCCTGTCGTTATCAGAAGAAAAGCAAAGGAAAGAAGGGCGAGAAGAACCAGAGAGACGCCAGCCGCCGAGATGACGGAGGTGAGTGGTTTGTACAAGTGTGTGTGTGCGTCTGTGTGTGTGTGTGTGTGGTTTCCTCCTCTGACTGAACTCGGCCTCTTTCTGTTCTCTCACTTCCTGTTTTCACGCCTGTTAAACGTCGTGAGAATCTGATTGCTGAAGAACAAATGTCACCTTTTTCTATTTGTTTGTCTTTTAGCTCTTTAGATCTTAAAAAAGAAAAAGAAGAAGAAAACTTCTTCTCTCTCGTCTCTGCTTTTATTGGAAAGTCAAAACAGTTTAAAACTGACATTTTATCACCTTTTAAGCTTTTAAAGTGAACAAACAGCAGATTTTTTCCACCTTCAGCAGAAACGTGATCATTTATTTTAAATGTTCATGTCTCCTGATGAACATCAGCCATGTTTTCCGTCTGTTCGCTCCGTGTTTGGTCTCCTGAGGAAACTTCTGCTCTTCAGCGGCTAAAAGCTCCTGTTTGTTCACCAGCTGCTGTTCGCTGCTCAGCAGGTCGACTTCAGAGGATTTTTACTGTCTGATCGATGAAAACAGTGAAAACTTCCTGTTCTGACGCTTCACTTCTGGTTTCTGTTGCTGCCTGAAGTTACAGGAGGTTTCAGATCGAATAACTTCCTTCATGTTAAGAGCACAGAGTTAGCCGGCTAACAGCTAATTGAGCTAGCTCGCTGTGTTGTAGCCATTGACTGTATAAAACACTGGACGAACCCTCCGTGACGTCACCCAGCGGTTTCTGCCTCAGAAGTCTCGTCCTGGGTGCCGCCATTAGCCTGCGCGTGACTCCGCTTAAAGCCCGCCTAAACGATGAAAAACCAAATATGGGAAAAGAGGAGGGGCTAAGGCGGGGTCGAAGGATGGATAGCACACCCACTCAGTTAACAGCCCCCGGCTAGCCGTCAACAGGCTGTCAATCAACAGCTGAATAGCTGAATTTTAAGCTTAAATATAAAATAAACAAATGAGTTAGAAAAAAATCCCCCCCCTCAGAGTTTTCATGAGATGGTAGAGAAGCTGCAGACAAAAAATCGTTTTTTGAACCAGGCTGTAAATATGTGTATTTCTGCTCTAAAGTTGGCCATTTTAACATGGGCTTCAATGGGAATTTGCTCCCTTTTGGAGCCAGCCTCAAGCGGTCAGTCGAGGAATTGCAAGTTTTTCTACTTCCTGGTTGGCTTCAATGCGGAAGTGGGGAGTTTGCCCCTTGCTCCACACTGAGAGGAGCTAGATGAGGTGGCTCGGGTATCTAATTGGGATGCCTCCTGGACGCCTCACTGGTGAGGTGTTCAGGGCACGTCCCACCGGTAGGAGACCCCAGGGCAGACCCAGGACACACTGGAGAGACTATGTCTCTTGGCTGGCCTGGGAACGTCTCGGGATCCCCTGGAAAGAGCTGGACAAAGTAACTGGGTTGAGGGAAGTCTGGGCTTCCTTGCTTAGGCTGCTGCTCCCGCAACCCGACCACGCATAAGCAGAAGAAAATGGATGGATGGATGCAAAATGCAACATTGTGGCTTACTGATTTATTTTAATAGTTTTTAGATAAGAATCGTGCTTTATGATACAGAGACAACATATTTTAGGCTCTGCATTGAATACTTGTTAGTAGGATGCCTTGCTTTTAGTTTTTACACATGCGCATTACTGACAATAATAAAAATATTTTTTTAAAGGTGATACTTGCACATCCAACTGTCTTAAATACAGATGGGTTAGATAGGATCACTTCAGTCTTCAGAACAGAATACACTTAATGAAAGTCCGGAGGGACTGTAACTGTTTTTTCTTGATAACAAATCTAGGGAAGGCCTATTGTTCAGTTGTTGCAAAATCTTGCCACAAAGAACTAATTTGACACAAAGGGCCCTATCATACACCCGGCGCAAAGGTGGTGCACTAGTGGCCATTGGGTGGGGAAGAGCAGGTTACCCCTGCTCTCCTGGAAGAAGATGGCAGAGGTTGACCTGGACCCTCCCCTGAATAAATTATAACCCCTGCGCCACGTGTCCTGCGCTTGCACAAGTGTAAGATAGGGCCCAAAGTCTTATTTCTTACTTTTTTGATAAATACATCTGAATTGCACAAAATCTCTTCTATTTCTTTTTTTAATTAAATAAATCTACAATAATATGAGACTTTCCAAATCTACACAATTCTTGTTACAACTCACTATTTTTGGTTATTTTGGAGCTTACATGCTTACAGAAACAGTTGTTGCAAAGACCTGGGTTAACTACCTCTTCTTTCTTACAGTAAACACAGGGCTTTACTATTTTAACTAACATTAATTATTTTACTCATAGTCTAAATCATTGTTATGTGATTTCAGATCAGTGAATGCTCATCTTTTAGGGGGGAAAGCCATAGTACAGAATTAGTCTTTCTATAGATTTTATTTTGTCTATACTGTAGCTTATTTATCTTACGATAAACAGAAATGGGACATTACGCTTAACAATTCTTTGTTTTAACTCAGCATTACTGTCACCTATCTCCACTAGACACAAAAAGTCAATGTCTAGCTTCTGAATTGACATCTGAGGTTCAAAAATATCATTTTAAGCAGCAGTTTCTTTTGTTATTGAATGGAATCAGTTCAGTCAATCCCACATCCTGGTTTTGTTGATGTTTGCAGTTATTGACCACACAGTGATGGGCAAAGAGGTGTGGAGCAAGTTGAATCAATAGGAGGGATGTGGTGGGCTCTTTTGCCTCTTCTTGTACCTGACCCCATGCAGAGTCTCCACTCTGACTCCACAGTAGAAGCATTGATCTTCTCCAAGGGAAGATATAAAAGTAGTGAGAATTTTTTCTCTTTATCTATACGAAGTCTCCTCCGAGAACGACATCACATTAAAAGACATTGTTTGAAATGGATCAGCAACTTTCACAGCAACTATGCAGCTCTGCACACAAACATCAAAAACATTGTTCTCTTTTCTTTGAATCCTTTGGGACTGGCATTGGCCTTAATAGGCTGCAAAACTCATTGTGCTCATTTGACGACTCTGAAAACAGATTTTATTTTTATAAATCCTCTCATAAATACAAAGAAAACATCTTTTATGCTCTCAACCAAACTGAGCTCTTGATATATATTTAAATGTGTGTGTGTGTGCAGTGTTGTTTTAATGATATCTAGTGATGTGATCAATCCATTTTAATATTTAAATTTATCAGCACATCATAGAATCCTTATTGGCAGGATATTTTAAATCTTTAAAAGTGGAGGAACTACTGGTGGATATATTGACAGTTATTTACATTGCAGCAGAGGTTTAAAAACTAGATGTCTACCTCCAGACGATATTTTTTTTAACCGAGACAGTAAAAGCAAATAACAATGAAGACTTGCTGAAGCATTTAGGCTTTAATTACATTTCTCAAGGGCATTGTTGTAATGAGGGAGAGGCAAGCTGTGCTTGTTTATTTCCCCTGTCTTCACCTACAAACTAATAGGAATTCACAGTAAACTCACACAACAAATCTAAGTGGAAGCTTTAGATCCTTCACATACTAAATGGCATCACAAACATTTATTGGTGTGTAATAATTTTGAGTTTAAATTATACATGTCTAATTAAATAAATTATGTGATGAGTCAAGTCAGTTGGCCAAAATAAGAGGAAGATGGATTGAATTCATTTCCTGGTTTAACATGGTGCTTTGAAAGAAAAAGCAGAGATGTTCCCACTTACACATCAAAGCGCAGGTTCTGCTTCTCTTCAAAGAAGAAATCAAGGACAAATTTCCTCACAAAATCAGGGTTTAGAGTGTTATCGATTACTTCTGTTCGACCAAACTGGAGAAAAAACAGTGGCAAGAGAGACACAGAAAAAGAGAAAGTCAACAACCTGTTGATTAATCTGTACATTTGGTAAGCAGGCATTTAAATTTTGATGTTATTGTCTTACTTGAACTAAAAATGGCCCAGTTTAATTCATGCTATCTTTCCATTTGTTTTCCATTGTAGAGAATTAATTTAACAATTTTATTTGCCAAAGATAACAAAAGCTTTGTTGGGTTGCTCAATTTTGATAATTTTTAGGAAAAAAAGTAAAACTGATAAAGGCAGAACAACCCAGATTGTGAAGTGTTAATCATATATATATATATATATATACATATGTATATATGTATGTGTGTGTGTGTGTGTGTATGTGTGTGTGTGTGAGTGCGTGTGTGTGTGTATCCTGTCAGACTGTGATGAACATAAACAGCATCCTTTAACATAAGTAAATTAATAGTTGGGCAATCACAAGCTTCCTTCACTCATGAGACAATTCCATCATTCTCTCTGGCAGATGACAGTGATGTGCTATCGATCTGACTAATACCTAAAGTCTAACCTCTGTTCCTGATGCCCTCTGACAGTCAAAGTATATAAAGAAGAGAAAAGACAGTCATCTCTGTCAGGTATAAATCTCTAGAAGACTTTCAGTTTTGTTTTTGGTTGAATATTATAAGGCAGCCTCTGTGAGTTTTATTTTATTGTTATTATTTTTTTATTGTCATTTTTATTGTATTATGTCTGTGTATTACAGAGTTTCAAATAATCATATCCATGTGATTACAAAACCAAGTCAGTAGTTTAATGAATGATTTGCATCACATCCCCTGGTGATGGACCATATTCATTTTTATTTTGGCTGTACAGAATACAAGTTAATTGGAACAGACTGTTCAGCTAAAAGGTTGATTATACTTGAACTATTTGAATGCAGTTCTTCTGTTATATTTTTCTTATTGTTACCTCTCTTGGATGGGTGTGATCTGCTCTGCAAAATGATGCTAACCTCCTCACATTCACATGCTAAAGAAAAATGTTTCTACGTGCACAACCCTGAAACCCCATTGAAAGCATGGATGTTCCATTCAATACACGTTTAATCCGTAAACTCTATGCTAACAGGGTCACCTACACTGAGATTAGACTTTTTGGATGTAACGCATGTATGTAACGTACACACCAAGTTCTACTTTCAAACAATGCTACTGATTTTACATTTTGACATCATGACCCCGGAGATCTGTGGTGCTGACTAGCTCTGAATCATTTTCTGTGTAACATATGGGCCACTGTGTGTAAAGCTACCACACCTGTGCCAAAAGTTGGTCGTCTGAGACTAAATTTACTCTCCTCCGTGGTCCCTCCATAGTATGCAGGTGGGCGTATGTCTCAGGAAGAGAGGCATGTGGTTCTGCTGTTGCTGGGCCGGGGAGGAGGGGCCAATTTTGAATCATGTGTTTACTAACTTTGAAAATGCTACATATACTACCTTTAAATAATTCACTTGATAACAATGTTTAAATTTTTATTTTGTCATCTTGAGTCAAATTTGCTTGGACTATCTGGTGGCCCCTGCTTTGAAAATCAGGTTGTTACATGCAGGATTCTACCTGTCTGTTCTTGTCAGGTAAAGAGGGGATCAAACACCCACATACTGCCCTGTACAGTACAAACACAGAGAGGAGTAGCAGTTCTAGAAAGCTTGAGCAGCAGGTTGCTATCGTGAACAGAAATTTAAAAACCTCCTGTCACCACTGCTCTGCTGACAGCTGCCACAACACCCAGCAGTGGCACCCATTGCTTAACTGATTCTCAAAACAGAGCACCTTGTGTCACATTTGCTTGCAGACTGTTTTCCCTGGTTTCACAGATGATGACCCCAGTTATGCATCAAGGAACAGGACATAGGGAGGATAATCATATTCCATAATCAAAAGAGTATGGATGGGGAGGTGGAGGGGGGGTAGACCCTTTTGCTCAGTGTTGCATCACAGCCTTTTGATTTAGCAATGACAAAAGCACACTGGAAGATAATACTGTATGCCATCCATAAATAATACAAAATAAGTACTCCTGCAAAAAGTCCTTTTAAAAAAATGGTTTAAAAAAATTCTCACTATTTAAATGAAATTTTTTTTTACTGCTTCTCCGTTGATTTGACCCAACCTTTACCATGCTGAAGGTTGGGTCCTACGCTGAGATCAATTTCAGCATTGGTTAATTTTAATCAACATTTTAGGAGTATCTACTAAACAGATCTGCTTGGGGGGGGCAAAAAGTGGCCTTTTTTGGGGGGACCATTAAACAAGACTAAAACAGGAGTTGCAGGGGATTTTCTCTGCTATAATTCTTTTCTCTCAACCAGCACACCATGCAACACTAATAAAATTTTGAGAGTTTCTAATTACAGAACAAAACGACTGCACCAAATTGTCAAGTTAGTCTCCTTAAATGTTTAGAGGTTTCATCCAATCCAATCATCCAGTCATCATGCAGACAAATAAGTGTTAGAAAATGATACAAGCAGGACAGGATACTTGTAACCTGTGATCCTTGATACCCTCCAGTATAGTCAAGCTTCAACCACTCCTTGGGAAATGAGTGTTGTGTCGTTTTTTGTGTTGTACTCTTGACTGTTGGGGATGCTGCTGTGAAGCACCATCTTGTTAAATATTTAACTTTAATGTTATTAACTTTAATGTCTTTGGTTGTGACAATAGTTTTGACATTTTCAAAGGGAATTTTTTAAAGGCTTATAGACACAACTAATGTGGGTTTTATTGGCTCTGCTTTGACACCCTATAACTGAACAATTGGTGTGAAAGGGAGGGGCTTGGTCTAAAGGATAATGGGTCTATTTGCTTTCTTCACAAACATTAAATGAAAAGATTGTTATTTAATTCATGTCTATGAAAGAGCTGGGACTGTCTTAGTGCAAAGACAGGAAATGGACACAGCTGGTCTGGGGCCAGTTCAACATACCAAGGATCTTTGTTCAATACCTGACTTTACTAAAACAACAAACATCATCCAGCTAAATGGTCATACAAAAGTGGTTATAATGTGATGCAACAACCAAAGTTATTTCAATCTTGCATGTTCAGATGAAAGAGGTGATGTTTGAAGTTTATAACCAGTCACAAACACGGCAGCATATTTTATTTAAAAAACAGGCAATCTATATTTAAAAAAGAGGATCAGAAAGAAAAACACAATGAAACAAGGTAAAACAAAAACTAAAGGAGCAGAGAAGAGAAAGAGTTAAAAAAAATTAACCGGGAGGGCAGGCAGGACTTAAAAAATGAAGAAGGACCAGGGAGCCAAAATAGAGAAACTGACAAATGAGAGAAGAGACACAGACCTCTATGCACAAGAGAGAGAAAACAACCAATGAAAAATGAAACATAAAAGTAATCATAAAGGGTAAAAATGCACAAAAACAGGAAGTAAAAACAGGAAGTAAAAACAAATGCTCAACAAGAAAAACTACCACAATAAAAAAGTTAATAACTGAACTCATAATGCAAACCATGACCCAATAACACTGAAGTAGGATAATCAATCTAATGTGTTTTGGCTTATCCTTTGGCTTTGCCTTCCTTCTTCTCAAGAACTATTTTCCTTTGTAAATTCAACAGAAGGTGATGCAACAAAGAGAAATTTGGCCTTTAAAAGCAAAATGGCTATGCTGATATATTTTTTACAGAAGGAAGACATTCACAAGTATGACATGCCACTAGCCAAATCACAAGGTAAAGCAATATGAGAAAACACCTTATCACATCAATATTCGCATATAGCTAAGCACTAAAGAGAGAAGACTTATAAGAGTTGTAATTGCTGTAAAGACAGGACAAATGTGCTCCTGATGTACTTAATGTGCTTCCACAGAGTTTACAAATAAGATGAGAACAAGACTCCTTTCCCACCCTGAAAAAGACAAAATCAAGCAGAAGGCAGCTGTAAGGTCAGAATAATAAATTATAGCCTACTGTCGCTGTGTTTTTCATGTAAAAACTAATGTAGCTGCTCCATTGCTGGCCTTGTGACTTGTGCTTTTGTGGAGTTAAAGAGCTTGTGTGAAGTGCACTTTGCACACATTTGCTGCGATCTTCCATGTTTCTGTCTCCAAAGTGGCTTTCAAAGTCATGAGCTTTTACTGAAACACTGAAGGTTTGAAAATATGAAAGCAGATGTCCAATTTCTCTATTGCCTCTACCTCTGTGACTATTTCAGATGTTCAATCGTCCATATAATGACCTAAATACAACTCCTTTCTGACACTGTCAGGACAATTTGATTATGTGATAATATGGATTTGTGATTGAAAAGTTAACTGAACCACAGAGCATGGAACAGGAGATACGACACTTGTACCCAAAAGTAGTGCAAATTTTAAAAAAATGAAACAGCTAGAAAATCAATGAAAGAAATGTAAATTAAAGTGTCAACAATTGCTACTGTTATGTGCAAGTTAGTAAAAACTAGTGCAATTTTTTCAGTCAGGTGCCATTTGAAGGAGAAGACAATAAGGTGATATAATGACAAAATGGAAAGTTTGAAAAACAGAGGTAAATATGCGTTAAGCTTTTGAATGATTCCTCAACTCACCACTCTGGTTCTTTTCTTAATTACCTAAAGTTTTTTAGGTCTTCATGTAACAGGATAATTGTTTGAACTTGAATGGACTTGCCTTTGCCTCAGTACCCTCCTGAAGCAAATTACTTATTATTTCTTTGCAATTGAAACAATATACGATACACATACAAATCTAAATAATGAACAAAACACTTCTTGTGTTTGTCAAGAGAATGGCATCTCATATGGCTGGTGTCCTAACAGAGTTTCCAGCTAAAAATAAACAAAACACATTCAGAGTACAATTATTTATAGCCCAACTTTATTCCTAAAATATTCACCTTTTTGGGCCTACATGAAATAGCTGAATGGAAAAACTTTTTTTTTAGGAAAACTAATAAGCCAAAACGACGTATATATATTCGTTAGTAAATTTGTTAGGGGTAAATCAAACTAATCGAAAACTGTTAACATATCCAAAAAAAGCAAACATTTAAATACATCTTAATAAGCTGTGCTTAGTCAGTAGCTTCAGTGGATCATCAGTGATCCAGTAGATGTGAGGGGGTTAAATTTTATTTACCAGAATCAAATTATTATATTTTAGACAACTATTCCAGATTGCATTCTCAAAAGAAAATCTAACTTAATATCAAGATACTGTATATTGATTATTTGGCCCCTTCAGTTGATTTCATTCCTGCAAAAGATTTTTACATCACTTATCTAAATGCAAAAAGGACACTCCCATAAAACACATCAGCTTGTTGCTATGATCTGAGCCACACTATGAGCAACAACAGGCTGCTACAATTCATCAGTCACAATAGTGAGTGCCAACAGATACGTCCCTATTGTCCTGGCACACTGCTATGTTGCGTCACGTTAAATTACACATGATGCAACAAAGTTTTAGAGGAGCATCTGATTTCAGAAGGCCTGTTCTGTCTGTAGTTGATAAATGAAGCTTGAGGGTTTCCGGCACAAGACAGTGCATTAAATTGCCTATGTGTGTGTGTGCATGCCTTGCAGCAGCATTATACTGTGAGCAGGAAAACAGTCAGGCAACACTGGGGCAATTATCTTTTCTCTCTAGTCTTATCTGCTGCATCTCAAGAAAACTGTCTACAAGGAGATGGTATACAGAGAGAAAGGAGGACAGAGAGGGACAGTGAGTCCACCCTGTCAGAGCAGGGATCCAAAATACATGTAACACTCACAATGTAGACACAAAAAGTCAGTTGAAATGGGGAAAGGATCAGTATTATTGTTATTCCAACAGAAGTTATTTAAAAAGTAGGTTAGCATGGCTGTGTGCCTCCTGGGGGAACAGGTTAGGTTGGCAGTCAGGCACTGTCAGAAATGAGCTAATGAAGCAAGAGGGAGAGGCAGCAGTGTCTGGTGGAAAAACTTAAATTCTGTAACATGTTATAGAAAAATAAGATGTTGCTTTGCTGGTTTAGACCATGCTGTCATGTCCAAGAAATAGTCAAGTCATATTTAGTGTTGTCTCGTGTCTATGTTGTCTAGTGGCTTCCTGTTTTATT
>JAPZDV010000410.1:0-11889 GCA_029814665.1 Acanthurus lineatus
GTCACAATAAGAAATTTCCTCTGTTGATTTCCTGCTGTTTTCTTTTATGAGCTTTACTTGGGACTTGTGTCAAAAAGTTTTAACTGAGTGTTAATTATTATTGTTATTAGGAGAAGAGATCAATTCAGCATTACTCACGAAGAATCTTTAATACACCTGGTTTGTCACAATGTGAGCAGCTAATGAGATAAAGACATCCAACACAAAAGATTTGAATTACAACATTTTAAGTATTTTTAAAGAGACTAAATGTGACATTTTGATATTTTAAATATAATTTTAACACATTTTACAGGGATTACTTTAAGTTTTTTTATCACTAGCTTCTGCACACACACCTACATTAATAGATCTGTATTCATGTGTTGCTGGTATGTAAATTTTAACATGTTTCTTAACACGTAGAAAAGGAGGAAAATACATTTCTGTATTGAAACTTAAATGACACCCAAATAATGACCAAAGAATATTACTGTCTATTACAAAACCAGTAGACAGTAATTTATCAGTACCTTGACTATTTTTATACACATATACACATATTTTATACATCATATAATGTTGATACAATCCAGTCCTTCTCTCTCTTGGATGCCAGGATGGTTTCATCCCTCCGGTGCTGCTCCAACTGGTCCACTTTGTTCTGCAGCTCGGTCAGAAGCAGATTCTTCTGCTGCAGACTTTTCTTCAGAGACTCATTCTCTGATTCGAGGGACATGATAGTCTTGTAGTTCCTCTTGTGTTCCTCCTGGAACTCGTTGGTCCTGACCCCTGTGACCTCCCTGGTGTTTGGGGTTGTTTGTGGGATTTTGTCTTCGATCCATGGAGCTGTCTCTTGTAGGCTGTACTCGAATGTAGAAGACCGTGATTTGAACAGAAGATCGTCCCTCTTGTAGATCCTTCTTGAATCTGCTGTGGATCCTTCTTCTTCTTTTTGATCCTTCAAGACAATAATCTGTCGTAGTTTCTTTGGTAGTTTGTCTTTGTTGTAGATCTCACTCGACTGTTGTGTTAGTAACTTGCGTGTTTTTTGAAGTAACCAATGTTTGTATGTATCCTGAGATTCAACTGTGATCTTTAGCTAAAATCTTGAACATCAAAGTCAATCAGGAGCTGTGATTCTGGAAGACAATGTTTTGGACGGATGAAACCAAGATTAACTTGTACCAGAATAATAGGAAGAGAAAAGTGTGGTACAGCTCTCAATCTGAAGCATCTCACATCATCTGTCAAACATGGAGGAGGCGGTGTTGTGATTCAGGCAGGTGGGGCTGCCAACTGAACTGTGTCACTGCTGTTTATTGATGTTGTGACTGCATTGAATTAGCAGGCTGAGTTCTGACTTGTATGGAGCTACGTTATCTTTTCAGATTCAGAACCGACAGGATGGTGCTTCACAGCGCAGACTGATAAAAGCCAAAAGCTTCAGTCTTTTCTGACTGCAAAAGATTAATAATGTGCTAAGTGTTAATAATAATCCTTATAATTACATCTATGTTAGGAACCTCTGAAAATTAGGGGCTAAGATCATAAATGGCTTCAATTTTTAATACATTTATTTTGTTTAAACTGTTGAATTAAAGCTAAAATTCTACACTAACATATGTCATAACCTGTGTAAACATGAAATGAAGTGTATGTGGCTCTACTATATTTTGACCTAATCGAACATCATATGCTTGACCCTACTGGCTCTTTTGCATGTATACATGCACTTACTGCATGTTCTCTCCGAACAAATGATCACCAGTTAGTCACAATAAAAAATAAACCAAGAACAACATGGCTTTCAACAAGAACTCTTCAAACTCAAATCTGACTGGATTGACCAGTTTTGTTTTACTTATAAAGATCATATCATTTGAGTTTTACTGTCGAGTTAATGTTACATGTTACAGAATCTCGTTGCACAAATTATCCCAAACAGTAAAACAGTAGCTATTTGAGCTCTTTAAAGGCAGAATATGCAGCATTTTCCAGTCAGGGTTTGTAAACACACTATTAAAAATTGGCCCATCCTCCACAGTCCAACAACAGAAGAACCACACGCCTCAGACACACACACACACTCAGGTACACATGTAACCAGCAAATTGCAGAATTCAACCTGAGTGATGACAGCTGCCTGGTGCCCTCAGAGGCGATTTGGTGGGTGGAATATTAGAGGAGATATGAAATAGTGCTGTGTATGTGTGTGTGTATATGTGTGTGTGTGTGTGTGTGTGTGTGTGTGTGGGTGAAAAATAGAAAGGACACCAGAGATCCTTCATTTTAAAACAATGAGATGTGGAAATGTAGGCTGTGGGGCTGAACTGAATGTCATTTTTTCCACATTCAAAGCTTCTTTTTATGTTTTTTTAATGTTTGTTTGTTTGTTTTTTAAGTTAAAGACCTATGTCATCAAATTTTATTGTAATCATCCTCAGAAAAGTCACTTTAAGGTTACTTGCACTTGATATCATTTGTATTTTCCTCAGCCAAACCAGCCAGAATACAGTTTATTATCTATAAGCTACAGTGAGAAAAAGCTGCCATGATGTGTTTGTTTCCAGTTCAGCCTCTGACTGAACTGAGCTCCTGCTGGACTCCAGTTATTTCTGTTATTTCCTTCCAGCTTCTTTTCTTCCTGCTCTCTGTACATATATTGAGTAAATTATTTTAGATATGTATCTTAAATTAAGCTTTTCAAACCTGTTTATTTTGAAACCTGCTTACAAAGTCATCTGCAATGTGAATTACAGATTCAACATGCATATAATCTTTGATACACTGGTCAAATTAATTCCTATTAGTCCTTAAAATGTGGCAGATCTACACCCCACAGTGCTGATGTTACAAAATGTATGTAAATAAGTACGAGTGAGCTCCAAAAATGTGATATAAAAGTATTAAAAAGTGGAAATATCAACAACTTTGAAGTGTGTGAGTGAACTTTAATAAATAAATCATCAAAACAAGCAGTGATCAGTGTGGCGTTGGTGGAGACGAGCCTCTGTGCTGACAGACAGATAGACAGTGAGACAGACAGACAGATAGACAGATAAAAGACTTCCAGCACACAGCAGGAAAGATTTTACTCTTCAGTTAAAAAAGACCAGCTGACAAGTTTTCTCCTCATTGAGAAATGCATAATAAATAAAAGCACACACACACTGAACACAAGCCACATTCCCCTTTTCTAAAAGCTTTGTATTATTCAGGCTGCCGAAACACTACAAACACATGCTGCCTCGTATTAGCTGTCGACTTGTCATAAACGACTGTACTAATTCATGACAGCTGATCCTGCTGAATCCTTTCACTCACAAATTATCTGCTCTTCTTCTTTGGTAGCTTTGTACTCTGAACGCCTAAAACTAGTTGCAGGAAAACCTTTAAAAACTCTGCACAGTATTTTATAAAGAAATGCCTGATTCTGGCCTTGAATCCTCCAACAACATTCTCATATATAATGACAATGGAAACACTCTTCTCTGTAGGTATCCGTTAAAATCTTAAACCAAACTGCTCAAAGTTCAATTTTACAGTTAATTACAGTTGTGTATATTTGTATTCAGTGCCACAGATAACCTTTCAACAATACTTACACTTTATGGAACACAGCTTTGACTCCAACTAGTCTTAGTTCAGTTCAAGTTAGTTATTCAGAGTTATTTTGAAATATGTACGTAAATATATATACAAAAAGTGAGCATAAATGAAGGTTTGTTGCTGTTTAATCCAGCAAATCAGATACCTGATAAATCAACCTGTAACATGACCCACAAGTCAAAATCCAACCAGAGATATTCAAGCTACTTTCTCTCACAATATATAAAAAAATCTATTACATATTGTTTCATTGTGTCCTTAAATGGAACAAACTCAGACAGTTTAAGGTCAACTCCAACTTCTAGTTCCCTTTAAATTGAGGTTCAAACTTTTATGTTTGGCTCCGGCTTTGTTAGAATAAATGTGAAGCACTTTATTTACATTTTTCACTACCTTTTAATTTTATGTTCTGCTTATTCTGTTTTATTTTATTAAACTCATGTTTATCCTCTATTTGAAATCCTCATCCCTAGTTTTTCATTACCTTGTCTTTTACATCTTGTTCTCATATCTTTTAGTTTTATATAAAGCGCTTTAAATAAAGAAACAAACAAATTCCATATGCCTATATTGTCAGTTCTGCATTTCTTCTTATTCCAACTTCTGGAAATAAGAATTTGAAAAGCGAAACAGGAAACTGGTCGTATCTTTAAAAAGGTGTTAGAGTTGTACTGAGCAAGAGTTAATGGTAAAGGCGGATACAGAAAGTCATCTAATTGCCAATTACAACCAACAGATGTGAGGACAGCTGAGCTTTTATCATCTCATATATAGATAGAATGTGAATTTTATAGGTAATATCCTGTTGTTTTTTCAGTTTTCACGCCCATTTTTATTCAATTAATGGCTTGGATGGGCCTGCTGGCTACAATATAATGGAGTCATATTAACTTCAGTAAGTGTTCAAGGAGATTAGATTTAATGTAAAACAATGATTATAGTTAAAAGACTACTCTATGATTAATGGACTACAATTTGCCTTGGACAAGGGTGAAAAACTCGCAGCTTTCTCTGCAGTATGACAAGTTGAAACAGCCAAATATAAATGTTTTCTAGCATTTTGGCACGGCCTGATATTCAACTATAATTTTTTCCACCTCAGTAAAAATGTAATATTGCATAAATTAGATCTGGCATAAACGAAAGCTCAGTGACATTTGACACATTTGACTGTTCCAAAGGTTTATATTGCCATCATGTAGGACACAAGCTATTACCATAGGCAGTGCATTTGCATAAAAATCAATTAAAGGGCAAAACGGAGTCGAATTTAATGAGTCTGAGTAGCACAGTGGTTGCTAAAAGGTCTTTACTGTTCAGGAAGGTGCTATTTTTGGCTCTGAGACAACACTTAACAGTAAAACTAACAGTCGTTGGCTCATGTGGTCTGAGCCAGGTTGTGTAAAAAGCCTTGTTATTCTGCAATTTAAAAGATCTTCGCTGACACAACCTTTATTCAACCTCCTGCTATTTAGTTTTACTAGTTCACAGAAGTCACTAACCTACCTGTTAAGAACGGTGTGTGTTCCCTGAAATAAGATCTCACTTTGCTGCCTCAAAAGCCTCAAGATGTCCTTGAAATATGCAGAGCAAGGAATTTAATTTCAACACTGCATCTTTTAGGACACACTGACACAGAAGTTGTCTTTTAATGTCCAACAAATAAGTTCACAAGACCGAAAAATCACTGTGAAACTTCTAATATGATGACTTTGTGAGGAAAATCTCAATAATACACTCAGATACGTGATTCTGCCCTAATGAAGATGAAAAACTACTGTGTTTTCACCTTTTCCAATAGACACAGGCTGCAACACAAACAGAGCATGATGCTCTGATTAAGCAGTTACGATCCAAACTGCCTCAGACGGTAAAGAAACGTGTTTATTTCTGAGTCGCTAAGTCTGAAAGAAGAAACTGACCAGACGACACAGTTTCCTATTTATCGCAGTCATTAAAGTGTTCCCCCACTTTTTGTAGCCGTTTTTTTTTTATCACGTCTTCTGCTTAACGAATCAGAATCAGCTTTATTGGCCAAGTTTGAAAAGGGGAAAAGTCAGGGCTTTAACATGCACTAGTATGTGAACACAAACTAGTGAAGTATTGATAACTAGCACCATGACAAAGGTTTTCGGAAAAGTTAACTGTCTATATGTTGTAAACAATATTAGAGCAAAAAAACAAGCAGTGCAAAGACATAAATGTCAGATGTGTACGTGCATGAGATGGAGGAAGTTTGTACTTTACATGCATGTATGACGAATCTACAGACATTACGTGGAGCGTGCAGGTCTTATATTGATAATGATAGAGCATGAGGATATGTAAACGTTAAAAACTGCGCATTTAAGCCTTAAAATTACAGGCTACAACAGAAGCGAGCGAATGATTTAGAGTTGGAGTGAAGGAGGAGTGGCAGCACCGTAATTACAATTACTGATCAGCTCCAGGTGATTGCACAGACATCAAAACATTATTTTAAGCAGGACCATATAGCACCATTGATTTGATGCAAAGGTAATTTCCATTATTTCCAGTGATGGATTGATTTAAACATACAGCACTGAGACGACTCCATCAGAGCCAAGGCTGTGATTATTTTAGCTAATTTGGCAGGTATTATTTGAACTGGATTAAACATAAAGAATTAATTCAGGAACATTTACAAAGAGTATTGTAAAGGGGATTTATATGAAAAGAAATAAATGGAGATAACTTCTTTTGGTTGTTAGGAAATGGTCTGTTTTTTAAATATTTTGCAAAAATATGTTAAAAAACACAGAGTAATGCTCAAGAAGCACTTCATTACCTTTCTGAATGTTAATGGTTTGCAGGATTTTCTGAGTGTTCACTAATTAGCAGCTTTCCATTCAAGCCGCCATCAGTCTGATCAGGTTGTTTTGCCCAGCGGCGACCAAACAAGCCAACCCTTCTGAAATCATTTACTCGCTTGATTTGAGAAAAACTAACTCGTTATGACTTCGGGTTAAAACGCTGCTCTAAAAATGAAGAGGCATATCTCCTCTCGTACCTGTCTGCCCGTCCACAGAGTCTGTACCCGAACCCAACACAGCATTAAATGTGTGTGTCAACAAGGACGACTCTACATTATTCACAGCCTGCAGCGTCTCAAGTCAAACCGTTGCTGCCAGTTATTATGAAATCAATTTCTGAGTCTGAGTGTTAAGTCCCCGAGTTGCTTCTAATTTCTAGCCTTTCAGCGTCTAACTAATGATTTACTAAATCAAGTTGCACCTTGTCGACTAAGGAGATGTGTCACCTAGAACAGACATAATGTATGAAACTGCGGCTGGGAATCATTTGTATTAAAGCCCAATGAAGAGCATTCTTTAAAGGAAACAGGAAGTGACTGTCACACCCAAGCAAACCTTTAAGAGGCACAAAATACATATTTTTTCTATGATTTCAGAATAAGTTTTAATCACTCAGTTTATAATGGAAAGGGAATATTCATTAATGTAACTACTGTGAATTTATTTCATTTTTTTCAGACATTATTGGCATAAATGTTGTAGTTTGAAGCAGGTTGGGTTATTTTGTGAAACTAAATAATTTATTTGCCATCATGGCATCAAGTTTCAGGTCATATATATATAGAAAATGTTCCATTTCCCTTTTTCTGCTCTGCACATTAACATTTCAGCCAGTTAGCAGCAGCATTTTTTTTTAGTTTTTTCAGTGACTGAAGCTCCACAACAGTTTCACCAGACAGTTACTTGGGTTAACTATTTACCTGTTTAACAAGTAATCTATGAACTATATCCACTGTGTGCAGTGTAAGCCATTTTAGTTTAGTTATGCATTAAATACACTCAGTAAACACTCAGAGTTAGGCAAAGTTTGAACTTAAGAAAAAATGATGCAACTCACTGAAACCCTGACACTGCTGAGCTTCTCACCCACCTCAGAGATCAACAACAGACACAACAAAAACACCTCGACACAGTTTAAATCTCTGCTTCAGACACATTCAGGGATTCCTTCAAGTTTTCTCTCTGCAGCTCGACAATCACTTCAGTCAAGGTCAATAAATCTCTTTTCCCCTCCTGAAACAGCCTGGCTGAAGCCCTGATTTCCTCCAAAGAGCTCTGACACTTTTAAAGTTGCAAGATTCAGGAAAACGTGCTGCTAAAGTGAGACCAGCCTGTAGTCAAGTCACGTTAAGTCTAATTTATTTGTGCAGCACAAAGTTTAAAAATGTCAAATTTGTGGCTTTACTTTCTGTTCAACATCTGACAGCCTTTATCCTGAAGATGCGTCACTGGGTCTCTTTACTAGAGATCTGAGTTCACTAGATCATCAGACTTCACTGCCACATGAGCTGACAACATCAACCGACTATAATTTCACAGTCAGCACCAGACCTCCGCTCTTAACCTAACCTTACAGGTGGTGTTACATGTTACTTTATGTTCCAGGTACCAAGACTTTGATTTACTCCACCGAGCCACACAGCAGCATTCAGTTATTTTCTTCACCTTAACTGTCAAGGAGAAAGCTGAATTTCTCTCTCGTCCACACTGACCTTTGTATCGAGCCGGTGAGAAGAAACACTCCGTGGAAGAGTTCGATAGATGGGCCACGACCTGCTCCAGAAGGTCAGCCAGCACTGGGGAGGAAAAAACAGACACATACATAAAATATAATGCCAGTACAGCTACGGCAAACCTTGAGTTTAAGGAATTCAAATACATCAGCTCATTGGCTTCAGTTATTTGTAGAATATGGAAAACATGCTGTTAAGAAGTCAAATCAAGTGGATTAGAAAGAAACCCTCCCTGTGAAACGATCAATATGTGTGTTAAATATAGCGAAATAATAGTCTGTGACATAAAAAAGGCCAACAGATTCACGCGTCATACGGACAGTTAAGAAATGAAGCGGCTGGAAAAAAGTGTCGAGTGACACCGACGATCGCGGCTCAGCTACAAAAACACATGTACAGTCACAACATCACTACACTTTGCAAATGTGCATCCGCTCGTAGCCATTTTCTGCTTCACTGCCCCTGCGGTGTCTCCCAGTAAACCCCGACAACTTTGCTTTTAGTGTCACATCATCAAACAGTCACCGGAGATCTGATAGTGTAAGTAAGAGGGGAAACTCAGCGGCCCTGAGCGCAAGTGAATGCATCTCATTGACGAGCTGTTGAAGGAGGACAAATAAGCAATCAATAAGCTGACAAGATAGTTAGATTTCGAACATGCAAACAGTTCAAATCAAGTCCTTTTTAGCAGAGAGATACTGTACAATCTCATCATCGAGTATCCTCATTTTCGTCTTACAGCTGCACAGATAATCACAGTTTCTTCAAGCTCAGAGTTAAGACATTGGAAAAAATGTTCAAGAAATTGCTCGGGAAGTAGGTTAATTTAGTTGTCAGCCTATAAAAAAGCTGCGATCTCCTCCACTGAATGTTTCTTAAAAAAAAAGGAGAATGGCAGGTTTCGGGTGCTTAATGATGTGCCACATAAAATAGCACTTCGACAGCAGAGGGGGAGCTCAGCAGATAATAAATCATGATCATAATCTTTCGGTAAAAGCCTCAAACGGGCGCCATAGAACAGAGAGTGGATGCTTTCACAGGAGTTCAACAGCTCGCTGATGAAAGGAGGCAATCACTGTACAGTACATGCATTAATGACAAGATTGTCAGGCCTCCTTCATTTCAGTGTTTTTTCTCTCTCTCTCTCTCCTTGAAAAGCTATTTACTCCTACGTGAGAAAAGTAGGTGGCGGCGGCGGTGGCGGCGTTTTCACAGAGGCTGTCAATGGCAGTGATGATGAGGAGTTTTTAAAAGGTTCATGGAAATCAGATCTACGTAAGCCTGGTGAGGAGGTGTATGTGTGGTGCACCTGCAGCACAATGGAAGACATCAGCAGATAATACACAAACCGCAGCGACGCGTAGTTAAATTCTATCATATTGAGTTATTTCTTTGTTCCTCTCATCATTATTCAAACACTTATTATTAAGACATTTATGTGAAGCTCCTGAAAGCTGCTGCTACTGATGAGCGATGAAGACTTTACAGACAGGCTGCTATTTAGTCCTGATTACTGTGAGTTTGTGTATGAATTATAAATACATTGTGCTAAAAATTCTTTATTATAAAAACACATTTGTGGAAAGAAAATGTTGAATGTCTTTGGTAAAAAGTAATGTGGACACAACTGATATGAGAATAAAATTTAAGGATGAGTTTGGAAACAGACCAGGATGGTGTGAACTTCAGTGTAAAGTGCTGTGCTAATCTGATCCCTGATCAGTTCAACAACTTTATTTAAAGTAATTTAAATAATTAAACCCATGAAAGCGATAAAACTTTTGTCTTCCTTGTTGTCCATAAATAAAATACATCCACATGTTTGTTAGCTTGCAGATAGTTGTGATCTTGCTAGTTGTTTTCTGATGAAATGTACAAGTTTCTCTCCTTTAAATTTCTCTGGAAGTGATTAAAAAGCATCACGTGCTTTACCAGCAGTCGTCGTATGTGAGTTCTGTTTAACCTCATTTGAAGCCGAGGACTCAAAAATACCCAGAATGCCTTGTGAGACAATAGAGAAACAAAGCATTCGTGTATATTTTCTTAGCTCTTTGTTGTTACTTAGTTAAACTTTCATGTTTTTTTTGAGAGTTTGCAAATGATCTGATCTGCAATTAATGTCTCCCATGCACGAATCATTAGTCATTTGCATTCATAATTAATATTATTGGCAAAAACATGTTATCAATATGTATGGTTTGCTCCTCTTATGCAGCTAGAAGATAGAAAATCCTGACTATGAGTCAAATCCACGGCCACTCAGTCACCTTTTCCAGTTAAGATGTCGGGTTTGGAGGTCATGGTTTTGCAGTAGAGTCTCCTGCAGGTTTCCATCCAGCTCTCCTCGTCCTTTGAGTCTTCAGATGAAGCCAGAAACGCACTAATCTCTGAATCTGTGCAACAAGGGAGAAACTACAGGTGAAAACCCACATTATGGATGATGCAACAGAAAGCCCATCAAAGTTCTTCTTACCCTGTGAGCTGTGGTGGATCTTCGGAGGGTCCACAGTGTAGCAGCGAGGGGGAGGGAAGCTTGAGAACATGGGCCAGGGGTAAGGATGTTCTCCCTGAACGAGCAGACAAAGAAATTCAACTGAACACACCAAAAACCTCAATATATCACCCATTTATTTCTGGAGTTGTGATCTGCTTTCATGGTGGTAAAGAGGACAGCTGGGCCTTTTCAAACCTTCATGATTAAACAGATTTTAATTATTTCTTCTTTTCTGACTTAAAAGTTGCGAGTCTGCCGGGTTTTTCATGTATCATTATGATGCGTTTGTTTGTAATTTAATATATTTCAAACCGTCTGATGACAACGTTTGATGACAGCATCATAAAAAAACAATCAAACTACCCACAGTGCCGTGCAGTTTAACAGCAACTCGTGGATAAATTCATCTCTGAGTTATTGTTCGGCTCTGATCTGTTAGCAGCTCATCAGGTTGTGCGTCAGTTCTTTTCCTTTCGTTTTTTATCACCGTCTGCCGTTTAGCTTTGTGCTTATTTCGCTTGTCGTATCTCAGTTTTGAACGACCGTAACTTTTGAGTCGTGGCTCAACATGTGACTGCCAAAAATAATGTGCTCTAAATGTTAATGGGGTTTGGAAAGGAGGCTGTTTTTATCCGACCGTCTGTGGCCTCGCTCATGATAATCCCCACTGGTATTTGAGTCTGCTGCTCAGGTAATGTGCTCTTCTGACGGAGCTGGAAAAAGATGCACACAGCTCTGTACGACGGTGAGGATGTGATGATTGAGTGCAGCACTCGTGCAGCTTTGGATGAAACTGCTGAAGACAATTTTCTTCTTTTCCTTAGAAGAGTATTTACCAAAACAAAAACTCAAGAAAAGAAGAAAAAAATCCACGTTTATGCCTAATGTAGATGTTTTTTTACAGCATGATTTCAATGTTGTGTCTCTATATACTGTAACTCAGTTGATCATCATATTCAATCATGCATTACGAGTAGTTTTAAACATGAGTATCTTATAGTAATATGTGAGTACTGTAAGTTTTGGACTATTGAGCGCACCTGAATATAAGCCGCACCCACTAAATTTAAAAAGATAAAAGGTTTTGTACATACAGAGGCCGCACTTGTATATAAGCCACAGATGTTCACGTTGTAACATGGGATATTTACACAGAAAAATATAACACAAAGATTTTTTTAACTTTTCATTAAATAAATGTATTTTCCAAACAGTGTCTGTAACACGGCTGGTTAAA
>JAPZDV010000411.1:0-11888 GCA_029814665.1 Acanthurus lineatus
AAAAATAAACCATGAAAAAATATGAACTCTGGAATGGACATTGAGTTTCTTCTGCCTGCGTGAGATACAAGCCCATGCTGCAAGTGGCCTTTTGATTTGCATTTTTTGAAGTTTAGTTGGAGTTTATAAGTTTCGACAAATGGCCACTACACTGCTGACAAGCGTGGCTTACCAGTCGGCTCTCTGTACAAGTTCATTGATTTCATGAATGCAACACACTATAGTTTTTTATACATAGAATAAAGGTTAAAAAAAAGATATATGCAGTATTATCTTCATTTTACATGTCAAATGAGTTTTGTGGATCTCTGTGTTTTCTTTTCTGTGGGAAACGGGTCCAAATGGCTCTTTGAGGGTCTAAGGTTGCCGACCCCTGAGCTAGTTTCATGGCCTAAAGATAGCTGAAACTGCATTAGATACTGGTCCAGGTCCAAGTGGGTGTGCGACCACTTGCACAATCTCACCCACAGATCTAGGTGGAGGTTGGGATGTAGACCTGCTGTTGCCCAGGAGATCCGCCATAATACCACACTCCAACCACAGCCTTCAACAGTAAGTGATGAACCTGCTGGCTTTGGTTTGGTCATCAACAGGAGTAATGGTGTGCACTGAGCCTCCCTCCTTAAGGGCTTTTAGGACTTTGTACACCAAAGAATCCCACAGATCCTGGCTCTTATGGCGGCCCCTTACACCAAAGTTGTGCAGACACACTGGCTGGCCCTCCTCCAATTGAGCATTATGGACATGTTAGTCATAGTTATTCCTTCTGCGGCAGAAACCCAGTAGAAAATCAAGTGGGAGCCCTTGCCAAAATATAAGAAAAAGGGAGACTCACCAGTTGCCTGATGGAAAGTGGTATTATACGAGAACAGGAGCTGTGACAGGCAGGAGTTCCATGCCCGCTTCCAGGAAGCAAGCAGGGTGCGAAGCAAATTGTAAAGGGTTTGACTTAACCCTTCACACTGCCTGTTACCAGCTAGATGGTATGGCATGGTATGAGACTTTTCAATTCCATAAAGGCCACAAAGCTGCTGGATGGGAGAGCTCTAAGTTTTGGCCCTGGTCTGGCACCAATGTGCAATATTGGAGGCCATAGCCGGCCAATAACACCGCTGTCAGAGCATCTCAAAACTCCTCTCAACATCTTGATGGCCATGTTTCTGATGGACTTCATTCAGCACCTTCTTCCCCCTAAAAAACTGTGAGCAAAAGCCACTGAAACACTGCCTCTGCACTATCAGGGCAAAAGGCCCAGGATAAGGAACCTCACCTTTCTTGACCAAGCTATCCCATTGTTTGAGCAATGCCAAAACAGGCTGAGACAGCTGCCTGCACTCCACATAACTGGAGTGCTGCCTCTGCTTCCAGAAGCCCTGATTTTGTGGATGACAGGACCGATTGCTGGAGACCGCAGATGTCACAGAAGGTACGCCAAGGCAGGGCTGTGACAGCAGTTTGTGTTGCTTCGGCCCCCTCGACCCTGCTGGCTGGGCTGTCGAGTGTTGTTCCATGGCACCAAGCTTTGCAGATGACAGAGAGCTGAGTGAATTTTTCTCGGCATAAACAACATACTTGTGGCTAGATATCCCTGAATTTTTCTTTCATGGCCTTTTTAAGCACCAAAAACTCCAACTTAATGGAGTTATAGTTGGTCATATTGTGCTCAGTGGCATCAGACCTCTGCTGGTACAAGCAATGGGTCACACTTTACTGCCCTGCTCCTGTGAAAACAAAGCTCCTAGGCCACCATGACTTGCATCGATCTCCAGAATGAAGGGAAGATAGAAGTCTGTATAAGCAAGCACATGTGCCATTCTGAGCCACCAGCTTTTGTAGAGGGGCAGCCAACTTAGCAAAATCCTCCACAAAATGGCAGAAATAGCTAGTGAAACCAAGAAAAGATCACAGCTGAGATATTGTAGTGGGATGTGGCCAATTGCTGCAGCTTGATGGGTACTAGTTTTCTGACAGTGGCACCTAATGAGGATGCTTTCTTGACTGTTGAGCAGAAAAGGACAGTTGATTGCAAGGAGCAAAACACAACCTGTTGCACTCATGGGCAAAGTGACAAGGCTGCTGACATTGTTAACAAATGAAAGGGTCCTGATTCGAGAAGTGACTGCGCTGATGAGAGCTCTGAAAGCAGAAATGCATTGAGTGAGTTGGTCAAGCTGCTCTCGCTGTAGTTTTAGCATCTCCCTCATTTTACTCAGCTCTGATGCATGACGTGAGTTGGCCATCACCTGAGGACAACCCTGGGCTCCATACTGGAGGCCAAGAACAGATGAAACAGAGTGACCATGGCCCCTAACAGCCCCCAACAAGCCCTCATATTGGGGGGTGTTGTTGCTTCACCCCAAACATCCAGAAATGTAGTGGTATGCTGCTTGCGAACAAACTGTTTTAACTCATGATGCAGAGCACCATCAATAATATGCATGGTCGTGCAGCAGAACCTCTGTGTGTGGCATGTCACTGGGCGTGCGCTGTTTTACTGAAGCCATGAGAATCATCAGTGCAGGAGAGAATTCTTGAAGGGTATCCCCGTCTTGTTGTTGAGAGGAAATCCTCCTGCAGGGCTACATAAGAGTCAGAACAACCATAAAGCTCTTGCAACACTGCAATTACCTTGGTGAGAGTCCTCCTGTTCTGCAATAGACCGGAGTTTGATCCCTTCACAAGCCTCTCCCTCAAGGTGGTAACACAAGAAGAACACCTGATCAAAAATAGACAGATGGTGTGCTCTCATACAAGCCTGCATGTCTTTGAGCCACTCAGCTAGCCTTACTCCCATTCTCCCCCTGAACACAGGACATGTCCTATCCTGGAGCACAAAAACAAGTCTCTTTGTCAAAGGGGCACTAGTAGTGAAAGGGGCAGTAAGGGGCGCAGCAGAAATAGGGGGCAAGGCACTAGGACCAGGCATGGTCGCAGCCTGTTCCTGCTGTAGTCTCTCATATTCTGCTCTGAACTGTGCAACCAACTTCCTCAGCTCTTGCAGCTCTCTCTCCATAGTTACACCTTTAACAATTGAGATAGGACAATAGAGCAAAAATAGAACACAGACAGATCCTAAATGGGACCTCCAGAAGGAACTGTTGGGACCTCACCATGTGAATTGGACAAAGAAAGGCCTTGCAAATCACACGTCAGTGTGAAATCTGGCCTAAATAGGGATCCTGGATCAGACCCTCAGACAACTCAGATAAAGAGCAGTAAACTCAACTTCCCAGAGTCCCTCAGATTTCACACCTAGGTGGTAACTTAGTCAATAAAACCCATCTCTGCCCCCACATTGATCTTTTTTTCTTCTCTTTCTCTTTTCTGAGAAGCCCTACAATCGCCCTATTGTTGCAATTCTTTTATTGTATATAGTCTTTGAGCTTTATTTCTAGGTTTGGTTATTGTTAAGTTAGTTTCACATTTCACACACATATAGGACTGGAAGCACATTCGGTAACTTGCATGTGAGTAACCTGTGTGTAACTCGCCCCCTCCCTTTAACCTGGCACCTTTAGCTTACATGCATTGGCCCTAAACAAAGAAACCTTTAACCTTCCCCACTAGCCATGTGGTGTTGGCTGTAATCATCGATTCCGCCATCTTTGGCGCACACACACATACACATCCGCCTGTGCCATCCTTTGGCCTGCCACACACTAACATGCACATAATACATCTCAACCCCAGCCCTCAGACCTAAAAAAAACAACTATATTCCTTAAGAAAACTTAAGAAAACCAAAGTTTCATACCAAGTTCTTGTCAGTTTTTATAGAGGAGGGATGGAAAGCATTTTGAACAAAAACATCTCAGCTGGCATGGCATGCACATGACCCAGGAACAGAAGACCCTTGCAGCAGGTGATTAAAAATGCCTGTTTACCAGCTGCTCTCTGGTCAGAAATATATAAATATCTACTACTGTACCACCAGAATAAAGGATAGCTTTTTTTCCTCAAGCTGTGAGACTTCTCTGATTATCCTTGGTACTCAAGGTGCAAGTTATTCTTTTTTTCATGATCTTATGTCTTACTTATTTTTATAACTTTATGGAATAGTGGTAACTTAAGTGAACTGCATCTCTTTTTCATTAAACAACCTTGTGTTGTAAAATAAACATTAAATAATTTTGATTCTTGAATGCAGTGTTACATCTACTAGGGTCCTGTTGCAGACCTCACCTTCCCCCTGTGAAGCTTGTTTATAATTCTGGAGAACATGGCTACTCTCTGCTGGTGGGAAGATCATTTAGAACAGTATAACAAATTTAGGCTGGCTTGAGTGCCCCAATAAAAAATCATTGTCAGAAGACAGACCCACAGGTAATATATATTTCATTTTTTATTTCACCACATTTATCTAATTGTCATACTTTATTTAAAAAAAATATTTTATTGCTTTTTTTAAATGAGGATTTTACATGAAAAACAACGGGTGATGCATTGGGTTTACCTAATTGTAAATCTGACATAGTTCCACCGCAATTCGTAACACAGTTAAAAAGCTGCATACATGCCTATCACTTATAAAAGGGGTACAGACATGAGTAGTCTAAATAATCTCTTTTCTGTCCAAACTGCTTTCAGTTACCTGTAATTTAGTAGATGTATGGATTTTTTTAACATTAACAAAAAGCCTCATTGTAAATTTTTGCTTTCGACTATTCAAAGGCATGGAAATAGACGAACTGATTGCAAACAAATAAAGGATCCACATCACTCCAACAGCAATTAAAATGTGCAGAACGGGGGCGTCCTATGGCGACTCGTGATGTCACGGCAGCCATTCGGCCAGTGTTTGGAAAATAGGAAAAGTCACTTGGTGAGAGACGCCACTGGAGTCTCTTCTTAACTGCGTTAAACATCGCAATCAATTACTTCGATGTAATGTCTGTTTAACTTTCAGCTGGAAAATATTGTTACTGTTAATCTTTCATAAATACCCACGGAATTTATCTTCATCAGCGGAGGACGGAGCCATGGCTGGATCCATATTTTCTCATAAAAATGGTAAACATTTCACTTCAAAAGTCAGCCACAATACCCGTATATGATCTTATCACAGACGAAATGTTCACAACGATATGATTATTCATCATCTATCAATGACTAGTGGTCAGGTGAGGACTGGCGAAAATGAAAAACTTCAAAAACTTTTCTGTTTGCTGTGTTTCTACATGGTAAAGCAGCAGCAAAGAACGTGGATATGTATTTATTCGAGAATGAAATGCATTTGTGGTATTAAAAGGTCAAGTAGCCTAACTTTAGCCTACTTTTACCATTTTAGAGGTTCCTAATAATACCAAAATAGATGATGGACAACTTAAGGGTGTGTGTACATAGGGGTTTGTACATAGTTTTACATAGATTGTGTGTACATAGGGGTATTACCTTTAAAAATATGACAGTATGTAGGCTATGGGGCTACAACATGTCATAAAGCTAAAATTTATGTCATAAGTTCTAACATTTCAGTGTAGTATATTGATGGCAGGATCATATTACAATTTGGTGAAATATTTCAACATTGGTCGCAATTAGCAGCAGGAATTATCAGATTTTTGCAATCATCAATCATCAGTTATCATTTTTGTTATTTTCCAAATAAAGACAGCACTTTTCAGCAGCACAGGTCCTAAATTAAGCTCCTCTTTTTTTGTAAATCAGTTAATCAGTTTATAAAGCTCTTGCCTTGTAGTTATTTCCTATGTTTAAGTAGTAATATTTTTGATTTATAGAAGTGGTTTTACAGGAACTTTTTTAATGCAGTGAGAAAGGTATTTGATGCTGGGGATTTATGTAAGAGGTTAATGAAAAAATTCAAACCACAAACAGATGTTAAATATTGCCTGTATGACATTAAAATACGTCATTTGTCATAACTAAAGCAAAGGGGAGACTGAGAACAAACTAATAAACAGGTCTAGTAACATTTTAAATATTAAGATTTATATCCAACCTGATGTGAATGGTTTTGTTTCCTTGTGTATGGACCAAAAGCTGCTGAAAACAGTCAGAATTGACATCAGCTTTTTGTCTCAATTCAAATACAGGTAGGCTGATAGAATGCATTATACATCATACACACAGGAATAATGACTGTTAGGGGGTTCATCAACATGTCTGGAAAAGGAAATTCAAGTAAGGGAAACTAAATCCCATAACCACTTTTTCAGCTTAAAATCAGTTTATATGGGAATTCAGTAGTGTTGTTCATTGACTCATGCCATTTTTAGAATTTCTTTCTTTTAGGGGGGCACTACAGCTGATACTTTGGGGTTTCATTACTCTTTAAAAAGGGACATCATCTGCTCTTGGTTGTGTGTTTTATTTGCCATATATTTATTCTTAAAAATATCTGAAAATCTGAAATGTCCCAGGAAATCAGGGGAGGTAGTCTATAGAGCAACATTGTACTCAGGAGATTTCTTTGGATAGATGAGTCAAGGACTTTCACCCAGTAGATTACTGTTCCTGTCCCTTGTAAAACTAAAAACTTAGCAATGATTTACTTTTACTGATGTGCACATACATCGTGCATCTTAACCTCTGTATGTAACTCACTGACTTATTTTTACCTATTTGTAACTAAGTAAGTATATCTTACACATGATTTGCCCTCTACTAAACTACTTATGTAATTCGTTTCTATGATGTGGTACACACATATGCCCACTGAAGATTAATGTGTGTACCACATCATAGGAGGGTTAGGGTTATGTGTTATGAATTATTTATGTGAAGGTGGCCAATCAGAATGTTGCCAAATTTGTCCCACTTCTTATGAAAAAAACATTACTGCTTCTAGCCATCCTTTTCGCTTCTGTGATGGAGAAGTTTGCTCACTGATCTGCTGATAACCCTCACCTCTCTAAAGATGAACTCACCACTCTCAGAGTTGTGCCAGTGCTCAAAACTTGTAACCTTGTCATGTTCTGGACCTGCATTCCTCCTATTTTGAATTCTTTGGAGCACCTGAGAACCTGATGAGCACCTAATTATTATTGTTATTATATGCTTCCTCTGGATGGCAGCCTCAAGGCTATCATGACCAGCTGGTCAATGGGCAGAAAGTTCCAGCCACCACAGTTTTGGATCCAAAACTGTACAATATTGTGTCATCCACATCATAATGGACATACTAATGTAGGGATGAGAGAAAAATACTGTTAATATAAAGCATAAATAGAACTGGACCCAAGATGGACCTCTATGAAACACCGTTACAAATTGTAAGTGAACTGGATCTGACACCATCAGCCACATCGGCCTGCTTTCTCTTAGATAGATAATTAGAGAACCAGCTGACAGAGGAATCATCTAAGCCAGTGGAGGCTAGTTTGTGCAGTGGAATATCATGGTCCACGGTATCAAAGGCCTTGGAGAGGTCGTCAGAAGAGCAGCACAATGCCAATGGCTGTCCAGACCAGTTAATATGTTATATTAACAAGGGATGCTATTTAAGTACTATGTCCTGGTCTGAACCAGTATTGTTGAGGCTGGAGAATTTTATACGTTTCTGAGAGGGCTGTAGCTTGATATTCATCAGTGATTCGAGAACCTTGGCCAAGCATCTCAGTTTTCAAAATCAGACGGGAGTTATTTAGATCCTTTTGGTCATCTCCTTTCAGTAATGGTGCAACATGTGCTGTTTTCCACACCGCTGGTATTTCACCAGAAACAAATGTTAGATGGGTGTGCAAGAGGGGAGGAAATGAAGTGAGCATGGCAGCGCATGAGAGATGGATCAAGGTCATCTCCACCTTTTAACTTTTTGGTGTTTAATTGTAGAAGTGTGTCACTCACAGTTCTAAATGTAAACTTGTTAAGAGGAAGGGGAGGTTGAAAAGAGTTTTCTGGTGACTGGTCATGGACATAACTGAATGGAGCAGTGTTGGCCCAGAGACTATCAAATAGATGCCCTGATGCTATGAAACGTTGGTTAAATGCATCACAAATATTAATTGTGTCGGAGATAAATTTTTTCTTGATGCTAATCCGTGGAGGAAGAGAGTGGGTGGGTTTAGTTTTTAGGAATTTCACAGTTCTCCAGAAGCTGGTTGCATTTCCTGAGACCCTGTGTACTCATATGAGGACATTACATTTTTGCCTTTCTGCACCATGTTACTCCACGCAAAAAACTCTTGATGGCATGCAAAATTGAAACATTTTAGAAATAGTAGCAAACTACAGTGTTGGTAAATATTAAGTACTTGTTTGAGGACATTGG
This sequence comes from Acanthurus lineatus, assembly GCA_029814665.1. NCBI lineage: Eukaryota > Metazoa > Chordata > Actinopteri > Acanthuriformes > Acanthuridae > Acanthurus > Acanthurus lineatus. The sequence goes on from JAPZDV010000411.1 coordinate 8,231, forward strand.
GATATATTACCCTATTGATTGTGTCCTATGGTTAGATAAACTGGAATATTAAGAAGAGTTTAAAAGTGTAAATAGTTCTGGCAGGTGGTACATTTGTTTAACCATAGAATCAAATTGCTAGCAAGCTAGATAACTACGTCAAGAGACAGATGGCTAATATATATTATATTATATAATATATATTATAAACTTTCATTGTCAAAAGCAGGACAATTGCTTATGGAAATTGCAGACAACTCTGAGGTTTAAGATTTGAGATGAGATGAGATGGTGAAGAGAACGATCCTGCTGTGGATGAAAACCTTCCATGTGATTTTGACTTCATGCCTGGAACAACAACCTGATGATTCCTATGATGATTGTTCACCACCTGATTCACTAGAAGATGATTCAGATGAAGATTGTTACATTATTATTATTTATTATTATTACAGTAAGATAGACCCATTGTCCCCATATGAGGACATCATTTTTTGCAAAAACTACTAACCCTGTACAAAGACAAAGTTAAGTTATTTAGGTCTCCTTGAGTGCGTGAACCATGGCCATTTCGGTGGATACCATCTGAGAGAAAAAAGGCCGGACACTTCTAAAAGAGATTGAAATTGTCAGTGAAGGCATTGTTGCAGGCTGCACAGGCTGACTGCAGCCAGATGTGGAAACTCATTGTAGTAAAAAGTATACAATGTTGATATTATTCAGCTAGCAATGCAGTATTGCAACAGATGTGCAGCATGCACCTTTTGCGCCTTTAAAGTAAAGCAACCCAACCGCTGGTTGTGGGAGAAAGGGTACATCCTGTGTACATGTATCAAAAGAAACCCACCTTCTTGCAATTTCAGCTGTGTGCTTTTGGGACAGATAATTCTACCATATGATAATTAAGACAAATTCTTATCAGATACTAAAGCATTTGCTACACTTGGATACATTCAGCAGAATGAGTCCACAAACTTCATGTTTGTGCAGATAAATACTGGTCCATAGTCTAGTGCCGCCTTTGTCTGGCCAGGGATCAGGCAAGACCAGGCAGCAGGTCTTGGTTTCATGAAGTCCTTCCATTAAAGGAAGAGCCATCAATAATGACTGCAACAGCGTGCATCAAAGTTGTGCAGCCTAGCCTAATCTGCTCCATTATGAGTTGTGTGTCTGGAGTCCCCTTTAACACACAGTACAGTCCTTGTTTGTACAGTAGTGCAGTTGTCTTGGGTTGAGGGGATTTCAGTGATGTAGCTGCAGCTGTGCCTTCTCTTCATTCAGTAAAACCAAAGAGGACTGGCCCTGCTGGATCATAAAGTGTCTGCACAGACACACTGTCAGCAGTCATGTAGCCACTGGAGACATTTTGCAGGTTTTTTCATCAACCAGCATTTTTTTTAAAGGAGCTTAGTCAGTAAAGACTAGAGGCTTACTGGCTTCAGGTAATTTAGCTTGCCCTCTAGCACAGAGGAATTAAGCAAGCAGCTGGAGCAAGAAAGTGGCCATAGATTAATCAGTTTATCTTTATCCTTGTTGTAGCATGGGTATTGATAGTGCTTGTCGTGGTCTTGCATTAAAAAATGCTAAAGACATAGATTAACTTTGCCCAAGTAAAAAAGAATTTAAAACAAAACTGAAAGTTCATCTGTAAACTGAAACACAGACACAAACAGAATTTAAAAAAAAATCGAAAAAGGCAAAAGGTTTAGTGACAAAGAAAGATTCTATGTCTTTGTCCAAGTTGTCTTAGTCTTGTAATGAGTTTTTTTTTTTTTTGCCCTGAAGCTACTCCCCTACTTGGTAACTGCTTGCATCTGGTTTCTTTAATCTCTTTCAGAAGTTTAGTAAATACATAGATCCTACTGTCTATAACTTTGAAACCTAAGACCTGTAACCTGCAACATATACAAAGCTGAAATGCTTAAGTTTATTTGTTTACTTTAGATTTGTTATGTTAAGAAATTCAGCTGCAGGTCACTGTTTAACCTCCTGAGACCCTGCATACTCATATGAGGATATTACATTTTTGCCTTTGTGCACCATGTTACTTCCTTTTTTAAAATTGTTTTCATCGTCCCCAAATGAGGACATCATTTTTTGAAAAAACTACTTCCTGGACAAAGATGAAGTTTATTTATTATACTTATTAGGTTGAGAACTTAGGTTCTACTCATCCCAAATAGCTAGGAGAAATAAAAAAATGCACACCAAACAAAAGCTCGGGTCTCAGGAGGTAAACGCTTCATGTTCCTTTGTATTGGAACTCTCAGTCCTGTTGTACTTAGCTCAGTCAGCATGACAAAATGTCAGTTTCTCTTATCTCCCAATTCCTACCTGTTCATTTCAACCAAAGAAGACTTTAAATTGAACAGCTGAAAGAGACAATGGTCTTGGCAGATTTTATCGGGGGTCTAAGTCTAAATGTGCTATCAATTACACATGCAAAGCAGTACAGTTCTTAGAACCAGCAGTGTTTGGAATGCAGTTGAAACTACAGTTGATAAAGGGGAAGGGATTTTACCTTTCAAGCAGATGTTTGTATGAGCAGGAGACAAATGAACATTATCAACATCATGAGTCCAATGAATATCATGGGTATAATGGCCAGCAGAACATTTTAACAAAGAACACTTTGGGAGAGGACAAGGAATCTTGCTGACACACCTGCTCAGGATTCTCCCTCTCACAGAGTGACAATGTGTTAAATGTGTCAGGCACAATAAATGAATTACACAATGATAAGTTTTATTCTCAAAATATAAAGTTGAGGACTTGGAACTGGCATGTTGTCATTGACTAGGGACTTCAAGAAGCTGATGTGGTCACCTTTTTTACAAATATACAATGCAAATACTTCATTTTTAATATTCTTTGCCATCAGTCTGTCTTTTTCTGATTTCATCTTCCTTTTTTGTCAAACCATCTTATGTAGACAATGACATGTTCACAACCTGTTCACACCCACTGGATCACCAATCAATCCATATCCAAATTAAATTTTTCCCATTTTTGGACATGTGTGACATTTTTTGATTTGTTTGATTATACACTAACCAGTTCACTTAAGAATAAATTCATTTTTGGCCAGATAGTTTTCTGTTAAAAGCTTTTCCATTTAGCTATTTCAAATAGGCTAAAAAATATATATAGATATTTAGGGGTTAACTATGTTCTCTCCTCATCCTTCCCTGTCTTAAGGTGCACTTCTGACTGGTACGACAGTGTCACTGTGCTGCCGCAGCACAGCTCTTTTGGCTGTGGCCTTCTTTTTCCTGCCTTGCAGCACCTCCTCCCTCAGCTTAGAGGATCCCAATGTCTGCAGCCACTGGGAGAGGTCAGTCAATATGCTCTTGTCTTAAAAAGTTTCTATCTAACAGCAAACATGTTATCTGCTCAAACAAAACTATGTCAGTAAGTCTGTGTTATAACTCAATAAACTAACAATGGGGTTGCTGGGATGGTTCTTTTCTAGATGATGAAACAGATTTGTTGTGTTTTTTGACTTGGCTGGCACCAATGATGGTTCAGTAGGTTGATGACTTTTTTCAGTGTTAAGCCACTATACATTAATGGAGCCAAATTTTCTGTGATCAATTCAATTCAATTCAGTTCAATTCAATTTTATTTATATAGCGTCAAATCACAACAAAGTTGTCTCAAGACACTTTACATATAGAGC
>JAPZDV010000412.1:0-11878 GCA_029814665.1 Acanthurus lineatus
GTGTGTTTGTGTGTGTGTTTGTGTGTGTGTGTGTGTGTGTGTGTGTGTGTGTGTGTGTGTGTGTGTGTATGCGCGTGCGCGTCTACTGCAGTAGCTCAGTGGATGACTCATCTCTGCATTTCTATTTGAGGCACATCAACCCCTGAAGTCACTCTGCTGTCTGTGTGTCTGTGTGTGTGTGTGTATGTGTGTTAGGTACTATAGCTGTAACCATGGTAACCAAATTACAGTCAGTCAGTCAACCAGTCAATCAGTCCGAGACAAAGGTGTCAAAAAATACTTAAGAAGGCCTTACAGGTGTTTTGATTCTGTGCCACCCAATTAATCCAATTAATCTGCCATCTTTTGATTTGAGACACACACAAGAATATGTAAATTATATTTTTGGAAAACAACAGGGAACAATGTCTGCATAAGTTCACAGCAGTTTATCTATTTTAAATATATCCAGTGACACTCTGTATCACAGATGTCTACCAGACTGCAATCAGAGGACAAACTAGAGTGACTCAGTTGGGATATACTTTCACATTTTAAGAGTTTCTGAGGATGCACCTTCAGAATGATCTGAATGATTCAAGCCAGAATAGATTTTTAATTTCAATTGCGATTTTGACTTTCAATAATTCTTAATTAAACAAAATAATCAAGATAAAACCATTATTGTGCCACGTGAGTTTCACAATGATGCTCGTTTTGCCTTTTGTTGTGAATCAAGTGCACTTCTTCGCACCTCTCTTTAAAAGCCCAAACTCACTCTCATCAAGACTGTGACATGTTTAGCTCAGCTCAAAACAAAGAAGATGGAGTGTCTTTGGCCAGAAAAAACCAAATAAGCTGTGAGGACGATATTACACAGCATGGGAGAGCAGGCAAGGACTGTCGTTACACACCATGGCAGTCCTAAAACATGGTACAAATAAGTTGGAAGAGAGCTTAAGAATGTAGCTTGCAGTGCATGTATTCGCTTTTTATGGATGCTTTGTGATGAATGTGTGTATAATGTATCTGGACTTGGTCACCAAGCATACGTGACATTGGATGAGTTAGACAAAACTCAAAGGAATCACACAGATAAAACCAAATACAAGCACACCACACAGCCCATAATTCTGCCCTGCCCTTATATTATTTTTCATTTGGTTGTAGTTGATATATTCATATTTTAAGGTATTCAATGTTAATAGGTAGTCCTGTTATATAACCATGATATTCACACCAACCAAAATAAATATGATTTAATTTTTTTTCCATAATTTTGAAGCCCTAGATTAAAAGAAGTGTATAAAATGGACAAATTATGGACTGAATCAGGGACCAAATTAGTTGCAAAAAAAACCCAAAACACACGTTTATTTAAAAAAACTTTTGAAGCCTTGGAAACAAAGCAAAACTGAAGAGTAAATGTTTATGGTGTGTCAACATGGAAGTTATAAAACAGAGACTGTGTTTTGCAATCAAAAGTGAATTTTGAAAAAAAACTTGGACTTTTTATTTTATAGAGTTAGCAAATGAGTGTACAAGTAAGTGATTTTCGTCAAAGTGAATGCTATGATATTAATGTTCAGCAGGTGAAGTGCCTAGCATGTTTTAAACCATATTTAAGTGTGTTCACATGCTAACACTTGTCAAATAACACAGCACCAAGTACAGCTTAAGCAAAAGGACATGTTACTGGTACAACACGAATTTGATCATAGATCAAAGTATTAGAAAACTTAAAACTTAAATTAGCCTGATGATGGCATTAAGAAAGTAGTTAGAGGATTACCAGAGTTATTAAAATTATCCTGAGGGTGACATAAATAGCAGCTGACCAAATTTAAATTTCATTGCTCCCATAATTGTTGATATTTCAGTTCGCACCAAAGTGGTCAGCTGACCAACTGACATGGCCATCTTCTAAAACCACACACGCTAACATGGCTAAAAATAAAACCTACTTGTGATTATGCAGATTGCAAAATATGTTTACAATTATTGCAAAAATAAAAGACTCCCTGATCATGGCACAGTCACAAATAAATATCCTATTGTTCAACTAATAATGACATGGCTATTATCAATGTAAGTAAGAAAAAAACATGCATCACACAGGACAGGGTTTAGAGCGCTTTAAATGAAGGAGTAACTTGCCAAAGACGTAAGCAACATTCAACCATATAATTATCGTTGAAAACATGCACACACACACTGACACACACAGACACACACACACACACACACACACGGCACATACACATATGTATCTGCCTGCTTAACACTGAAAGATTGAATATGAGCCATAAATCAGCTGAAAAGTGCTGTTTGAAATCAGCAAATATCACAGTCTTTACAATATTTAACCCAGTTTGGTAAACTGAGCTGCTGGTGCAGTAAAGTCTTCTCTATATCTGACTAAGCAGACAATTGTTAAAACAGTAATCTCACCCAGAAAAAAGGTGATGCTTGCATTGCTCTAACGAATTCAAAATGGGAATCTTTGACACAATAAATTCAGAGATCATGCATCCTGCATCAAGGTGCATCCAACAGCCTCAACATTTCATTCTAATGCTTACAGGGCAACAGTTACTCTGGATAAAACTAAGACAAAACAGGAGAAAAATACTGCAATTTGACAACCAAGGATATTAACCAAGAGATGTGCAGTCACAAGCCACTTTCCAATGTCTAACCTACCGTCACCAACACTAACATGAACACAAGTCAACCCGTGACACAGCATTTCATTCGATAAATCAGTAGAGCAACAACAGCTTCTCATTCACTCCAGTCTGAGTAAACCAGCATTAACCACAGCAGCTCCTTAAGATGAGAAGACAGATTGGTAGACTTACTTGAGGCGTGTGAAGAATTCATTACAGAAGAACCTGGAAATCCTTCACCACTCCTAACACCCTGTGTGCTGTGTGTTTGTATGTATGTGTGTGAGTGTGTGTATGTGTGTGGGTGTGTGTGAGTGTAAGTGTGTGTAAGAGTTGGTTAAAGTGGGTCCTCGGAGTCGACCATGTTTTGAAGGACAGATGAACAACAGACGGATGAATCAGATTTTCTTCTCAATGGCAGCTTTCTGCAATAGAGAAAATTAAATTTATCAGCAATTTGCTATTCATTGTTTTTCCTCTACCTTACTTGACAAAACACTTGACTGTTGAACAAATCCCTCCTTTTAAAAGCAACTGTCCAATCACTACCTTGCGATGATAACGGCAGGTCTGTCGAACTTTAGATTTATACCAACGTTAAAGGAGTGATGGTTTGCATAAGAGAAAGAAATGGATTAGTGTGTTTATCTGCTTTAAGGTAAGCTGTAAATATTAGCATTTCTCACGTAAGCAGCCAACAAGCTTATTAAAACTTTGACCAGTGTGGGAAAATCTCAGTGGCAATCTGGGTGACCCAAACTTTTTTTCCATGACAAGGTCTCCCCTTTTGCAAGACTTCTTAAACACTCATTGACAATACTATACTAATACTAGCATATGTTGAAAAAAAAAAAAACTTTGCTGCTTCCATCTTGCTTATCAAGGTTACGTTGGAATAAACATCATTTCAGTGCTTATAGCTGAAAGAGTGTCTAGCTCTACACTATATTGGAAGAACAATCCTCTTTTTTTCTCACTTCCATGCCTTATGCATGCCATGTGAATTACAAAGAGAGAGTGTTAAATTTTCACCGTAGACATGAAACTCAGACCCTTGGTCTTTTAAAACATATCATGCATAGATTTTAAAACTTTTGAACAGGGCTTTTGTTTTAAAATGGGCTGGAAACATTAGATCCAGCCATAAAAAGCATTTTTAACTAACTGAAGAAGCTAACATTAGCTTAATCAGCTAGCAGGCAAACAATGATTAAAATCTGCTAAGACAGTTGTCTTCTCAGCTGTTAAAATGAGCAGTCTCCTGTCAGAAATGAGAAGCTGGCTTTTGTCCAGATCTGATGCAACTCATTAGTATGAATTACATATGCAATGTATAAGAATGAACAGCTTGGCTCACCTTTTTTATTCCTATAAAGGGGAAAAAATTAGGAAAAGGTTTGCAAAGCCAGTGTAAGTACTGCTGTCGAGTCACAATGTGTTTGTACTAAAATGTGTTTCCTGTTGGCTTCCCCTCAGTAAGTCTTGTTGTTTTGCCATAGTACAAGGAAAAGATAGAGAATACATGTGCTTAATGAATGACTAGCTTCTATTGTGGAATCCAATAACTTCCTGTAGTCAGAAATATTTTTGGTGTTTGATGTTCTCATATCTTTCTCATAACTTTCTCAGCTACTTTAAGTCAGCTCAACTTGTACTTTAAATTTTGTTTTGCTTTTCAAATAATTTTTGAAACATGACTGTTAAGGCCATCAGGTTCACCTCAACTTGGCTTCTTTACTGTCTCCCATTGAAAACATTTTGACATGGCACTAATCCAGCAAGTTTTGTTCTTGTTAGTTACACCGGTGTTTGATAGAGCCAAGTGCCTGCTGTGAAAATGGTATGCAATGTCAGTTTCACATTTTTAATCCCATTAATGATATGTCTATGTTTAAGAGTAAGAAACTATAAGATTGGGAAATCATTTTTGATTAGTTCAGCCTTAACTGCTTTGTTGATCATTTGAAATATTTTCACAAGTTTATATAAAGTCTAGACTGATGATTGCAAAATACTTGTTTTGGCCTAACAACAATTCAAATAATTTAAATTGGGTTTCTTTTAATTCCTCCATAATATTTATTTCACCCCTTACATCAGCTTTATTCTTTTTTTTAACATTAAAGGTATCTCACTGGTACTTCTAAATAATTCCTTAATGTGTTGTGTCCTGAAACAATATTGTGTTAGAGCAGGAATTTCATTACATTAAGGAAACAAGATGTACTTTGCTGCCCACTGTGGCTCCCAGGTCCTCTGGCACCACCTACTGGCCTTGTACAGTACACAGTATGTTTGTATGTTAGTCCAAGAGACACAGATAGAGAAATAGAAAGAGAAAGAGGGAGGAGAGGAGAGGGGAGGGAGAGAGAGAGAGAGAGAGAGAAACAGGATACACAGCAAAACACCACAGACTTCAACATCCTGCAAAATAGTCTTGAATAAATGTCACAGCGTGTGACAGCATGTCACAGGTGAGGCTCAGGCTATTTAGCTACATTATGATTTTGAGAAACTTTTAGCTCGGATTCCCCTCAACCCATCCTGAGTATCCACACAAACACAAATTAGTCTGTTCTTGATACAACAACAACATAGAGACACACACAGACACACAGCAGCAACAGTAGGTTTGTTTGAGGTCTGCTGCCTCTGAGACACTGATCCCAATCCTTTAATGCTGTTAATGAGGGAGGAGGCATCTCACTGCAGGTGGATTCTTCATCATCATTATCATCATTTCATGTCACCTTGACTTACTGGCCCTTAACCACAGTTGAAATTGACTTATTTGGTTTGCATGCACAGTTTAGTTACCTATGAGTGTGAATGCCTAGTGTGCACTGAACCGGTTATTTGGTAAATTAGCCACTTGGAAAAAATGTGCAGTATATTAAACAGATTTACATGGAAGCTTTTTAAGTTTTTCATTTTCTAACATTTAAAATAAACTTGTCTACTTATACAGTTTAGCATGTAAGGAACATGAAAGCTATGGTTAAAAGGTTTTCTTGTACAGTAAATGGTTTTTCAGAGTTCATAGGATACAAGTTAAAACAAGGCATTTTACAGCTTTTTTCGGGCATAGTGATTTATTACTATGTGTATTTTGAAGGTGTTGTTGACGGTGGTGGTGTTTTACTATAGGCCCCTCTGTTGTATGTAATGGAATGGTAAATGTATCAACATTTATATTTACACATAAAGAAACTGGCTTAACACTGTGCACCTCCACATAGGTGCAGCTGCATTTTTGTTGGCAAATGCAAACACTATATTCCGTATATGAAAACATGATATCTTAAAAATGAGAGTCAGCAGCAACAGCAAAACAAATTAAAGACATTAACTAACTTCTTTAACAAGAATACTGAAAAATTCCCTTCATCTGAGTTGGAAATGTACAGAAGCTTGAACATGAGGGTTGGCAAAAATCAGAAGAAAGAAACACAGCCTGTTGTATAATTATTTAAGATTATTATTTCATACGAAAATAATCAACTTAAGACTCTAAACTTCAGTTCTCTGAAGTCCAAGCCTTCAAATTTCTTGCCTTGCCATACCAACAGTCCAAAAACTCAAACATTGTATGTACTATCACATATGACAAAAGACAGCTCAGAAACTAGACAAGGGAATATTTCATATAGTTGGTGTAAGAACAAAACTATTGAGACATTTAATCAATTACCAGCACAATTGCAGAATATGTTTTGCAATTGATTCATCAGTTAATTGACTCATAATTTCTAGCTCTATGTGCCATGACTTCCTTTCATTTTAAATGTTATCTCAATATTAATGATTATATTATTTTCTGATGTGCTCCTTCTTTTGTCAGACAACTACAGGCTTCTCTTTTGCTTAGTGCCCAGTTCAAACAGTTCAGACCAGCATGCAGTTTAATGAGATAGACTGAAGGATAGTCTGGTTTAGAGCTGAAACCATTAACTGATTAATTGATAAGTCGATCAACACTAATAAAATTAAGATTTCCTGTTGCTCCGTTACGATTTTCTGCTTTTTTGTTTTTAATATCACAGACCACTAAATTTGTTTTCTGGTCATCTTGGGCTTTAGACCGTTGAAGAAGGCATTTTTCTATTTAATTTAATCATTAGTTTCATCCCTTATCCAGCCAGAACATTTTTCATTTTTAACGCACACTGAAAACTATCATAAGCTTAATTTGAATTGAAATTTAAGATCCAAATAATCAATTAGCCTTGGTCCGACTGGTCTGTCTATTTCTGGCTAAAGCTGCCTTGCCAGTATGTGGCTCTCCTCCAACTCCGCCAACTCTCGAAAGAAGTCAAAGGAAGTCCGTGTCACAGCAGCAGCTTGGCTGGGTGCCGTGGTAACAGTGTCAGGGCCTAGATAATGGGATGAAATGCTGTGGGTGACTGCATGTTTGTGTGTGTGTGTGTGTGTCCCTCTCTGTGTGGGTACTTAGGCAATGGAGCTAACTAGCTGTGACAGACTAACCTGCTGGCCAACTGCTCTCTTAGCCACATGCACATCAACACACAAAGAAAGAAAGAAAGAAAGAAAGAAAGAAAGAAAGAAAGAAAGAAAGAAAGAAAGAAAGAAAGAAAGAAGGAAAGAAAGAAAGAACTGATTTGAAAATAGAACAAGCTACCACTTGAGTCAGGCCTCTCAATGTTGCCAAAGCATCAAGAAATATAAATTTCTCTCTCTTTCTCTTACTCACCCTCCCTCCCTCTCTCTCTACCGCCTCTTCCTCCTCTTCACACCATAATTTCCTAAAATACCTGGCCCCTCCCATTCTGGAGAGGAGCAGGAAGTGCTGCCTGGCAACGGGGGAGCTGGCTGCCGTGGTAACGGTTCACCTGAGCGCCTCTTCCCTAAACAAACAGCAATCGAGAGCAAGTGAGACAGTGGGATGTGGAGTCCGAGTGGTGGTCCATCTCGAACAGTATTTGTTTGTAATCTATATTTTCTTGCTTGCCCTCCCTAGTTTTTAGTTTCAAATACAAAAACACACACACTTATTAACCACAACTGTGTGTAACATCAGCCCCCTTCTCTCTCTCTCTGGTCCAGCAGGCACAAGGGGAAAGGAAAAAAATATAAATATTTACAACACACACACACACACACACACACACACACACATTGCAATAGTCCTTTCAGGAGTGGCATTAGATATGTGTAGATAAAATGATAAGTCAATTTGTTAAATTTATCTAATTGTCATTTTTCAATCAAAAACATCCCAAACTGTCGGCTACATTAAACTTATGGACCGCTCACAGAGCAGTAATGGAGAACGGAACAAAACTTATCAGGTAAACTGGCTCATTCAGGCAAGAAAGCGGTGGCAGTGGTGTGTATCAAGCAGCAACTTCCAGGGTTGAAAATAAAGTGAAAAAATGCAGTTTCTTAATTGGCCACTTGGGGCTAGCGCCAAAAGCACCTCCAACCCCACAGAGCGCTTTATTCAAATGCCCATTAAATTTAAAGCATGGCTGTGGTCTCCCACACTTTTAAAATCAACTTACATTTAAAAAGCCTGTAGTTAGGAACAGGCATTAGCTGGTACGCTGCACAGCAACCGCCTTGCACTTTCTGCAAGCTAGCATCAGGACCTATGTGTTTGTAATCAAGGCTTAATGAATATTAATAAAACAATCAAAGTCTAAACTATCAAGTGTATAACATTTTTTCTTTTTTTAAGCAATTACCTACTAGAAAATTAAGTAATGTATTCTTGTCTAATATTTTTTCTTTCAAATATTCTTAAGTACACAAATAACACCCCCCACTCTACACTCCACCCTAGTGTTATTAGTGGCTGTAATAATTCTTCTTGTATATACTGGTCCCAAGCCGGTCCCTTCCCAAGAAGGTAATACAAAAATCAGCATCTCAAATGAACCAGGAATCACTTGTGTATCTTGGTCACAGCAGCTGTGTGGGTTTATTGTCAACCTAAATCTGTTAGAACAGAATAGAGAAAATAGAGTAGGTCTCATATAAAATCAGGACATTGGAGGCAAACGGCAGTGGCGTGGCCCCTTAAAGCTCTTATGTAACTAATGGAGTGACATTTGACCTGTAAGATCTGACCCCTATGCATGATAGAGCTGCAAATCCCCTACCACCATCCTTCTAACCACACTGTTACCAGCTGGAACGATGTGGGGGTCAGGCCCTTCACCAAGCTGGGGCAATGGATGTATTAAGAGAACTAGATACTGTTTAAGATGCCCCCCCCCCTTTTTTCCTGAGGCTGCTCAAAGGAACAAAAGCAATACAATTCTTCACAATTTCACAGTTTTGGACCTACTGAGTCATTTTCAAGTTTAATCTACTAGAATATCTGAAAACAGCTGGTCATGACCCAATGGCTTGAACTGTGATAAAATAAATAATAATTTAAGAATGTGTGCAGAGTGCAAAATACCCTGTGGCCATCAGGGGGTCCCCCTACCTGCAGCACTGTTACAGTGTTGAACACTCAACAGGTTATATATAAGATTTCTTAAATGCAGCAAAGACAATCAACAAGGCAATAAAAGCTTTGCACACACATCAAAAACAATATCGCTACCAACAAGGCTACTTTAACATCTTTATAAACTGCAGTGCAACAATTACTCCCTAAAACAGAATCCACAAAGTATACTTGCCACTCTGTCTCTAACCCATTGCAATTGCGTACAAACTCAAACCCGCAATCACAGACACACACTTGGGTGTCTCTATGCAATTTTTTACTGTATGCAAAGTGGGTTTATTAAAAGAATTCAGTAAAAAAATAATACATTGACAAGAGATTGAAAAATATTCCATTATAAAAAAAACTTAAAGGACACTAACAAGCTAAACCTGAAGGTAATGGCAAGTTTTGCAGTCTTTTGATATACCCATCTGCTTTTACTTCGAACCAGAAAGCAGGTCACTTATGCTGCATCACCTCGGTGCTCTGAGAGGAGCACCAAGCCTAAACTTGGCTAAACTTAACCTGGTTCTGGGGTGTGACTAGTTGGGGGAGGACACCCCCCCCCCCAACACGCCTGCCCAGGGCACAAGAATTAGCATTTGTTGTTCATCCCATATTTTTGATGTTACACTGAATCAGCTTTTAATAAATCCAGTTAGCACACTGAGTAACTTTGCCTTCTTTTTGACATATTTTGCAGACTTGCTGCACACTGAGTCCATATTTTTAAGCGAGTGTAACCATGATAAGGCTTGACATTAATGCTTGTCCGCTTGTCCGGGACAAGTGATATCCTGCACTTTTATTCATGAGTCACCTCTCTTTGTTCTAGTGTTACTTTACAGTATATAAATAACTTAAAGGATATTTCCATTAAAAAAAACTGCTGCAGACTGATTTTCTGTTTATTGACTAACAAATCTTCTCAAACAAATATTTTAAAGATTGAAGCCCCTGCAGCCAAGCAACAGACATCAGAGTGAAACAGATCCCTGGAGAGAATTCATATAGTAACTGCTATACTGCCGGTGTTCAGTGACTCTTATATTTAGGTTATACAATAGGATGTGCAATTTGGTGATAGCTCTTGATTATAAGACCAATCTAGCAACTCTAACTTCCTCTAAAACATGGATGTTTGAGTATTAAATTAATAATGTTTAAACAATCTGTGGATACAGAGGGTAAGATAGAAAAAGAAAGAAAAGAGGGGGAGCATTCACGTGAATAATAAGAGGAAAGAGAAAGTGTGCCAGTGTGACCAGAAGTGTAGAAAATAAAGCTTTCTAAACACACTTCTACTCTCCATCTCTGATTTACTAGCTAAGGAGATGAACTACACTGCAGACCAGACCCTCTACTAACAGGCAGAAGGAAAGCTGACTCATATGAACAGGTCCAATGCAGACTGATGGTACATCAGTAACTCTGTGTTCTGGGTATTCATACTGCAGATCTTGCTTTTGTTTGCATACTACATGCTACACTTTGGCCAAGTCGAGCGGTTTTAACTCCAAAATTTGGATGCAAAGCCAACAAAAATGGTTGTAAAATTAGACTAAATTGCCGCAGTCCGAAGCATGGTTTAGCCTAAACCAAAATATGTCAGTGCAATGACCTTCAGCTTCATTTTTTTAAGTTTGGCAATGCTCAGCTTTCAGTACTTTCTCTGTAAAAAAATGTTATGGTTTAGATCCCTTGGTGCCTCAAAGTTTACAGTAGCCTTGACTGGTCTTGTCTGATTTAAAAAATATATGTTTTTAGCATTTTTATTAGCAGACAAATTTAAAATACTGCATGAGAGGAATGGTAAAAGAAACCAAAGCCACAGGGAACTTTGTCGTATTGCAAACCACAAATCATCCAACAGAGATGCCTGGTCATGTCCTAAATCAGACTTCTTCAACCCCATCAAAATAACAATTAATATAAAAAATGAAAATACCCTACATGTATTGGGGTTTTTTTTACAATTATACAAAAAATCTACAAAAAAATGTTGAATTATAGCCAATGCACAAAATATCATAGAAAATAAAATTCACACCCATCACCTGTTGCTGTCTAATTAACTTCACCAAAAGTATAATCTGATCAGCCTGAGAGTCAGTTTTGGTGTTTTTTGTGGTCTGCGCTTTTGGACAGTCATATTGCCTCATTCCTCAACAGCAACCAGCAACCCAGGTAAGTGTCATGTGCTGGACACAACACGGAACTTGACATGCAGTTTGACAACAAAGTGTATGATGCTGTGCGAGATATTGTCAGACTGGTAGATGACATGGAGAATAATTTCACAGAGTAAAAGGTTACCACATTTTATACTAAGCATTAACTTGGCTGTTTGGAAGAAGCTACTGTCTTTATTGACAATACAACTGATAAGACAGAGACAACTCTTTAAACTTAAAAAAATTGTAACCTGTAGTTTATGAACACCAGAGGGTAAAAATGCCCGGATGTAGTTACAGCAAAGATGGTTTACTTTACCAAGCTCTGACTTCACCAAATCTGACTGACAGGACTACTTTTTCCCTCTTCTAGGAACCTTGCAGAACATATATTTCCATTTCCAGTTACAACCATGTTGTCCTCCTCTGAAACTGTAACACAACATGCACCTTTGCAGTGACATTCTAACCTATCTAGTCCCTTGATTCTCAAACTGTGGTACGCGTACCACCAGTGGTACGCGAGGTCCCTCTAGTTGTACGTGGATGAGGGACTTAAATTTTTTTTTGAAAATAAAATTATTCAGAAAATA
>JAPZDV010000413.1:0-11868 GCA_029814665.1 Acanthurus lineatus
GCTGGAACTAACATGGTTTTAAAAAAACAACAACACTGTGCTATAAAAGTGGAGAGGAAAAGTGGGGAGTCATCTGATTTAAATAGTTTAAGTGGAGATCCTGAGAAGAATGGATCCAAAAACCAAGGAGAGGAAAGAGAAGTGAGACAGATAGACAGACAGACAGACAGACAGACAGCAGGGAGAGACAATAAGATAACGAGAAAGTATTTTAAACATTTTTACATCCTGAAACAATCCATATTAACCTATATAAGATGCAAGAGCGGATAAGGAAGGAGGTGCAGAGGAAAGACTTGAAGGGAAGACAGAGAGACAGGAGAAAGTCAAAGATCTTCTCAGAGCCTTTGCTGCCGTCTATTTGTGATGCAACTATCAAAAGGAAGAAAAAGGATGAATTGTCGGATTTACTGCCTCCTGTGCAGATACCTGATCACACTGTCAGCCTCAGGGTTTCACTTTGTCTCAGTCACAAGAGAATCATCTCTAACAATGAACCAGATCTCCATAACACACCACTGAAACTGGATGCATCGCAATCGAGCAGCAAACCTTCCTGCAGACGTCACACACACTGTAAACACTGCAAAAAGCTCGAGCAAAGCAGAAAGCAAAGCAGTCGAGAAAAGAGTAAAAAGTTCAAATCCATGCAAATACAATCTAGTACCAACAGATTTTAAAGACACTAACTTTCAGTGTCACACAAACTCTTCCATGACAATTAGGTGATGATTATCAGAGGACTGTTTACTTAACCTTAGCTAAGCATTTTAGCATGCTAACACTGGCTTTTTAGCAGAAAACTAAAACTGCAGCTCAGGTTGATGGGATAATGTCTGTTTTGCAGGTGAGAACACGATCAAATGACAACGCCGATGCATCAGTTTTGCTCCAAATGTTCAAAAATGCCCTCAGAGCCTGAGACTTAACGAGCGAGCAGCATTTATTATCTCCTCCACCCGCCTGTTTCTCCCTCAGGACGGCTCTTTGCAACATGACTCATGTCTCTCAGAGAGCAGGGGTTCAGTTTCAGCAGATTAAACCAAAACATGAGCTCAAAACGAAGCGAGAAAAGTGAAAACGGACATGCTGACCACGCAGCGCTGAGGCTTAAAGTCTGTTATGTTACCAGAGTAACTGAGATAAAACAATGAAATCAAGACAAGGGGCTTTTTCTTTTTACAGTTACATGACCTCAGACTTGACTCCAGAAACAACAAGCCTTCACTTAGTTCAGCTCAAACACTCATTGAAGTAAATCACCAATATTATAAAAGGACTGGAGTGGCTGTAACGGCCTGAAACTGAGACCAAAAAGCTCAAATGTACCTGCACTTTCAGATATTAACAAAAATAATACAGTAACTAAAGAGGAATCTTAAGGTCCAGAGTGTAGAATTTTGGGGAAAAATGGCAAAAAATTAAACAGAATATTCCTAAGTATGTTTAGAATAGTGTATAATCACCCTAAAATTATAATTGCTGAGTTTTTAATAACATAAAATGAGCGATCAGGTGCCTCTTCTTTAGGAAAAGCAATGTTGAATTACCATTTTTCTACAGCAGCCCAGAGTGGACAAAGTAAACACTGACTCTCAAGATGGCATTTTATGTTTTTTTTTATAAGTTTCACAGCCATTAGAGGCTCTAAATCATGCTTTAAGTGGAGGGTGAATAAAGCCTGCAGTCTCACAGCTTAATGACATGAAATCCAGTTCATTGGGCCTCTTCAACAGTACAGTAAAACCATCCATCCACAAAAATAAAAAACATTATTGTGTGTTTATTGAGAAACGCTGTAAATTTTGTCAGAGGCGGAGGGAGACTGACCCTGCAGCAGCATGTGGACGTTGTCGATGTCCAGGGGGATGGACCCCCTTTCCACCACATCATCTCCGGAGTAGAAGTCTGACGACATGTTTTCTCATCCACAGCCTCCCGGTAGCATGTTACCGCTTTGAAAAACAGACAGAAAAAAGGTGACATCAGTGTTTATGCAGTCCAGTGTGACTTAAAACGTAAAGCATTTGATTTAAGAGGTTTGATTCCACTGTCCCACTAAAAGAATGTGTGGTTTAATCACAGACATTGATAACATGTACACCATGATTAGTGATTAAACAGGACTACACAAGCATAGATACACCCCAGTGGTAAGGAGTTAAGAGCTGCATTTAAACATGTTCAAACTGATGTGACGCATTTCATTTAAAAGCATGCATAAAAAGAAAAATTACATTTTTGACCACTAAAGATTTGAAATATGTTGCACAGTCAGGGCTCATATAATAAAAGAGGTTTTTGTAAAGCACTTATGTTGAAAAATCTTTTTCTTTAAGTGCTTTGAAAGCAACAAAATGATCACAATAAACAAACTCAAGCACACAAAGCAGAGAAAAGAGCCAAAGAATTTAACTGGAGGCCTCGTGGTTCAAAGTCATGTCATGCAAGGACACAGCAAGTCTGCAAACCTGCATCAAGACTTTCAAACACATCTGGCGTGAATAGTTTTAAAAAACATTTAATGGGCACTTTATCATGTTTTATAGAGCGATGAAACATTTTTCTGTCAGGTTCACACTGAGCGCTGGTTGAAGGGTGTTGGGTGTTCGAGGCTTGTCTTGTTCTGTCTCGCCCTGAGATATGAGTAAGTGAACTGAGAAGAATGTGTGACATTTAAACACCTCTTCAAATTCGCCCGCCTCAGCAACTCCAGGGTTAAAAAAAAAATATATACAGGAACTTTCAAATTGACCAGAACATCTTTTTTTCTGACAGACGACTGAGGCTAAAATACAACATTGTGAAATCACACTAAGCCTTACTAATACTGCAAGAGTAAATATCAGAGCAGGTCAAACCAAAGCTGTTCAAGTGTTTTAAACCTGTGCTGCCGGATGAGAAGGATCTCAGTCTCATGGACAAATCACACTCTGTCATGTTTTATCAACTTCCTGATGCAGAGAAGTGCAAAGATGCATATCTAAGCACACTCTTTCTGACAAATATGAGGTTATTAAGCATTTAAGATACATTTTTTTCTTAATGAGGCTAAAATTAGTCAAACACAAAAAGTACTCAGGCAGCAAAAAAGCTGAACATTTCTCTAAATTATGTATAATTTTAATCATAGTCTGATTTAAAAGCATTCTATCTGCCAATTAGGGTTAAATAATACGGATAAGTCACTATGGTTCCTAATTATCTTTGTTTTCTGATGTTAATTTACATCATTTGGTTTGTAATGTGGTCAAACCTTCAACCAAATCTTCCTAAATTTGTGAGTTAGAAGAGCCCACAAACCCTGACTTCCTTGGCAAAAGTAAGAACAGAATTTCATCAACAAGAGTGACAAAGTTTTAGTCTTTCAAGCAACAATAAACTTCCCATTTTATATCTCTGAAAGGGTAGTTTTCACTTGTCTGTTTACACATTTAGAAGTCAAATGAGTGAAATCAGCAGCCAAAATGTGGAAATATCTTAAAGTGTGAAAAGTAATAATCTGATTACCACTCGTGACAACGCAGCACTGAAACACAACCACAATGTCTGGGCGTATTAAAGGTTGAGGCTGGAAGCTGCTGGGGGCTGCAGGAATTTACACGTGCAATTTTAAAAACATGGACGTGTAAGTGTGTGTAGCGTGTGTGTGTGTGTTTGTGTTTGCGTGGTGGTAGTAGTGGTGGGTGGCGTTGTAAACCACTATAGCACAGTATTTGAGCTATCCCAAGGCTTCACGTCAGCTGCAGAACCAGTGACCAAGGGGAGATGAGAGAGTCATTTGATGGGGTGAGAAAAAGATGGGGAGGGAGGTAAAGAAACAAGAGAGGATAGGAAAGAAAGTGCTGTTAATACAAACAAAAGAGGAAAGAGAGTTTTAAAGAAAGAGACATGATAACTAATGGGAAACTGCTATAAGACTTATACACAGATATCTTTTACAGGAGAGGACTGCATCTTGTTTTTAACTTTTTTCAGCCCCAGCTATTTATAAGATTAACGAAAATGTTTCACATCTTTTTGGTAAATTAGCTTGTTGCCACCAGGTTCAGTAGGAGGTGCAAAGATTCACCAACTACAGCCAATAATGATGTCACATCTCCAAAATGTCAATACTAAACTAAGACTAGTAAGACTGACAGGAAGGGAGAAAGGAATAAATGATTGAGTACGCTGCAGTGAATGTGACGGTTAAAAAAAGAATAAGAGGAGAAAGAGCAAAAATGAGACATAAAGAAGGAGAAAAAATAGAGTCAGAAAGAGAAAGCGAGTCAGCGACCGAGTTTCCAAGAGTCACAAGTCACAAGTGAGTCCCGTCAGCTCTAATTGTGGCAGCAAGGCAGAGGGCAGCGAAACACACAACACATAACACAATGATGTGGAAAAAGCTCAGGGAGGGGGGAAGTCATGAGCACAGCACCAGCTTCAGATGCTTTTTCACGTTTAAATAAAGTGTATTTTTCTAGCTGAGGTGACGTTGGTGGGGGAGAAAGGGAAGGATGCAGTCACGTACACCTCAGAACGCCTCATGTCAGCTGATTTAACAGTCCAAATCACTTCATGACAGAGTTGTTTTGTCAAACTGCATGACTAAATTTATGGCTATGCTTCTTTCTTAAAAGCATGACCTATAGAAAATCCCCAGTTCCTCCAGCTCATGAACCACCCACTGCACCACGTGGTCAGAGCTGGAACAAAGAAAAAGATGGCAAGGAATAAAAACTTCCAAGTTCAAATAATAAAAAAACAGAATGAACAAAAGCAACAAAACCAATTTACAACAGGATGCAGAACATAATAAACCCTCAAAATCCTCAACGGACAAACAAATTGTGACCCATGATGTGCCCACCAAAGGAGCCCTTTAGTTCAGTTTAACACTTTCTTATTACATTATATTACATTTGCAAAGTGCATTTAGGGTTGTGTAATTTTTGGCAACCACATCTACCACATTCCCTTGCAGCTTTAGGTTTGACAAAAACAACAACAACAGGTTTATCTCCTCTTGCTTCCTTCTCATTATTAAAATCGTGACTCTTGCTGCAAAAACAACAACACGCTCTCATTAACCCTCTAAAGGATTGCCGGCGTGTCATTGTGCTCTTTGTGTGATTCTGGGCGATAAATCAATTGAGTGAGTGTTGCTGAACCTGTCGCACCGAGCGTTCGCAGACACACCCTGGAAGCCGTGACAAAGGCAGAAGGGAGAGGCGATCACTGCCCTCGAAAAACACAAGACGAGTAATTTTAAGCATGAATGATCTCTGAGCATTTTTATGGGCCAACTTCACGCCACATTGAGTGACGGCCAGAATATGTTTTGGCTCTGCAAGTGTTTTTTTAAAACCAAAAAAATTAACAGCAACAAAGAAGCGTCAAAGACAAACTCGTTGTGCTGCCATGTCTCACCCATATCCAATTAGTGCTCAAAAAAAGAATTACAATACAAAGAGTTAAAGTAAAATAACAGTTTTAAAGCAACAGGGAATTTCAATAACTACAGAAAAATGCAGGACTGTGTTTTGGATGGAACTTTTTTAAATGATGCAATAAAAAAAAGACCCCGATGATAATACTAATCAAAGTAAAAATAGAAAAATCATCATCATGCTTTGTGAAAAAGGTCACTGCCGCTCTTTTGTTACCTCAAATCATTTGTGACAGGCAGGTGTTAGCGACAGTCCCTCCCTATCCAGCTTTTCCTGACTCCTCAGGGTTTTAACCTTCCTGTCCACAGTCCGCTGCTCTTATCTTTGGCTATGCTGTCCAATCATACCTGGACATACCACCATTATATGCATTTTTAATCCAGCGAGGAAGGATTAATCCCACTTAAATTATCATCTACATTAGATGGGTTGTGTCAATAATGTTCAATTTAAGCAGTAAAAATGTAGACTTGTCAGAAATGTTGAAATGGGCTCTCAGGTCAAAGGACAATCCCAGGATTTCCCTGTTTCATTACAGAGCCGCAGACACACAAGGAGAGAGCACACTGACAACATAACTCGTGGCATAACAACAATAGTATAGAAAGCTTACTGCAAAACTAAAAATAAGCACAAGATAATAAGAGGACAGGGAGACGAGTACAGGTTTGTAACTGATAATAATTGTCTCCAAAGAAATAGGCCTGAGAAAAGCATGGATGTTTAACTGTTACAAAAACTCACATCCAACTAATTCACAAAGGAAGGAATACTGTCTACACAAATGTCAGCTTAATATGATAATAAACTCTTTAATGAGATGCATTTTAAAAAGAATATGGCCCCCTATTGCTCCAGTGATGCAGTGCACAATAAACTGGTAGGTTAATAATACTACTTCCAGTTATTTATACATTCTAATAAGTGTTTTTGGCCTTAAAGGACTTAAATTTAGAAGACCCATCAGTCAATATTAACAAATTACTTTCAATTTCTAAAATATTAAACCTTTCTTCTCCAAGGTGGTTTTAATTTTCACTACTTTTCTGTCAAAGCAGTTATCCCGACACCGAGTCAGCAGCTGCTTTTTGTCTGTTAAAGGTGGTGATGCAATAATAATAATGTCATAAATTAGTTGTTATGCTTAAAAGAAAAAATGTAAGTAAAACATTTTGAACCCACCACATACTAGTCCTTACACACTTATAAACTGAGGTGTTAAAATAATATAAGAGTTGTGCGGAATATGCATGAAATCAACACTTTTAGTTTAATTTTTTTTAAAGACATTTATAATTAGTTTCTAAAAGTTGGCCAGTTTTTAAGGCTCGTGTCCTGTCAAGTGCGACAAAGTGCGCTTCCCTTTGCTCTCTCTGCAGGAATGTGAGATAGAGTCGCTGTTATGAAGCTGTCAGGACTCAAAAATAGCAGCAGAGAACACGTGTGTGCGGCTGCTTTTAGATCAGTTCAGTCCAAATGCATGAGGAGTCCTTGAAGGAAGAACAGAGGACTTTTTTTTAAATAAAGAAAATACCACTGCACAGGTTTTATGACAAACTGTGGTTAGAAATTATTCGTTGACAAACATGCAGGTCAGGGGAAAAAAAAAACACGTGATGAAAAAAAAAAAGCATGACTGATAATAGCTGGGATTAAATTACACCTGGATTATGTCAGTCAGGTCTCTCAAACTGCAGATACAGTTTCTACTAGAGAAAATCAAAAAGTTGCTCGTACTTACATGTGGCAAAAAGTGTGCGTTTTTTGGAGAAGATGCAGGATTCAGGCGCAACTAAACAAGATTTCCAATGTGGACGAACAGATGTCGTTCTGTACTACTTTGTGGATATGAAACCCGAAGCGCCGTGTGACAGATCTGCAGCCCGCGGAGCTCCAGGACCGGCCGGACTGTCACCGGAGAAGCCGGAATCATACCGGGGCCAAGCCAAGCCAAGCCAAGCCAAAAAAAAAAAAAAAACCCGCACTGGGACACAAAATATAGAAACAAGTCAGGGTTCAACACACACACACACACACACTCTCCAAAAGTTTGGCACGGGTTGTAGCTGTCATGTCACCTGGGTTAAAGGTCTAGCACCGACGAGCACATGTAACCTTGAGTTTAATGTCAGATCACTGCGGAACAAATCACAACAAATCACAAACCTGGAAACTGGTTTCCACTTCTTCATCAATTGGAAAAGAAAATTTTACCCGACTCTAAAATCAAGTATTCAACATTATTGTAGCCTCTATAAGTATAATTTATGGGAACCTGGCTAATGTAACGTTAGCTAAACAAAGTAGTCCTATATCGGTATTGTGGTATTGAAAAACTGCTATAGTAAATTACAGAAATTTGCAGTTTTGTTGCCTCTAGACTAGATTTTTTTTAATTTTTGGACTTTATAACCTCACATAAGAAACTATTGATCCTTTAACTGTAACGTTAACGTCAACCGTTACCAGAGTGGCTAATCAGTTAGCTTAACTTATAATCAAACATCCCAGAGAAATTTAATTAAGCACAAAGGACACATGTAAATGGGTCCTTTTTTGCTGATTGTTACAGATAAGATTTCTGTGGTTCTTTTTTCTTGATAATTTTTTTTCGGAGAGTAACGGTCATTTGCTAATTGCTAGCTAGCTAATCGCAAGCTACAAGCTAGCGTTTGCTAACATGCCCGTCCACACATTTTAAAAAAATGTAACAGACACAACCAAAAAAAGTTCAAATAAATTAGAGCTTATGTTATTACTGTGTATCGAATGACTACATAAATTTTTTTAGAAATATTACATGAACCCTTTTTTTTCTTCAATTAACCTCATGGAATATTAATGCATATTGCGCATGCGCATTTGACAACTGAAATAGTCACTTTGGAGCTTCTGTCAGGAATAAAACTTTCTAGGGGGTAAATACTATTAAAAGGTAAACCCTCACCTGGCCGAACAGACAGTTTTGTTCATAAAGATTTTAAAAGTGGTGTCATTTTGAGCGTTTTAATGGCTATATGATGAAATTTGGCTGAAATGTGTATTTTTGGAGTAAATCATGCATTTGCTGCCATCAGTGTTTCTACCTTTACTCCAGACTTAAAATCTGTAATTTTTTCCTTTTTTCACCAGATGGCGCAATTTTCCTAATTTTGGCAAATGACAAAAACAAGCAATGCACTCAGCTCCCCATTTTTCCAATATTATCGGAATATTATTATTATCCACCAGTAGACGGCGAGAACAGGGAGGCAAAATTCAGCGTTAGTAACTCTCATTGAGGAGGACAGTAATGCTTTTTTTTCCGAAATAAACATATTTACAGCCTGGTTCAAAAAACGTTTTTTTGTCTACAGCTTCTCTACCGTCTCATGAAAACTCTGAAGAGGGTGAATTTTTGTTTCTCATTTGTTTATTTATTATTTAAGCTTAAAATTCAGACATTTTTGCATAAATTGGGGCTTGGCCTCGCTGATCGACAGCCCGCTGACAGCTAGCTGGGGGCTGTTAGCTGAGTGGGTGTGGTGTCTGTCCTTCGACCCCGCCTTAGCTCCACCTCTTTTCCAATATTTGGTTTTTTGTTGTTTAGGCGGGCTTTGGGCGGAGTCGGGCGCAGGCAAATGATGGCGCCCAGGGCGAGATTTCTGAGGCTTCCTATTGGCTCAGGCAGAAAACAATGGGTGACATCACGGAGGGTTCATCCAGCGTTTTATACAGTCAATGGTTTTATACAGTCAATGAATGAGCCTATGCAGGAGGAGACTGTGAGCCACCATGTTTGTTTCTCCCTAACCGTGCAGAGTTGTTGCCTGCATTGAAACCAGTTGCACTGAAGACGAAGTCTTTGCATCATTTTTACTGTTATTCTGCGATATCACTCTTGCAAACACTAAATAACACAATGCCTTTGAATTGTCTCCTACTTAAGGTAGAACCTTGTCTTTCAATTTAGCTCTAGGTGTTCCCGTATTTCCCCTACTCTATTTCCTGGCATTGTCAACCAAAAAATCCACTTTGATTTGTAGGCCCACGTCATTCTGTCAGTTTTGTAACCAAAGGGCGGGCTTGTGTTATAAAAAGGGATGCGGAAGGAAGTGGAGCGGCAGAGGTGAACCGGTTCGTGGACGGATCCTGCAACCGGACAACTAACAGGTACGTTTTTAGACAAAGAAAGGTAGGAGAGCATCCGAAACAATAGTCTAGTTTAAATAAATCATTGAAATAAAAAAGAGACCCAAATCTATGCAACCCAAGACAACCAAAATTAGAATAGAATGGAGTTAAGAGCATCTCCATCAGTGCGAACCTATGCATAGAATAAAAGAAAACAAAAAAGATAATAAATAAGATTAAATAAGTTATATATACAGTATGAATTCCAAAAAAGTGCACAGCATGGTCAGTGGTGATATTGCACATTTAAATTGTGAGAATTGCACGGTAGGTAGTTGAGAGGTAGTCTGGGGGGGTTAGGGGTTGGGGGGGTTGGGATGTCAGTAAATTGAATTGAATTGAATTGAATTGAATTGAATTGATTTATTTCGTACATAACAGAAATACATTTAAAAGCAGAAAGAAAACAACCAAAAACTAGTGTCTGAAAAGGAGTAGGTGGAAGTAAAACTTATACATCCCTACCCCTTTCTCACTTATTTATAAATAAATAAATAAATAAATAAAGATGAAAACTAAATACAACTTTAAATTGATGAAAACTGAGACAGATTCAATTACAACCAAATATAAGTATGCACACCCCTATCCAGACTATATTTACAACCCCAGTACTTACGACAACTTGTCTTCTTCCATGTACCTCCCAAAAATCTCTTTTTGTAACATTTTTTAAATTGATTTAAGTTTGTGCTTTGTTTCAATCCATCACCTAACCCATTCCACACATCCACGCCACAGACTGACACACACACACAAACTTTTTAGTTGTACGAACACAATGTTTTGTAAAATGAAATTCTCCTCTTAAATTATAACCCCCTTCCCTGTCACAGAACCTTTTTTGAATATTACCAGGAAGTGAATTGTTTCTGGCTTTAAACATAAACTACTGCAAGATCTTGCAAGTTCGTCAGATCTTGCCCTGAGGAAGACTCATTGCTGAGTCCAAACGCGTAGGTGTTATTCTTTGAATTAAAAAATGTTTTTTCACTCCAAATCAGTGTGCCTGGGACTCTGACTAACCCATCCTTGCACCAACTCAACTGGAGGACTTAGGGGACAGTCAAATCAAGCTTTGCAGTTTAAATCCATTTGTCCGCAACTGCAAAGCACCTGTTACATTTTTGACCCAACACAGCACTCTCCTTTTTTCGCTTATTACTGCAGTTTTAAATTTGACCAGAACACCCAATTTCAGTGCATGTGACTTTAAAAACAGAGTGTTCATGTGCTCCCTATATCCCACATTATTTATTGTCCTGATTGCTCTCTTTTGTAGTATGTATAATGGTTGTAAGTTGCTTCTGTAATTATTACCCCAGACTTCCCCACAATAATTCAGGTAAGGTAATACAAGTGAAGAATACAGAATGTGCAGATATTTTTGTCCTGTATGTGTCTTGTTTTCCCCAGAACTGCTACACTCTTTGCCAGTTTTGCTTTTACATGACTTATTTGAGGTTTCCAGCAGATTTTGTGGTCTAGTGTCACGCCCAGAAATTTGATTTCAAATACTCTTTCAATGTTAATGTTATTGATCCTTATTTGAGCTTGAGTGTCTCTGGGTATTTTACGGTTTCCTAATAACATGAATTTGGTTTTATTCAGATTCAAGGACAATTTGTTTATGTCAAACCATCGTTTTAATTTTTTCATTTCTGTTGTGACCACCTCCAAGAGCTGCTGCAAATTTCTCCCAGAACAAAAAATGTTTGTGTCATCTGCAAATAAAACAAATTTAAGCATGAGACACCCAACATAAATCATTAATAAACAATTATTATTTATTGTTCTTTATTCTTATTACTGCTCTTTTACATTATGGGCTCTATTTTCTTAGACCAGGCGCAGGCGAGGCGCACCTGCCCTGCACGATTGCCCCTGCAGGGGTGTGGCCAGCGCATTTTGCAATTCGTGAACGGCGCAGTCCGGCACAGCGTGGCGCATCCACGTCTCCGTCCCTCCCACTGGTGCAAGTGGCAAAGAGGGAGGAGAGAAGGCGTGAGAGGGTTTAACACAGCCGTAATCTTCACCAATCAAATGAACGCCTCTCCTTGCCTTTAAATGTGCTGCAGGCGAGGCGCAGTGCTAATTTCACCTCGCCACCACCATAGAGGAAGACAGCAGCAGCAGCAGCTCCAGGCGGCCAAACTTCTCCTAGGAGAAAACTGATGTGCTGGTCCGGGAGGTCCAAGCTTGCAGTACCAGAATATATGGTAATGCGAACAGACCTCCACGGGCTGATGATGCAAAAACAGCC
>JAPZDV010000414.1:0-11858 GCA_029814665.1 Acanthurus lineatus
ATGTGTGTGTGGGTGAGTGCACAAAGCAAAACAAGATAGCCGCACCGCAATGCGAGGTCCGCACGTATAACATGAGCGAGCAGATGGAGTGAGAGAGAATCAAGGGGAAGGAGAGGGTATTTAACCTCACGGGTCCAGGTGCAGCTCATCACCTCGATGACGACCTTGCCTCGATTGAAGCCTGAAAAAGAAAAGAGAGGAAAGCAAGCGAGCACACGCCGAGTGGCATGGAGGGGTCGTCACATGAGTGAACACAATGAGTTTGTGCGTTTTTGAGCAGCTGAGTCCACTTGCTTACAGTCCAACATATTAGATGTCAGATAAACATGTCTGATAATAACACTGAAAGTAATTATCATTTGCCAAACAAACCTCTAATCCATAATCACCAGTATTGAGCATTTTGACATTTTATTTTCAAACCTGCAGTTTTGGCTTTCATTTATTGAATCAGTTAAAAAGTGTTTTGTTTGACCATGTGACATGATAAAAGTACTTGTGCAGTTGTATGTTTTTTTTATTGTTACATCTACATTAAAATTATCACAACATTTTTGTGCAAATGTGGTAAAATTATTAAAATGATATGTTTTTTTAATGGCAATCAGAGGTATTTCATTTTAATTTGTTTGATCATGAAGACATTTTCTCCCTTAATACCATCAGTTTAGTTTCAATGACGTTAATATGAACCAACATATAATAATTTTATTTAACAATTATTTGGTTTTTAAATAGACTCTGAAATCTGAATTAATTTTAAATTATCTGAAGCTCAAAACACAGTGACGGGAAGTCGCAATAAAACATTTTCAGATTGAACATTGTTGTTGTAATTTACAGCCAGGCACAAGTAAAAACATGTTCTATGTCTTATGGACTGACAGCATGTGCATTTATGAACAATAATTAAGAGTTTCCAGAGTAAAATGGTATTAATATTGTTAAAGAAGCCATTGTTGAGTTGTTCATTAAACACAAACAGATCAATTTTTTTTCATTTTCTCCACCAAACAGGAATAGATGTCTGTCTGGGAGCCACACCGCTAGCACAGATTTTATATGGTGAACTGGTCTTGACACATTCACGCTTCAGTTTCAGGCAGACAAAACAAAACTCAATATGGCAGCCAGGACATCTAATATTTTTGCAGTGTTGTTGGCTGTGTTCAACTTTCATGCCGCATGTAGGACAGGCTCGGACAGAGGGGCAGGCGGTGACCCCCTCCACTGCAGGCAGGCTGACGGTCCGACATGTCTGCAGAAGTTGCAGGTCACTGTTGACGCAGCCGTCATTGTCGCAGCGGTCTGATCGAGGGGCTGGACCTTTCCACTGCTCCAGACACTGCCAGCAGAAGTAATAGGCCGTCCTCTGCTCAGCTGTACATATAACACACTGGACACACAGGTTGAAAGGATCCCACCTCTTCACACTTGAATTGCACCGAGGGCACTGATGTGGAAAACAGTGCAGGAAAACATTGGAAAGGAGAATACACACATTGTTAGAAAAGCAGTGTTCTTGATTGTTTTAAATATTGAGCCCTTCATTAAAAATATTCCTCTGAAAAGTCACAAAACCACTGCAGTACTTACTGACTGAAATTCACAGTATTGTGTAGCGGCCAGGCGAGCTAAGGTCTCTTGAAAATGCTGCATTTCCTCCACAGATAAATCAGCCGGTCTGCGCACCTCTTGGTACGACCAGAGTTTATTGCACTTCTTGGTTCCTTCCACCAAAGCAGGGCATCTAAATTTGTAAATATCCTTAAAACAAGAAAGAGAAGGAAACATTCAGCCTCGAAGAAAACAAGTTCATAGAAAACATTGTCTCTCAGGACTGCAGGAGGATCAGGAGAACTGAGCAATAAAATCTGACGCAGTTCAGGGGATTTCCAGTTGAATCAAGCTGAGATAAGCTTGATGTAGCTTACATGAGAACAGGTACTAAAACACTTTGTAAAGCTAAACTAATAAGCATTTAAAAACAGGCTACTTTTAAATGTTATTGTTATTATTATGACATGTTAACTTTGCAGGCCTACACATATTAATAGACTTATAAAATCATCATTTTAAAAGGGTGAGAGTGACTCTTATCAAGGAAAGGGCAAAATCAATTATACATTTTCAGCAGTTATGTAATATAGCATGTTGTAACTTTCATAAAGTGTGACCTTGCTTAATCTGATGCTCACCTCTCACCTCGAAAACGGATTGTTAAATTAATTTAGGAGCAGATTTTTCCCCCGTAGTGAAGTCACTCCCTCTATTCATCACACACAGTCTTTGTTATGGCTCATACAAATACTAAATTCATAAGAGGAAGTATTGTCTTACCTCGGTGTCAGTTTGTTTCCTTTAGAGCTTCTTTAAAGTCTGTCGATGTATTCTTGAGCTCAACTCAGGAGGATAATATGAAAACTATAAACTCAGTCTGTTTGATTAAAACAGCTCTGAGTACCGGGGGTTTTTATGTTTGTATGTCCTTGCTCTGTGTTTCACATAATCTTGCCCTGGTATTGAAAGTGAAAGCATTTTGCAGGACTCTGGTGTTGAGCCATCAGATAAACTGCACGGGGATTTTGTTGCATTTTACCCTCCACTTTTTACAACATACGCAAATAAACCCCAAAGTTAAAATAAAGTTTAAAAATCTGATTTATAGTGGACATCTCAGGCATATGTGTGAGTGTGGAGTGTGTGTGTGTGTGTGTGTGTGTGTGTGTGTGTGTGTGTTTGTGTGCGTGTATATTTGTTTGTGTGGGTAAGCGGGTGGGTGGGCTCTCAAGCACCTAACCCTCTTCCCCCTGATGCCAAAAGTGCATTTTTGTTTTGACAACCCCCCCCCCCCTCCCTTTTTTGTGAAGGCCTGCCTAATCTATGTATTAATAAAATGAATAAAAAATAAGTTGGTCGTAAATAAAATGACCCACATGATGACCTTTCACCTGGTGATCTTACCTGACCTCATAAAGGACGAGCCCTCAAGCGCTGACAGACAAAAGACTCAGTGAGCCTGTTTCCACTTGGTTTTTCAATCCGTCCTGAGTAATCCGATTACAAGTGGACAGTCAGAGGTGGTCTGAGCCGCATGAGGCCACATTTTTTTGGCAGGGGAAACGGCAATCGGATCCGGGCCACACTGAAGGACCGCCCACGCAACTGACTATTCTGTGTAAGCGGAAGTGGTAGTTTTACCAAAAACACGGTGGTCATTAAATGCCCCCCTGTGGTCACAGCGTAGAACTATGACATTTTTGAGTGAATGAAAAAAGGCGTCTTCGTCTCTTAATAAACAATGTTTCCGCAGAAGACTGTGATATACTGTAGCTGTGATCGCTAGCAAACAAGTGTCGTTATCTTTCATTTCCGTTGGTGTAAGTTATCGTCACCTCAGTCACTTTATTTTGAAAATATGTTCCGGAAACTCTTACATGTGATCCTAGATTGCCGCGAGTTTTATTATTATAAGACACATTTGTAGTTCCCCCTGTAACCACAAGAGGGCAGCACGTTCAGTTCCCATGAGTAAAGATAGACTCTAACTCACTTCGTTGGTACCACTGACTAAGCTAGCACTGTCCAGTTGTGCTACAGGAAGAAATATATCAAAGTCCGGTCTAAGCTCTTTTTGTACGGCACTATCAACCTTAACGTACATTAATGATAAGAATTTGCTTGCTATCAAGATTTTGTTTCTGTACATTTTGTCTGAACAAGCTTGACTCACTCGATTGTTATCACGGAGTTAGCTTAGCTGTGAGCTACCGATGAGCCGCCCCCCTGTGGTTACAGCGGAGAGCTACGACATTTTTGAGTGAATGAAAAAAAGCGTCTTCGTCTCTTAATCATCATTTTTTCCGCAGAAGACTGTGATTTGCTGTAACTGTGATGTAAATAGCAAACAAGTGCCGTGATCTTTCATTTCCGTTGGTGTAAGTTATATGTCACTTTAGTCATTTTATTTTGAAAATATGTTTCGGAAACTCTCACATTCTATCCTACATTGCTGCAAGTTTTATTAATATAAAATATTCTTGTAGTTCCCCCTGTAGCCACGAGAGGGCAGCACCTTCTATTCCTATAGATAGATAGACTCTCACTTCGTTGGTACTACTGGCTAAGCAAACACTGCCGAACTGAACCTAGAATATGTCCGGTCTAAACTCTTTTTGTACGGCACTATCAACCGTTCCGTACATTAACGTTAAGAAGTTGTTTGCTATCAAGTTTTGTTTTCTGCACATATATGCCTGAAAATTTTTGCTGTACTGCCATCATGGAGTTAGCTTAGCTGTAAGCTACCGATGAGCTGCCCCCCTGTTGTTACAGCGGAGAACTACGACATTTTTGAGTGAATGAAAAAAAGCGTTATCGTCTCTTAATAAACTATTTTTCCGCAGAGGACTGTGATGTAAATGTGATCGCTAGCAAACAAGTTTCGTGATATTTCCTTTCCGTTGGTGTAGGTTATTTCACGTTAGTCATTTTATTTTGAAAACATGTTCCGGAAATTTTCACATGCTTTTCTACATTGCTGCGAGTTTTATTATTATAAGATATTCTTGTAGTTCCCTCCTGTAACCACAAGAGGGCAGCAACTTCCTTTCCTATAGATGAAGATATATTTACTCTCTTCGTTGGTTTTGCTGACTAAGCTAACACTGCCCAACTGTGCTACAGCAAAGAATATGTCGAAGTCCGGTCTAAACTCTTTTAATACGGCACTATCGACCGTTCCGTACATTAATGTTAAGAAATTGCTTGCTATTAAGATTTGTTTTTTGCACATATATGCTTAAAAATCTTTGCTGTACTGCCATCATGGAGTTAGCTTAGCTTTAAGCTATCAATGTGCTGTCCTCCAGGTGTTGTAGTGCAGAACTACGACCTTTTTGAGTTTTTGAAAGAAGGTCTTCGCCCACTAATAAAAACATTTTCCCGCCGAAGATTGTGATGTGCTGTCACTTCGATCACTAGCGAACACGTTTCGTGATCATTTTATTTCAGTTGGTGTCGTTCACTTGACGTCCATTTAATGGAGCCACATTATTTTGAAAATATGTTCCGGAAACGCTCATATGCCTTCCTATATTGACGCTGGTATTATCAACCTTGCAGTTCAACCTTTTACCACAGGAGGGCAGTATTTATTATCCAAATACACAGATGAACATTGACTAACCTGATGTTTTTGCTAAGTTTACAGTGTTGACCTTTACCCAGAGGAACGAACATTTTTCTAACTACGTCTTAAACTGTTTTTTGGCGGCTCCATCAGTCTTATAGATGGAATTCAACACGTCTTTTACTGTTTGCATGTTTCCATAGTAACGCAATGTAAATGAGTTAGCTTAGCTATTAGCAATCGGGCTACTGCCCTCCAGTGGTTAAAACAAAGAATTATGACATACTGTATTTATCGGAGCGGCATATTATCGAATATTGTGACTAAACAAAACATTATTATACAGTCTTTTTTCTCATTTAGATCAATTTCTTAACCCCATTGATCTTTAATTTAATATTTGCATTTTTGAAAGATAAAGGTCGCTGACCATTAGAGAACAAATTATAAAAAAATTAAACACACAAAATGTTTAAACTTTCTTAAAGTTGAAAACAAACCCACAAATTCTTTCGAAATCAACCTTTAAGACAGTCACGTAGTCACACTTTGTTACCACTAGGGGTCAGTGAACCTGATTCGTGGAGTTGTATTGATTTTCTGTGATATTCTGCCTTAGGGACTGTGTTCTCAGGTAGCATTTATTATTAAAGCTATGTTGAATAAACATAAACGCCTAAAAAAGCCATAGCCATAACAACCGATAACAACTCTGCAAACGACATCGAGAGAATTTCGAAGAGCACAATCAGATATACAACGAATACCTAAAACATATTTGTCAACTGTGTTGTTTTGATTTGCACTAAGTTCTTCTTCTGCATTTAATATCCTGCGGACAGGAAGCACATGAGTAGAACAAAACCCATTTTTTCAGACTTCTTACATGAACACAAATATGTCTAATAACTTCTTTGGTCCACTATGCAAGACTGAGCAATCAGGATGCTTTCTTTCTCTCGTGCGCACTACATGATCAGTCACACACACAGTCGTTCTTGCGCGTGCGCTCTTGCTATCAATATGCTGGAGAGTGTGTGCGAATAGGCTCGTCAGTTTCCCCTTCACATTTACTAAAAGTCACGTGAATTTGTTGAAGGCAAGACGGAGTTTCCTGTTTGTAAAGGGGTTTCACATTAATTTTACTTACTTTTAAGCTCGTTAATGCAGTTGACAGCATGATTCATGGCCTTTTTTTTGGAGAGTAGAGCCAATATTTTGCCATTTTTTATTGCATTGCTTTGAATTTGCAGTCAAAAGCCAGTAATTTTAAAGTGATTTCTCAATATGATTTGCTAACTACTGTAATAGAGTAAAGTAATATTGTTTTTGATTATAATATTATTAAAACGTTCACAGCAACATCTTAATATTAACAAAATCTCTGTAGCGCCAAATAAACACCGCCCTAAACAGATCTATAAGGTAACCTGTTTCCAGTTTTTGTATCAACAAAATATTATTTCTTCCACAAAAGGAGGGTGACTTTTGTGCAACATTTTTACTACTGTTATTTTATGTAAGTCCAGAAAACAGTTTAGTTAACAGTTTGCAAAAAGAGGAAGAATAGGTGATACTGAGCTTTTCTAGGCTACTTAAGGCAAAGTAGCAAAAATTATGTGTGTGTGTATATATATATTTCCTCAAAATTAAAATAGCCTCTTATTTAATTGTACCCAGCAGCATAAAAGACACCTTGAACTTATAACAGCTGACAAATGCTACCTGGTTAGAAAATCAGGTGATTTCCAGTTGAGTCATCAGAAGTAAAACAATATTTCGGGGAATTTTCTTTGTCTCAGTTGTCTGTGGAGTTGCTACAAAGCTCTGCAGTATCAGGTGATTTCCAGTTGTTACTGCACATAAAGTTCAACAAGTGAATACACTCACATAGTTCATGTAAACAATAAGCAAGTTTTGTTAAATAGACTAAGAGTCCAAAGTTTGTAGGTAAAAAGGGGTGTTTTCCAGCTGCTGTTGTAAAGTGTAATAACGCAGATAGTGAAGGCATAGAGAAGTGTGAATAAAAAAAGGATGTGTTCCAACATCAACTCATTTCAGCTTTTTAAACCTGCAAGTTTCTATTAAAACAATGCCGCAGCCAGTGACACAGAAGTAACTCACTTCTATATCAGAAGAGTTTTAATACTGAATGTGCACGGAAGAGGAAAAGAAAAAAAAGGAGAGGAGAGGAAAAGTAACAACAATAGTGTGACAACAACCTTGAAAACAAAAGTGAAAGAAAGAGGGGCGGAGTTTAATCTGACATTGTCGAGGATATTAAAAGCAGCGCTGTTTCTCATAACTGTTGTCAGATTTCGGAGAGCATCAGCATCAGCTCGCAGAAAACAGACAGCACAAAAATGGAAATTCATTCAGCTCAATTCTTTCAGCTCATGCCGAATGACGTACGGGGGGAGAAGAGGGTCCTGGACCTGACCAACACACACGAGAGGCTGCAAAATGCGAAAGCGCGACGGCTGAACACAGAACAGCAGAGACTTGCAGATACCAAAGGTAAAAGCCATTTTTGAACAGCCGTCAGGCACACACAGTCGACAAAGAAGCAGATTGGAGCCCTGGGCTCTTGTGTTTCTGTTTCTGTTTGTTCATTTGTTTATTTGTTTGTTTGCTTTTTAGTTATTTGTTTTTGTTTTTATCTTTGTACCAACAACATTGCCAGTTTGTTTCATTGTAGATGTAGACGATGAGGAAGAGGAAGAAGTACACCATACTCTAATTATTAAGTCCACTTACAGAAAAGTAGCAATACTAACAAAAGTAATGCAATAATTCAGTTACACAAGAATTGATGGCAAAACCTACTTAGATGATCAAGTTAAACTATTCATCATGTAAAATTTCTTCTTTTAGAGTTGTTTGTGATGTATCAGATCTATAATTACATAGCCTATTATTTGATGCTCTTCTATCAGAGCAGAAATGTAACATTAAATGCTTTATGTAGTCGGCTGACAACAAGTTACTTCATTGTGGGCTAGTTTACACAATAATAAAAATTTACCAAGTACAAAAAAGTATCACCAACTTAGTAAAAAAAAATATATATATAGCCAAAAATGTTGTTAAATAGTTCACAGCAGTGTCTCACAGGACACTTTGAATGTGTATCAGCTGCCAAACAAACGCTGCACTGAACAGATTCCAAAAACTGGTGGAGAATCAGGTGATTTCCAGTTGAACTAACGAAAGTAAAACAACATTTTGCAGGACGTCTTAGTCACAGTTGTTTGTGACGTAGTTATCTAAATAAACTCATGGAGTACAAGGTGATTTCCAGTTGTTGTTACTAAAAATCAAGTAAATGCATTCAAATTAAAGCTGTTAAAGTGAAAGTGAGAGTGTTGTGACATTATTTCTCAGCAGCAGAGCCCGGCAGCAGCAGCACCAGCTCAATCCAGACAAGCAGCAAAAGACCGGGCGGCATCTGCCAGGTCGTGGTGAGCGGAATAAGAGGGGAGAAGGTGCTCGTTGACCTGTGCAACAACAAGGAGCAGATGAAAAGCATGACAGTGCAACAGCTGAAGGAAAAAATTGCACAGAAACTTCCCAGCACTGCAGGCAAGAGACGTTATTGAACTTAAAGGCGTCAGATAAACACGTTTTGTCGACAAATGGGCTGAAAGGAAATCTGTGAATTTCTGATTGCACCCAGTTGTGATTGCACCTGATTTCAAACCAAATGAGTGTTTCAACCTGTATTCACAAAGTCAAAATTGAGTCAGGATTCAGACCTGCAATTTCCACAGTTACTGTTTTTTTAAATCCAGCTTAACAAGCTGAGAAGAAATGGGTCCTCAGCCCTACAGTGTAGTAACAAGGCCATACAGTGCATGTTTAACCTTGGCTTTATAGATAAAACTCACATTTCAAATGACATATCTTTAGGTTTCAATAATTCTGTTCATGTCTGTCTTTCTCTGTGTTTAAAAAAGGCCTGGGGAATCTCAGGTTAATCTTCACAGACAAGGCGCTGGACGACGACTCCAACATGTTGTCTCACTATGGGATCCAGCACAAGTCCGTCATCCACATCGTGCTGAAGGTTCCTGGAGGTCTGACTGCTTGATGGAGACCATCTCCTCCCATCGCCTCCGTTTTCACCCCAGCTAACCTGCCAACATTGCACCTTTATAACGATACATAAGGCTCCTAATGTTCTTTACAAATCTTTGGCCGTTGACTATTTTCTTGCAAGACTCATTTTATATTCCTCTGATGCCTATAATAATAGTAGTAATAATAATAAAAGTATAAGTATGGTAGTGTGATAAAGATCTCAGTGGGAGTTTTTTTTTCAGTTCACGCTCTTATATTTCCATAGAAAAGTTTAAACTAAATATTGACCCTGAACTTACAGTTCACTGTACTAATTTGACCTCTACATTGGAATTGTACTGCAATTGGCGCTAAAATGCTAAATTTACTACTTTTAAAAGAAAATTTGTGTCTTTAACTCTTAATTTAACTCCTAAGTTATATCTTAAACTTGCAGCTTACTAACACTTATTACCTGTCTATTGGTTTTTATCATTATACAAGTCAAATAATGCAGCTAATAATGTAAAACAATCCGAGCTTTCAAATCAGACTTCAAATTTTCTGTTTGATTGCAAGTCTTTCTTACCTTTCTTTACATTTTTCATGTTAAATTACTCATCATGAAGGAGGCCAAAGTGTGGGATATGCTTTAGTGATTAACAGATGTTAACGTCATTAGCAGTGTTAACAGAATTCAGATTATTTACTTAAACAAAACATATCACAATGGGAAAATAACCAGGTATGAGTAAAGCACTGCATTAAAATTCTACTTGAGTATAAACACATAAGTAATTTCAGCAAAATCACCCTTAACATCAAAAATAAAGTGCTTATTTTTTCTGTAACACTGTACTGACTGTACTAATATTACATCAAATAAAATGAGAAGAGTTGCTGTAGAATGAGTGGAACTGTTAAAGTAATGTAACTTTTACTGAAAATTTATTTGTAAAATAATAAATACTTTAAACTTGACTCCAGTCCATGATATGCATTTTGCATATGATTTATGTCTTTTTATACTGAAATGTGTATTAGCTGTGTTTATCTTTATGCATCTTGGAACTAATTGACAGCATGAAACAAGGTTTTCTATTATTTACTCAAAAGAAGTAAAGCTTGCTTAACTTTACAATTTTTCATTTATTTTTTGCGAAACAGTTTTGATGCAGTTTAACAAAATTGAACTAAATTATGTCTTTTACTTCCAACCCATCTCTACAAACCTATACACTGGTCAGGTATTCTTCTCACTGTCCTTAATCTTTAATAATGCATCATATCTGATAGGTTGATTATGATTTGTGTGTAAAATCAATTCTGCTAATTGTTATAACTGTTCAATGAGTGAAATGGAATAAATATTTCAGTATTTCCATCTGACA
Organism: Acanthurus lineatus; assembly: GCA_029814665.1. NCBI lineage: Eukaryota > Metazoa > Chordata > Actinopteri > Acanthuriformes > Acanthuridae > Acanthurus > Acanthurus lineatus. The sequence continues at coordinate 10,582 of JAPZDV010000414.1, forward strand.
TGTAGTTTAGCAGAAGTATTAAGTTGTATAAATTGGTAACATTAAAGATAATAACTCAAAATTATACATATGTGTTTACTTGTATGATCTTTCATTCAAAACAAAAAATAATACAGAGTTAATTTTGCAGCCCAGGTGGAGTTGTAGCTCCCTCTACTGGTCAATTCCAAAACAACATTGAAAAATACTGATGACAAGTCTTATTAGAACTAAAAAAGTGGTTAATATTCAACAGAGTCCAAAAAAAATTTGCAAGAGACAATTTTCACCAGTAAGTTTTTAATTGTATTTGAACTGTTGGTCTTTCTTAGTGTGATGATATCCCAAAGAAAATACTACCGAACAGTCTGTTATGTGTTCACTGTTTATGATTTTTAGATTGAAAAAAGTCTCAGTTTAACAATAACAAACTGACCCTTAGTTAGATTTGAAACACAGTCAGAGTCTGTTTTTGTGAAACTGAGTCCAGGTGGTAAAAATCATGATCAGGACAGACAGAAACATCATGACATCAGCCTTCTTGCAGACTCAGTGGATCTGACATATCTTACCTGCCACCTGACTAATTTGAAAGAGGCTGTTTACATTAACTTTGAGAACATTTATCTGTCCATCTGTGTGACTTTGGGTGTCTGGTAGGAAATTTTAGCATTAGTCATTATGGAGATGGCTTGACTGCTGCTGGTTGAAGAGGTGGTGATGCCTAAACATGGAGCAGTTTTCAGGGATGGATTCAGTTTTTGTTTTTGCACTAAAATGACACCAGAGTGGCACTTAAGCTCGCTGTAAAATGCGCTTTTAAAGCTGAAGGGAACAGATCAGAAGTAGTTTTCACATCCCCTGGATCTTTTCCATACTCATACGGTGCTTGTCGTCCTTGTCACCCGTTTCACCATCACCCCTCGGCGGCAGATGACCACCTCCCCCCGGAATTTTAAGAAATATATGAAGGACTGACTCATCTATGATTCCATATTCGGACAGGAATCTGCCGTCGTCGTCCAATACTTTGTCAACGAAGATGAGTCGCAGCTTGTTGTCTACAACATCACCTACACACACACACACACACACACACACACACACACACACACACACACACACACACACACTCAGTATGCAAAAAATGAATATCAATGTAGCTTGTATGACTGCGGAAATCTAACTTGTAAGTGTCAAGTGGCTAGTTTAATCGTCAACACTTGTCAGTAGGCCATTTTTAAAAATAAATTTACCGAGGTCTGGGATGAGAGTTAATATCTTCTCCTTCAGCTGCC
>JAPZDV010000415.1:0-11856 GCA_029814665.1 Acanthurus lineatus
AATGTTATAGATAATTATTATTTAATCCTTGTTTTTCTGATCAAATAAATACACCAACTGTCACATAAATGAAAGGGGTGTGTGCCTCTTAGCCAAACGCGAAATACACACACATCCATAACAAGGGCCTTATCGTACACCCAGCGGTGCGCCAGTGGCGCAGGTGTCATTGCTATCTTACACCTGGCACAAATGTCATTTTTGCCACAAGTGCATGATAGGAAATCCACTTGCGCCGGGTCTGTGTGCCGAGGGGCCGGAGGTCTGAGAATGAAGGCGGAATGGAGGCGTGTCCTGGTGCGTTTGGTATCTTACACCCGAAGCATTGAGGTCAAATGCGCCAGGAGTTTAGACCAGCCAGAACCTGGTCTAAACGGAGGCACAAACATAAAAACAGCCTGTAACGTGATCACAATAACAATGATTAAATAATAATTGTCTATAACATGAACCCTGAGCCAAGAGGTCTGTCCCCTCACCGCCTCCTCATCGCCTTTCTTCGCTTGAATTCAATATCAACAAGCGGCTCATTGAAAAACAGTCCCTTAACCATTAATTACCACATGTATTCTATTTACAAAATGAATTTAATTTTTAGGTGTGTGCGTGCGTACGTGCCTGCGTGCCTGCGTATGTGCGTGTTTGCATGTGCAGGCGAAATTATATTGTAGAAATAGATATGACAAAATATGGAAATGTTTGCTTTCTAAATGATTTGACTTAAGCGGGGAATTAGCTGAGAGCTGTCTGACACAATACATTCACTGAGCGTTGTCCCTGTCCAGCCGAACAAACGAATGAATGAATGAATAAATAAATAAATAAATAAATCCGTTTACGTTTGCGCCGTGATAGCAAGATAGCAATCCACCTGCGCCACCGGCGCAAGGCGGAACAAGTCTTTGAAGAGGATTCTCCGATTGGTTCATGCGTTTTTTGGCTAGAGAAACACCCATGAAACACCCATGAATTGATGAGATGATTCCACACAGCTGATTGGACTACCAGCTGTGCACCAGTGGCGCATTGGGTGGGGAAGAGCAGGATTCCTCTGCTGCTCCTGGAACAAGGTGGCAAAGGTTGACCTGGAAACTCCCCTGAATAAATTAAAACCCCTGCGCAAGTGTACAATAGGACCCAGAGTCTCTAAATATTTTAACATATTGTTTGTTTTTTTCATTTTTTTAAATCTGTATGTGTGTGTGTGTGTGTCTGTGTCTGTCTGTCTGTCTGTCCGTCTGTCTGTAGCTGTTAAGGAGACGTATCATCTCAAGATACGAGATGGACACAGTCCTGTCAGAAAGAGGCTCACTCGTCATCTATCTGGACAAGGTAAGACTTTTTTTCACACTTTTCCCTTTTCTGTCTGGTTACCTTTGTTGACTAAAACATTTAAGGTAGTGCTAAAGGGACGCTTAACTGATTTTTAAACATTTTTTTATGTTATAATGTGAGTATTATTTGCAAATTAATAATGTTAGAGTTCCCTCCACTGACCCTGCACCAAATATCCCCTCTCGTTAGCTGGCTAAGGTCCTTCAGTTGTAGTGTTTTGCATCTTCTGGCAGATATTTGTTGGCCCCACCTACAGCTTGTACTTTGCATTATCAACCCCAGGAAAACAAAAGCCCCTTTGACACAGCTCTTTCAAGGTGGGAAAACTTCGCCTCACTATTCTGTATAAAAGTTACAAAGGATTTGACTTCTTGATAGCATATCAGGTGTGCGACCCAACCAGCTCAAGATTTAAAAGGAAGGAATCAATTAGCAGCTCACTTAAAGGAGAAGAAGAACAGCTACTACAAATGTCTACAACGAGCAGCGTGTGTTGTACATCACACCAGATGCCAATGTCAGGCTCATCATTTCTATAAGTTTCATTCAGCGGGAAAGTTTACTCCTTATTTTTCAGTAATTCACCTTCATATTTCGCTGCAGATACTTTGTTGGCTCACAACTCAACTTAAAAGTCAACTAAATCCACATTATGGCTAAAGTGTGACTGAGCTGTGACACTTTTCTTTGAAGCCAATGAAACCAGTCGCCAGCGAGATCTGCTATCATGTGCGTGTATTTCAAGGCCAGAAATTACACTGATTTCTCTTTCTCACACACACACGTACTGTTGGACTTTTTTGCACAGGTTTCTCACACACAACCAGAGGAGATTGCATTCAGGGTCCATCAGCGGCTCAAAATGGGTGTCTTACAACCAGCTGCTGTGAACATCTATGAATACTATGACTGTGAGTCTCAGAGACACTAAGAAACAACTCAACTTGTATCAACAATGCTCATGTCTAAAATACAGTATTTAGTTTGTCTTCCAGATAAGTTCATTCTCAATTCTGCCAACTCAATCGTTTAAGTTAACTGAGGAAACTGAAACACACAGACACACAGTAACTTTGCTGCCACGTTGATAGCAGTCAACGCTGTGTTTCGGCCCGTTTAGTAAATGCAGCCTCATGATGTATTCCACTCTTCAAAAAAGCATATGGTTGAGAAATATTATAAGATATTTATTGTACATTTACGGATGTACTGTAATGCTCTGATGAATCAACACTAAATGTTTTTCAAACATCTTCCTTTCTTGCTGCAGCGACACCTTGTTTAAAATTTTACCACCCAGAGAGGAGAAATGGGGAGCTGCTGAGGCTTTGCAGAAATAATGAATGCACATGTGCTGAAGGTAAACAGGAAATTTGTTCAATTAGGGGTTTTTTTTTTTTTTTGCAAAACTGCAGTATAATCTATTTATAAATCATACTTATCATTGCAATTGTTATTTTAATTATAGCTACAAAAACACAGTTGTCAAGCTGTCAAAAACAGCTCTTACCTCCTTTGACACAAATGAAACTAATGGAAACTAACCTATATTTTACAGAATGTAAACAAATTGATGCTTGCCTGTAATCTGACCAAATAACTAGTTGGTGTGGGTGGTGTGTCTGATGGAATAAAACTCATTAAAAAGAATCTAAAAAGAACGAGTGTAATTTACATTTTATGGCAAGCAAATTAAAATGCTTTGTACAGATTTAAATTAATATTCCAGACATGCTGTGTTTGTTTAAATATGATATCTGCTCATTTTTAGTGAATGCATTGTAATTAATGCCCATCAGTTAACGGGATAGTGCACCCAAAATTGAAATTTCACCCATTTTCAACTCACCACTATGTCAAGGGTTATTTATATTAGAGAATTGTGACATTTTCAAATATACATAACCCCTCTGGAGTTTCCTGGATGGAGCGAATTTAAATGTTACATGTTTATGTTTGCAGACTTTAAGCTAATATTCAGAGAAAAGTGTCTTGTTTCTTAGCTGTTTAATAATTTTAACACAGTAAAAAACACTCCCCCAACCCCTCCACCCTCGCATTATACCAGTACTGTAATTTTACAGCTAAATGGTCCCAAGAACATCCTGCTACAACTTGTTTAATACTTGCAAAGTATTTTTATCAGCCCACCGTAAACTCCAGCCCAGTGAGTGTGTTGTACTAACCTCTGACCACAAGAGATTGTTTCAGAGAGTTTCACAACAGGCGAGCGGGAAATAAAGTAACCTGCAAAGGGGTCAAAGTAACTCAGCCAGCTGTTCAGCTGTGAATGAACCCCTTACCTCCCCTTTGACCCAGCATGTCAGACCCAGCTGTGTTTTTTTACTGTAACCTGTTGCAGCTCAGCATAATCAACCAAACAAGGTTGATAAAGACAGTCAATATGTGTCTGTTGTATTGTGTGTTCAGGTCAGGTGCTCCTGATTGGTTGAGAGCAGTCAAAAAAGACAAGAACACACACTAAATAACACTTTAACAGCAGCTTCACAAACATTTATGCATACATTGTCCTATGTTCATTCAGTTAAGTCATCAGTTGTGAATTAACCTCTTGTTTTTCCAGAGAACTGCTGTGTGCAGAGAAAGGGCGCAATTAGCACTGAGCAGCGCAAGGCTACAGTCGATGATATGACACCGACAGGCCGAATGGATTTTGGTGAGCGTTTGTGTTTGTAGGTCATTTATATGGGAGTGAGGAAGTGTGTGTTTGTGTGTGAAAGAGAGCTAACAATCTGCAACTTGTCTCCTCACAGTGTACAAAGTCAGAGTGGAGAGTTTTACAGAGGGTTTGTCCGCTGACACGTACTCAGTACGGATACTCGAAGTCATAGTTGATGGTGAGCATCAGTTTTCCTTTTTCTTTTCATGGCCATTTTCTTCTTGTTTCTCAGATCAAGTCACAGTGAACATTAACAGAGGATTATGGGTCAGTAAAGATGGAGGGAGTTTATCTCTTCTGAACCTTGAACCTTCTGAACTGTCTGACCTTTGGGTTTCCTTCCAATTCAGAAAAGTACTCTTAAGTACAGTGTGTAGTATGGGAGTATTTGGCGACATCTAGTGGCGAGAGTCTACACTGCAACGCTCCCTTGCTCGATCAGTACATTAGTCTGACTTACTTTCTTTTACACATAGCCAGTCCTCAATATCTTTGTTAGGTATTGGACAATGTTTTGCCACAGAAAAGAAATAAATTAAGAGTTATTAGCACGAAGTCTGTTATCATGCTAACGCTTACTTACATTACCACCAAAGTTGTGACCAGCGCCATCAATGTAACTTTGTGCACACAAACATCATCCATTAGCTAATGTTAGCTTACATTTTGAAACATGAGCAGTGGGGGGAAAATATTAAAGCGTTGTATACGAAAAACGTAAGTTGTAATATTCACTTTACCTGTTCAGCAGAAAACAGGCAGTTATCAAACGTCTGTCATTAGCGATCCACCTGGGAAAGGAAACACCGATGTTGGTACTTGTCCAGTTTCGTTGTGGTTTCTTTTCTTGGTCGCTTACGATGCATTCGTCTGTATAGTTACAGTTATAACAGTTAAGATCCTCCATTTATGAGCTTACTACTTTTAGAAACTTTTAGAAACTTTTATAAATACAAATTGTTTGGCACGTGATATCAACTCTTCTCCTGCTTTTTTTTTCTTTTTCGTCGTTGTCGTTGCGTCGCCACTACTCATACACGACTTGATGTTTATAAGTTATTCTATCAAACCTGTTGTCATTTATTAACAGTGTTTTTTCTGTATTATCTTCTCCCATTTTTATTTCAATTACAGGAGGAAATACTGAGAATCTTTTGAATAAACTGTTCACTCTAATCAGTGGCTCACGCTGCCGAGAAGCATTAGATCTGAAAACAGGCAAAAACTACCTGATCATGTTCCAATCCAAAGATCTTTACAAAGACGACCAGAGTCAATCGTGAGTTTGTTCTGTGTGTTCGTGTGTGTGTCTGTTTTCCTGGTAATACTAGAACCATTCAAATAATTTTTAAGTGTCTCTCCTGTTCCTGCTCTTTACTTCGGTGCATACTAATTCAAATTAAGCACGCCTGCATTGTAAGTCTTATTTGATGTGGTGGAGTTTCTAAGCCATGTTGGAAAATTCTCAAAATCATCTTAACAACACAAACACAATCGAAGAGGAAATAAAAAATGTGTTGACTGGGATATTCCCGATTTTATTTCAATCCAACATGTTATAGATTGTAGAATGGGTTATAATCACAGGCTGAAGACCCAGGATACATTTTTTTTAACTTCTTCTCCTCAGTCCTCCTCAGATTGCACTTGGTGAGAAAACTTGGATCGAGTACTGGCCAACAAGCGCTGAGTGTCGGACTGAGGAATACAGACCAACCTGTTTGGCCATGGAGGAGCTGGTCCGGTACGCAATCTTTCGATGTCTTGATCAATTAACGGAACTGTCAGATCAGAGCAGCAGCCTTAGTTAACTTGTGTAGGATTTACAGACTGTATGTGAGAGGTAGAAATCTCTTGAGGATGAATAATAGGATGCTATCATGTCACTTAGGTCACAATATGTTGTAATTGTCACATTCTTTAAATGTCTGCATCAACGAAAATAAAAAAATAAACTGCAATTTACAGTTTTTTTGTATTTCATTATTTCGATTATGTCACAATGAAATAAATGATGCAAATGTCACAATGTTCCAGTGCATTCTGTTCATTTAAAGTTCTAAATGGTCTGTGTCTCATACTCAGGACCTGTGTTTGACATTAAAGCCTCTGAAAGCTGCTCTGTTTATGGTGTCTGTCTGATTTGTTGGTGTGTAAACATATGAGTTAGTTAAAACATCTGGGTTTTTAGCTCCCTAATCGTTCTTTATCATCATAATATCGTAATTCAAGTGGGCAATTTTAATACATGATGGTTATCACTGCTCATAATGCAAGAGAGCCTTCATTAGGCTCTACAATGTCACCATCTACTGGACTTGTAATGAACTGCAGTTAGTGACATAGGCGGTTATTTTGGTGAAAGTAATGCAAAAGTAGTGTTATCAGTAAATTATTACTTTTCACAGCCAGTAATATTGGAAAGAAACTTATAACTTTCAAATAAAAGTAACAAGTAATATGTAACACATTACATTTTGGTAGTAACTTGCCCAACACTGCTTATAATATTCATCAGTGTTGATGCACGAGTCCTTTAAATGGCTTAACACTTAAATTAAGAAGTAATTACAACTGTTTGCAATTAATGTTTTATAATGTTATTACTTTAATAATCCTCCTTATTTAAAAAAATTCATAGTCCTTTTAGGTTCTCAAATAATCCAAGGCGTACCAAGCAGTTGGGTTTCTTTGTTCCTAAAATTCATAGAGAAATTGGATCTTCGAGCATTCAAAATTAAAGCTTCATCTGACTGGAACAACCCAACCTTCTCAATTAGGTTGGTTACCTCTGTACATCTCTTTCAGGTATCCTTATTTAACCATTTCCAAACAACTGGCTCTTATTTCTAATTATATGTTGTCTCTTTTTTATTATTTATTAGTATGGAAACTGTTTGTCATTGTGCCGCTACAGTAAGTTACATGTAAATACATGTATACAGATCATTCTGACCTAACAGGGTTGTGTGTACATTCACATAATGTACTCAGTATACTTTGCTATAATGTAATTAGTTGAAGCTGAGTGGTTGGTGGGGGGGACTTGCCAGTTTAGGTTGAGTTGTTTCTTTTTCTCTGTATTTGAACTTTCTGTTTGTTTGTGTTGAGGATTCCCTCAAAAATGAGATGGTACATCTCAAGGTGTTATCCTTCCAATAAATAAATAAATAAAAACTTTACAAGTAAAGGGCAAGGCTAAAACCAACACTGAACCAACACTGTGACCTTTGGTCGCTCAGGCAGCACTGCATTTAAAAAAAACAACATGATTATATAAGAAAATATCAGCATGCTCTTCAGAAAACCTTTGTTGTTAAACAGTCAGGAGTTGTAAAGTTGCAGGAAAGGGGAGCTGACGGCATAAAGGTTCAGTGCTGCAGACCAAGAGTCTCCAATAACAGCACATATGGGATCAGGCAGGAGGATGACTGGGAATCAGCTCTGGCTGTCGGCACTTCTTGCCTTTTCCTCCGTCATTTCTCTGGCTGATGGATCTCCACTGTAAGTAGACCTGCATTGACTTGAACTTTTCTTTGAGTTTTTGCTTAAAAAAGCAGAAAAAATTCAAGGAAAAAGACAAAAAAGATGACAGATGAATGGAAGTTTGTCTGTGCAGCCTGCATGTGATCAGGAGGTTTAGTTGCCTCATGTGAAGGTTTGTGTGTTTTACTTTAAGTAAGACTATTAGATATGAGGTTAATGACCTGTTGCCACATAGTGGATTGTTTCCATGACCAATGGATGTAATATTTCTGTTTCCAGTTCCCAGTTTGTTTTTAAAAATGCACAGCATTTGTGGAAAAAAGTGAATTACAATGACAAATAATGAAGAGAAACATTATTTCATTGGATGCAATCAACAAAAATTCCATTCACTTTTGTCTTTAGTGAAGCAATAAGAAAGATTAACACCAGTTTGAATATGCAGTCACTGATGAACTTATTTCATTTTAAAAAGCCTTTATTTTGTTTGATTGTCCCTCTTTCATATTCAACAAAATACCTGTAGCCTAAAGAATAAAGGAACCTGATTATGGTATGTAAGTTTAAGACTGTAACTATCCAGTTAAAAAAAAACGTTTGTGTTTCGTAACATAAATCAATGAACTGGAATCTTTTACATGCTTCCCGTAAATTGGTCTGAATGCAATGTAAATATGCACAGTGATGCATTACATCAGACACAGCAAACAGAGGCCAGAACAATGATGAAATGTTTTATTGAACCAGAACTGGGTCTTAGTCAAGATAATCAATAGATCACTCATTATGTGTGAAGTCATTACTGGAGCTGAAGATCTCTATCTGAATAAATATGTTTGTTTTTTTTTCAAATCAAAACTTGTACATCCTTGAACAACAATTAAGAAAACCACAGAAACAAAAAATTATAAAATATATTTGTCGGCTTTCATCAGTTTTTCAGTAATAATAAATGCATCCTAATAAATGCAGCTCTTTCGGCACTCTGAATCTCTTCTCCTGCTGCTGTGCAGGAAGGTGATGTCCGCCCCCAACGTGCTGCGGGTGGGAACGCCAGAAAACATCTTCGTGGAGTGTCAAGACTGCACCGACGAAAACGACATCAAGGTCGAAATCAGCGTGATGACGTTTCCAACCAAATCCAAAAGGCTGTTTTCCACATCTGTGACCCTCACCAGTGCAAACAATTTCCAGGGCTTTGGAATCATCAGAGTAATATCGAAATACTGTCATATGTGTCACTGTTTCTTTTAAAACAATATATTGATGGATAGTATTATTGCTCTTTTAAAGCCTGAATTTATCAGCTTTTCTGAAGTAATGCAAAATAGTTGATAAATATTTTAAATATCATGCACATTTATTAACCCGTCCGGTCCCTCATGCACTGCTCTGCGTCTCTTCAGATCCCTGCTGTTGACTTCAGTAAGGATCCAAACATGAACCAGTATGTGTACCTGAAAGCTCAGTTCCCTGATGCAGACCTGGAGAAACTTGTCTTAGTTACCTTCCAGTCTGGTTACATCTACATCCAGACCGACAAAACCCTCTACACCCCCAACAGCAAAGGTATGTCCAGTTTTACTGCTGCAAAACAACAATCTTTCAAGATGTTAAATGTTAAAATGCTTCAGCCCTTCTGTGGAAATGTGCAGTTGAATCTGACATCCCATTTGTTTCTACTAATTTGTTTGTAGGTTTAAGCATGAAAACTAATGGGAGAATAAATCAGTTGAACTGTGGTATTTTTTAAGTTTCCAAAGTGAGTGACAGCACATGGATAAACATCCTAATTAAACAGATGGAGTCATGTCTTTTTTGTTTCAGTTCATTACAGGATGTTTGCAGTGACGCCCCACATGGAGCCTGTGGAGAGGGATAATGAAACTGACGCCTCCATTGCCATTGAGATTGTGGTATTGTAATTTATCTTAGAGAACCAAATAAAATGTTTGCTTTATTTTAGATCATTTCCATAATCTGAAATTCAAAGATTACAGAAGAGTTTACAGCTATAACAGCTCTGCACCTTTGGCTCAGTTGTGCTAAGAGTTAGGCGTTAATGTCAGCATGCTAACACGCCCACAAAGTCAGAATGTTAAAGTTTAGTAACTAAAGATGCATCCCATCGTTTGCTGAGTTGCACTGAACACAGAATTCACTTGAACCCTCAACAGCTTTTAGTCATAAACCAAAAACAAATGAAAAAAAAAAAACTTGACCTGATGATGGTGCTAAATGAAAAATGAAGGATGTCGACTTCAAGGTCGCGCCACAGCAAACGTTACCAAAGACGTTGTCCTCTATTCAATCTATGCAGAGTCTAATGCAGCAAAGAGAAGACAGAAGCTGCCGTCCGTGTTGCCAAATTATGTGTTTTTCCAACCATTTCGGTGACTTTTTATTTAACTGTAAGTAAAAAAAAAACTTCAGATGGGTCGAAATAATTTGAGCTCCATAATGACAAATAATGACAACCAAAAACTAAATTAATTCTATTTTAATACAAATAGTTGAAACTTTTTTCCTTTTACAAACATCATAGGAGAAACTCTGCGAATAATAACTTTTGCTTTTTAACTATAATATGAGAAATGTTTTATGTTGACTCTCCTTACATTAGGGATTGGGCAATTTTAATACATGATGGTTATCACTGCTCATAATGCAAGAGAGCCTTCATTAGGCTCTACAATGTCACCATCTACTGGACTTGTAATGAACTGCAGTTAGTGACATAGGCGGTTATTTTGGTGAAAGTAATGCAAAAGTAGTGTTATCAGTAAATTATTACTTTTCACAGCCAGTAATATTGGAAAGAAACTTATAACTTTCAAATAAAAGTAACAAGTAATATGTAACACATTACATTTTGGTAGTAACTTGCCCAACACTGCTTATAATACTCATCAGTGTTGATGCACGAGTCCTTTAAATGGCTTAACACCTAAATTAAGAGGTAATTACAACCGTTTGCAATTAATGTTTTATAATGTTATTACTTTAATAATCCTCCTTATTTAAAACAATTCATAGTCTCTTTTAGGTTCTCAAATAATCCAAGGTGTACCAAGCAGTTGTGTCCATAATGACAAATAATGACAATCAAAAACTAAATTAATTCTATTTTATTACAAATAGTTGAAACTTTTTTCCTTTTACAACCATCATGGGAGAAACTCTGCGAATAATAGCTTTTGCTTTTTAACTATAATATGAGAAATATTTTATGTTGACTCTCCTTACATTAGGGATTGGTCATTTGAATGCAGCTTGACAGAAAGACCAAATTTTAATTTGAAAAAGCTGAAGACTCAAAAATAATAGAGAAAAGATTATTGTTGGACGGCTTACTATAAAAAAAAGTGTGCAAAGACTGAGTTTATTTGTAAAGTGGTGATTTTTCCTGGTAACTGATGTTGACATTGGCCTGATTTTAGACCCCTGAAGGCATCATTCTGCCACTTGACCCAGTCTCTCTGAGATCAGGAATGCACTCTGGAGATTACAGACTTCCTGAAATTGTCAGGCAAGTATTTATTTTAGTTTAATACACTTTCTTCTGTTTTGTAGTGAATTTCCCTTTTTGCATGCGTTGGTGATTTTACTTGTAATGTATTCATGAAGCCGATCTTGCTGCTCTATGAGGCTTATGCACTTATGTTAATGTTGCACAATATTAATGCTAACGTTCCCAGTGACAGTGCTAACATGGTGAAGTTTATTGCGTGTAATGTGAACTTAACATGTCGCTCTAGTGTTTTTTATTACGTTAATATTTACTAATGGACACCCAACAAAGTACATCTGAGGCTGATGGGGGATTGGTTTTGCAAAGATTAAGTCACAAACCAAAGAGCTGAACGAACTTAAATTCTGACCTGATGATGGTGCTGAATGAAACATGTTCAAGAGGGGCATAAGTGGGAGAAATAAAGCTATTTACTCTCCAAAATTGTGTTTTCAGTGAGTGGCAGCATTTTATGGCATAATTTAAATTATTTTGCGGTACTGTATAAATTAATGTGAAGAGAGTATGCAAAGTTTCAAAATTTTACTATTTTTTTTCCTTCTAGACAATAAAAAAATGAACTGTTTGTTCAAATGAGGGTTTAATAAAAATTTCAACGAAGTTACAACCAAATTACATTTACTCCCTCAGTTTAGAAATATCGACATCTTGTTGTCAGTGTTATTAGTGTAAGACACAATTACATGCATGTTTGTTTGTGTGTGTGTGTGTGTGTGTGTGTGTGTGTGCGCGTAGTTTCGGACTGTGGAAAGTGGTGGCGAGGTTTCACAGCAGACCACAGCAGAATTACTCTGCAGAGTTCGAGGTCAAAGAATACGGTAGG
>JAPZDV010000416.1:0-11847 GCA_029814665.1 Acanthurus lineatus
CCTCTCCCATTCCAATTTAATCTTAGTCATACTAGGGTGACAAAGACCTTGCAGTCTGTCATACAGGATGGATATTACGTGGTCTGAGCCTGTGCACAATTTCGAACACCCGTCCAATTTATCAGGGGATGCATTTTCAAATCCATGCAGATGCTCCCTTACATAGTCCCTGATTTGAAAATATCTAAAATGGTGTGCCCAGGGTACATCATATTTTTCCCGAAGCTTTTCAAAAGATGCAAAAGTCCCCCTCGACATAGAGGTCACTAATATTAGCTATACCTAACTCTTTCCAGGCCTTAAAAAGACGTCCATGTTTCAGGGAGCGAATTATGAATTAGGTGCAATGGGTAATAAAAAAGAGACTTTCCTGAGAATGAAGTACTTTCCCATTTGTTTCCAGATCCTTATTATATTGTGTATTACTGGTTGTGTCTGTAACAGCTTTTATCAACCGCCACAGGTGAAGGTGTAACTGCACCAATTGAGTAGGGCAGACAGTCCTCCCTCTCCATCTCCAACCAGCCAGACAACAGAGACGTGTCGTCCAGCCAGAAGGACACAGAGCAAAGGCAAGCCGCCCAATAGTACACCCTGAAGTTAGGCAAAGTGAGTCCACTGTCTATTTTAGACTTACATAGATGTTCTTTTTTAATTCTGCGTCATTTGTAGTTCCAGATGAATGATAAAATTATTGAGTCTAATTTTTTGAAAAAGGTTTTAGTGATACATATTGGTATGTTCTGCAAGAGGTAAAGAATTTGGGGAAGGAAGACCATCTTGACGGTGTTCACTCGGCCTAATAGGGAGATTGGTAGTGTTTTCCAAAATTCTACACGGTTTTTGAGTTTATCAATTAAAGTAGTAAAATTTGCATCAAACAGGGCTTCAAAATTTTTCGTGATTACAATTCCTAAATAGGTGAATTTCTCAGCAGTTATTCTGAAAGGAAGCCGCTTCAGCCATTCGTCATATGTAAATTGTATCAGCATGAGCTCACTTTTATCCCAATTGATTCTATACCCCAAAGAGATTACCTCCAAAATTTGTGGAATTGTGGTCTTGGGCTGGGTAACATATAGTAGTATGTCATCTTCATACAGAGAGATCTTGTTTGAAGCATAAGCTGTGTTATACCCATGTATGTTGGTGTGTGTTCTAATTGTTTGTGCAAGAGGCTCCAGGACTAATGCAAATAATAAGGGACTCAGTACACAGCCTTGCTTGCAGCCTCTACCAAGTGCAAATTGTGAGGACAGCGTCTGATTGGCCAATATCCTTGCACTGGGGTTTCTGTACAGTAATTTAATCCAAGCGGTAAACTTGTCTCCAATTTTAGATTTTTCCATTACTGAGAACAAGTATGACTGTTCCACCTGGTCAAACGCTTTTTCTGCATCCAGACTAAGAACTACAAGTTCCTCCTTAAGGTCTTTGGGGGAGTGTATCATATTGAAAAGGCGACTAAGATTGTAGAATGAATTCCGTTTAGGCATGAAGCCCTTCTGATCGGGGTGCACCATCTTGCCCATACATGTACTAAGGTGTCTTGAAAGAGTTTTGCTTAAGATCTTTTGGTCGGTATTTAAAAGAGAGATAGGCCTATATGAGCCCACTTTTTCTAGATCCCTTCCTTTCTTGGGAATTAGAGTGATAACGGCTTCATTCATGGTAGAAGGGAGGGTACCATCCTCAATGGCCCTATTATATACTCTGAGAAGGTAGGGAGCCAGAACCTCACTAAATTGTTTATATATCTCATTATTTAAACCATCTGGCCCTGGGCTTTTGCCATTCTTGAGCGATTTGATAGATTCTATGATCTCTTCACAGGTGATCTCTGCATCTAAATATTCACGGTCATCCTGGTCTAACTCTGGCACTTTGCAGGAACCCAGAAATGATTGCATTACCCCTGGCATTGCACTGCTCTGAGATGAGTACAGCCTTTCATAAAACATTTTAAATTCTGCATTGATGTCCTCGTGTAGTGTATAAAGAGTTCTGAATTCTGATTTTATTTTCTGAATATTTCTGTCACTTTCCAATTTGCCTAGTTGCCTCGCTAACAATTTATGTGGTTTGTCACAAAATTCAAAAAACCTTTGCTTTGTGTACTGAAAGGCTCTACTTATTCGGTCAGATAACAAATTGTTAAGTTTATATTTGAGTGCAGAGATCTTGTTATGCTTTTCAATTGGGCTTTGAGCATTGTCTGAATCCAATTGTTTTATTTTTTTTTCCAATTCTAATTGTTCAATCATGCAACGTTTTTGGTGCTGAACTGATATGAAATGATGCACCCTCTCAGATATGCCTTGAAGTTCCCATAATAACACAGGTGAAACATCGTCCTTATCATTGGTATCAAAGAATAGAGTAGTGTGTGATTCCAAATATTCACAGAATTTTTTTCTCTCAAGTAGTTGAGGGTTAAATCTCCAATTCCTCCGCAGTCTTTTAAATGAATCTAATTTTAATGAAAAGGTGACAGGACTATGGTCAGAAATTATAATATTATGATATTTTGGATTAAAAGCATACAGCAGCATTTTCCCATCTACCAGGAAGTGATCAATACAGCTATAAACATTGTGGACTTTTGAATGAAATGAATATTCTCTACCTAATGTATTGAGTGTTCTCCAGATATCAACTAGATTCATATTCTCCACGTATGTTTTCATAAGGTTGCGTGAGTTGGAGGGGGATATTCTATGAATGTTAGTTTTTCCTCATGTGGATCAAATACGAAGTTAAGGTCAGCTTCTATAATTAGATTTGTATTTGATATATCTGGAATTAATCTTTTCTAACTTTTCTAAAGAACTCAGAGTCATCGCAATTTGGCCAATATATGTTCAATAATGTTAAATGCACAGATTGTAGTTCCCCCAAAACCATCACATATCGTCCCTTGCGGATCAAAATTGCTGTTCGTCTGGCTTTTGTCGAGAATTTAGAATGATATATTTGGCTTATTTGGAATACATCAACCAGTACCTCTGTGAAGAACTTGGACATAAATTGAGTAGCATTCTGCCCCTCGGGATATTTTTCGTCAATGTTGGTAACCCTTAGATTGAATCTAAGGTCTTCAGCCTCCTCCACGCGGGAAAAGAGGGCCTTGTTCTTGGCTGCTAGCTTCTCGCACATTCCCTCCAGAGCCACCACTCTGTGGCTGTAGCCGCTAAGCCTCGTCTCTAGCTCTATGATACATTTCGTATGATCCCCACAACGCAACTCCAGAAGTTCTAGAGACTTTTTGGATGGCCCCAGGGCCTTCCCAATCGCTGTCTCAATCATCTGTCTCATGTTGTCGTTGAACAGCGCCCGTAGAGCCTGTTGCAACTCTGTCGAAACTGCGGGCTCTGATTCCTGAGCTGTTGCCATGTCGGACTGGTTTGGTTTGATCCTGATGTTGGGGTGAATCAGCTGGAATTTGCTTCTTGTATCTTGGCATGCTTCACAATAAAACAGTTATTCCGCATTTTCCGCCCACTGTTGTCCAAAAAGCCATGTATGTAGGCACTTTCTGTCAAAATGGTACTTATTAATGTGAAATTGGAAAGATTACTCACATCTGGGTTTTGATAATGTGAGAGATCTTTACAGTAATCGATTTGACAGAATTCCAGTCAAGAATTACATCACTGTTAATGAGTGATGCAGAGTGAGCATAGGTTGACCACATTTTCACAATGCTTTTGTGAAACAGAATATAACTGGCTCTTACTAAGACCACCACAGTTGGTATTCATCCTCCAGCTGCACATGGAAAGGTCAAGTTGGAAGACTCAGGAAATATTCTGCTGTGATAATTACTGTTTACCATTTCTAATTCTATTTTTGCCCTCTCTTCTCACTCCCACACAATGACACATGCTCAAAACTGAGCTCCTTTTGTCTCCGCGTGTCTGTTTCTCTTTTTGGCAAATAGAAAGTGGAAAATGAGATTCAGTCTGTTTTTAATCAGCTTGCTTTTTAGCTGGCATGTGAGGCAGTAACCTGGCCAATTATATGTCAATGTAAAAAGCAAGGTGTTGGTACGCATGTTGGGGTTGATGTGGATGTGGATTTTAGTGTTCCCTACATGTCAGTAAAGAGAAATGTCTGAAAAGTTTTGATAAAATGAGTTCAGTAAAGAAAAAGTGGTTAGCAATTGTAAAAACAAAACTATAAGATTGTTTCAGTTCATTTTGCTGCTTGTTTCAGAACCTTGAGTCCTCTATATGAAACTAAAGACACAAAACTCAAACCGTTTACCACTTGTAACATAGACTGTCCAATGTTAAAAATACTGCATTGTGCATTCATATTTTTTAAGACACATTCAACTCACAGAATTGCTGGATTGAAAGACTCTTTTATTCATGAAATACTATTTCATTTCTTAAGATCGCCCACACACAATATACTCAAGTTCACTGTCCTTTTGTTCATACAACCGTTGGATAAGGGAGTACAGAATGTGGGATACATTTTTTGTCATGGTGCTATACAAAATGTCACTGTTAAAGGACCATTAGAGAGAGTATACTACAGAGGATGTTGACTCATTGAACAAATCTGCAAATTCTTGATAAAATACAATCAGTGAATGAAAGTAACAATCAGCTACGTCTTCCCCTCCCTCTTTCTCTTCCTGCTTGACCTCTTGGACCGTCTGCTCCACAATACAGTATTGCTATGTTGCTGTGAATACCATTCATTTATACACCCACCGCAACGTTAAATTAGTGAATCATTAACATGCTGTCGTCAGTGGATCTAGTTATCCCACGATAAAATTTTCATGAAAAGAACATGGGATATTGCTGTTAATGCTTTACTTTAAGAGTATGCAACAGTTTTTTTTTTTTTATCATTTTGAGCAGTTGTCTAAATTGATAGTAAGATCAGTGAAATAAAATGAATAGACAGTCATCTAAAATGCAATGTGTGAACTGCATTTTGAAATGTTTATACTTAGATGTGTAATTGTGTCAAATCTGAACAAGTGATTTTAGTTTTAAGAAAAATAGATAACACCATTCCAGCACATTGCATCTCTTACCCTCCTTGGCACGTGAAATATTTTCTCACATATACACTGCATTGTTAAATGTGTATGTAGCATTTACTTGCATTGTTGTAATCTGCTGAGGTGGAGGTCATTTTAACTTCACAGAGTTGCATCAGGAGCTTAGGAACACCATTAACACTCACCATGGCTATAGTAAGTTAGCAACTAGCTAATCTTTATCTGTTACTCCTTATCATGTAAACAAAAAACAACCACAGGACAGAAATCAAGCCATGAAAAGAAAACAGCACAATAAGTAAAAGTCCATCAGAGTGAGATAAACATGGTCAGTGTAATGATTAAATACCAGCATTCAAGCTAATTATTGATGGTGACACACGAGTTGATTTTATCTTAAATTTGAGGGCTAGCTTTAAACCCTGTAAAGCTTCCCAAGTCTCTACTGTTTGTGGGCATGGAATTCCTTTTACCCACAACTGTGACGGAGAAAAGCAAGTAACTTAAGTCCTAATGGCACTGACACTGCTCGGATAGGCCACAGGAGGAGGGGGTGCCGGTTGATGAATAATTTTTAATATCCGGCAATCATCAGAGAAAAATATTAAATTATTATTTATAGTGAATAGATTATTTTATAAGGACAAAGTGGTGATGATTTTTGGACTTTTTATCTGACAATTTTAGTTTTTTTTTTATAAAGGGAGTATAAAGCTTAATTGTAGTCATTAGGAAATAAGGAAGGAAAGAAGGAAGGAAGAGAGAAAGAAAAGAGGAAGAAGTTTTGGTAATTGATTTAAAACTTGCCTAGCATAGCTTGAACTATAGTTTAAGTTTTATGATATACAGTCCAAAAGGCCACTTAACCAATATTACACATGAATCAGTTTCCTCCACGTGAAGAGGATGTAGTACTCTTGCTCTCCTGTGCTTTCAGGTCATACGCAGACAGTGTATAAGCAGTGCTAAGCAATTTTTACCCACACATCTAAAAAGGAAAAACACAGTGTTTAGGGCGTGTGCTGTTGCTACAGTTGCAACATTTTCTTGTCTATCATAAATACATTCTGCATTTTCAAAAACATACATAACATACTGTTCACTGCACTTGTATACTGTTTCAGTTGAAGACCTTCCAAGACCACCAAGAACCAAACACTTCTGTTGAGTAAAGGGGAGTATGCTGGACATTTGTTTATAAAAGCTGTTTGATGTTTTGCCACCCACATATCTGGATTCTATTCTAGTCAACGGATTTTTATCATTTCATTGCAAACAAATGTAAGCAAGTTTCAGTCATTGTATGTAAATGATGACATTTGTGTTGTAGCTGTGATCAGCTGCTGCCACCTGTGTTTATCATTTTGCAATACCAATGCATCACAGGCACCACTGTGCTGCAATAAGTATGAATGTGTATAGAGTTCTCTCAAGAGAGTAAACAATTTGATAAACAGATGGAGCAGTGACAATTTGGTTCAGAGGACGGGGTTAAGTGTTTTAGCTATTGTGAAAAACAGTAATAATAATTGAGACAGAGTTGCAGTTTCATTTGAGTTGATAAAAATAAAACATCTGCATAAATATTTAGAGTTTTTTAGACTTGGATTTATTTTCATGAGATATAAAAAGCCAGACACGGTGTTAAAAATCTCAAGGAATTCATGTTACAACAGTGTAATGAGCACCATACCAAAATATCCCATAGTTATCATTCCTTTGTTATGAAAGACATCCATTGATATAAAAAACTAATTAATGTGTTAGTAAATTCTTTATTCTTTTCATGATCCAATAAATATGCAGTAAAGAAAATGACACATACTTGCTACAGATATTGCACAAATATTTATTTGATGATTTCAATTCTAGTCCAATTCTTTAACCACCCAGTACAAACATATAAAGGAAAGGTCAAAAGGTTATCCTAAGGAAAATTCCATGGCTGTAAGAAGACATGCAGACATGAAGACAGCAGCCAGTGTAGCTCGAGCAAAGAACTTGAAAATTCCAGACCATGAGTCACATTGATGACTAAGTGGTCACTGGTTGTTGCGGAACTGTTAATGGCAGGAAGCCCTATTATGAAAGTGCTCTGGCTGTAACCAGGTAATGATTGATAACAAATAACACACTGATATGTGATCTTTCCTCTGTGAACCAAGGAGGGTTTGGCATGACAAGAGACAAAATAAGAAAACAATGAATACAAATACAGTGTCTTTAAACCCCTAACCCTGTGGTAGAACTAGATGTGGGAAAAAAGTCTCAAGAGTTAGGCCAGACATCAACCCACGCATTTCCCTCAGTAATAAAAAACAAACATTACTCAATGATTGTTATGATTTTTTTTAATAAATTTTCCTTTAAAAACACACAAATACAAATATTAATCATTTCATTGAAAGTAGCAAAACAAAGGTCCATTTGCATAACACCAGTATAGTATAAAAACTGCCCAGGAAGCAATGAATTAAATAATTAGACAAAAATACATATCTTTGACTTTCTTAAATAGGCCATATAAGTACACTTGTACAGAAGCACCATGCATGAAAATGAATAACTGAGAAAAAAGGGGTTTACATGTATTTTTGTTGCCTTACAATGAGCCCTATGTTGAGAAAAGTCAGGTTCACCTGCACACAAAGTTAGCAGTGACATAATGATCAGTCGCCATCTACAGCACAGTAATCTGACATCTGTCAAACATCTGGCATCTGGAATGTGCAGTCAGGTCCACTTCTGATTCTGAGCCATCATATGATACACAGAGCCAATCATACTGTGGTACAGGAGCATGTAGTTTCCTCTATTTTACATTCCCAAAACATTCTGTTTCATAGATAACAGCAAGCATCACAAAATGCCAATGAATTGAGTGATCAAATTTTCCCTTTCTGGAATTAGAAAAACTCCCCCTTACTGCTCTAGTGCTGGTCAACCAGACACATCTCACATGTACGTACTGCTCTTTAGAAAAAAGTTAGACATTACAACATGAACTGCACCATTCTTCAACAACACTTCAGATCTGTGGTGGCACTGGAAAAGGCCCAACCAAAACTTATAAATGTAGATAAAAAATTACTAGGTGTTTGTGGATGTTAAAAAGTAGAGAGTAGATTTGTAAGTTTGGTTTTTTTTGCCTACTATAACAAACCAAATCATGTTTACACAAAGGCTGCCACAGAAATATTTTTCTGGCAGCTGGCCCACCCGCCGTGGGCGGTGTTTATGTGTAATAGTTTTCCGGTAACTCTGCACTGTGTACTACTCTCCAGCCACCTTTTTCAGACACACCAGGTTGGTAATGGCAAGCCATTATGAAGCAGTTACAAACAGTAACACAGACTGAGTCCCAGTCATCATCCATGTGGTTATACAGTACATCTAAAATGCTTATTCAAGTTACTGTAATGCTGTAAGCTTGTAAGATAAAATGAAAATTGTGCTACATCTTGAATTTTTTAGACAAATCTCACAATACCAATGTTACAAAGTGCTGTCAAAGTTCCTTTCACTCACTTGTATTGATATCATTGCATCCTGTCACTCCTTTCTTTATCCGCAGGTCTATTATTAATAATGATGACTCACACTATTACACATGGAGTTATGCATAACTTTGTACATGATTCCAGTTGCTATTTCACCAAAATACTACTGACATTTATATTCCTGGTTTATTTTATTTTTACACAGCTTAACAGATTGAAATACCGTTTGCCATTTTCAGTCGGGAACATCTATCAGTGAATGTTAAAATAATGAAAAAGACTTTTAGGTTGGCTAAATAAGGACATATGCTACCATGTGCCACCATATTTTGCTTATATTTAAAAGGCATAAAACTCTCGGAATTTCTAATTCGCTTTTTAATTCGCTTCAAAAAAGGCAGAAGGATTTGGAGCAAACTGTTGAAATTAAGAGTGTGTTACTCTGACAGCATTTTGGTCTGAGGTGATGTGTATTTATTTTAAGGCGCCAGAAACATGTTTTAATAGCTGAAAAAGGATTAGCTCCCCAAAATTCTTCCAGCAAAAACACAGCCATGCTTGCTGGAGTGCACTAGTGTTAAAAGGTGAGGCAAAAAGCAAAGGATGGTGTCCTAACAATAGTGGCTTGATCAATCTGTCAGTCTGTCCAACATTTTAGTGAAAATATCTTTCCAAAACATGACAACGACACAGATTTAACCCTGATCATTGCTTTGACCCACTGGTTTACAAACATCAGAAAATTCTGTTGAATTTACAGTGTAGTGAATTTAGTGAACATTTGTGTTTCTCATAGAACAAATCATAATTCTTTTGACCTGCTTAACTAAAATAAACAGTGATACCACTATCCAACAAAATATAACTCATCAGAGGAATGCTGTGACATCTCTGAGTTAACTCCCAAGAATGTACTTGAAATGTACTTATTTGGTTTCCTAAAACCACCATCAGGACACCAGAACAATCTATTCATTTTTTGGTCAATCTATTATCTTTAAAATGTCAGCTCACCGCTGCCCAGCCAAAATTTGTGTCTTTAAATTGCTTACTTTGTCTGTAATATGACTATAAGTCCAACTTACAAAAATCTGACATTGATATTAAACAGCTTAAGATAAAAAAAATGCTTTCTTTTGTTCCAAACATATAAACAAGTTCTGTGTTAAGTTTATTATAGTTGACATTGACTATTCTAGGAAGCTGAGAGTTACAAATGTGAGAGATGCTGATAGGAAAATATACATATTCTTTGAAATACATTATAATTGCTTAATTATTATTAAAGCAGCAGTATATCTCTGTGAGCTGTTCTTACCAAGTTAAAAAAGCATCTTATAATTTCATTGGAATACAGCAAATCTGCTGTCAAGCAGATGTTAATAGCTTCTTGCTGTTGCAAATTTATAAGTGGGTTTTATGCTTTTCATAAGAAATAAGAATAAAAAGAGACCAGCAAATTACACTGGGATTTTCCTTGACGTTCAATAGAGCTGAAGTCGAAAGCCACCTCAAAGTCAGATTTTGGTGACTAACCATCTGACGAGATTACTGAGACAAGTTCAGCACCAAAAAATACTTGGTTTTGATTCCTAACAATCAGGTCAGTGTGCAATGAATTTGCATGTAGTCTGCTGTTAGCTTCCAAGAGAAACAAGCCAGATGTGTAGAGGGACTTTCTCCACTGTTTCGTGCTGCAATTCACTGTGTCATCTGATAACAGGAGAGTCTCATCTTTTAGATATCCATCACTGATAACTGACACCCCATTGGAAAGTTTCAGTATCTGCGATGGGCATATCAAGTTTTTCTTACTCTCGTAAGTGATCTGCAGAAAGACTCTGTAGATGCCCTCCTTGGGCACCACTAGGCCCTTTCTGGAGCAAATGAAACCACCATGACAGAAGACAAGTCCAGTCTCATTCTCCCATTGAAGATACTTTCCATCAGTGATGTTCCCTTCAGGAACTAAGGAGAAAGCAGAAAGGCAAAAATTTGGTTAGGAATGTTTCTGCTTCTTTATTTTTAATTATTTATTTATCTTTGGATAACATGCATTACATCAGATATTTAAGTAAAACCGGGAACATGTAAAAGCACACGAGGGTAACTACAAAAACTGAACTTGTGCAAGTTTTTATTACAACCAAAATCTGCTTCATGGCTATTCTGATCATAAAAACATTTTTAGAGAGGAAGAACTCATTTGTGAAACCTGCTGACTAACTGTCTAGACAAGTGACTTCCATTCTTTGTCATTAGAAACATAATGCTACTGCATATTTCACCCTTAAATGCCCCCACCTTCCTTTCCCTGGTCTCTTCTGACTTCGACTATGAAAATGATGAAGATCCTCTCCCATGGCCTTCACAGTCTCAAGATCTCAAACAAGCTGAACACCTAAGGAGACTTTGGAGCAAATTCTCAACAGCACCTTCCACTGCATCAGTGAAACACCAAATGAGGGAATATATTTGGGAAGAATGCTATTCATTCCTTTTGTTGATTTGGAATTGATTAAAAGGAGCACAGATGCTGTTCTGGTGCTAGACCTTCTTCAACCATTTACTGGTTTTTATTCTTTCATTTGTCAGAGGCTTGCCAGCTTAGTTGTCTAAAGTTACAGCTCAGCCTAGGAGCACACCATTAATGTTACAACTTGTGCAATCATGAGCACAAGCCTCTCTTTCATGAATAAAAGCACACTTCCTCTGGTGTGGTGATATGCTTGACAGATGTACTTTAGTGGAAAGAGAAAGCAGTGCTGACACAAAACTGCTCACAACAAAATATGCGGATTATCTTAAGTGACTTGGTTGTGATTTCTGGAAAGAGACTGTTGAATTTTGAGATGTATGAGCGACACAGGCC
The DNA here is from genome assembly GCA_029814665.1 of Acanthurus lineatus. NCBI lineage: Eukaryota > Metazoa > Chordata > Actinopteri > Acanthuriformes > Acanthuridae > Acanthurus > Acanthurus lineatus. Next base: position 11,396 of record JAPZDV010000416.1, read on the forward strand.
CAGTGCCATCTTACATTATATTCAAGAGAGAGCAGACATCTTTAATGGCCAAATAACCAAAACTGAAACTCACATAGAAATAATCTGGAGTGCTAAATAGCACTGTACATAAGAGAAAAAATACACATTTTGATTTTGGGGAAACTTAAACCACTACTTCTCTTCCTTCGGTTCTACCATTCAAGACATTTTTTTCAATATCACTTTTTCTGACTTGTGACAGTCTGCTGATGCGGATGATGTAACAATAGTCTTTTTTGTGTAACCCAAGATGGACTCATAATGGGCGTTTCAGAAAATTATTTGTCCATGAAATATAATAGACAAAATATTATTTATATATATATATATTTATATTTACACACACACACACACATAGTTAGATAGTTAGATAGATAGATAGATAGATAGATAGATAGATAGATAGATAGATAGATAGATAGATAGATAGA
>JAPZDV010000417.1:0-11819 GCA_029814665.1 Acanthurus lineatus
GATAGATAGATAGATAGATAGATAGATAGATAGACAGACAGACAGACAGACAGACAGACAGACAGACAGACAGACAGATGGACAGATGGACATATGAGATTTCTACCTGACAGCAACGATATGCAGTAATAGAGAGCACTAACCAGTGAAGCACGTCGAGACATACGGCTGAGAGGTTTGCAGAGCGGGGAGTTGTCACTCTCCAGCTGCAGTTTCTTGAGAAACTCTGGAGGCAGGCGGATGTCCATGGGCAGAGACATACGCTTACTGACGTCCTGCAAGAAGTCACACACCAAGGTTTACAACACACTACTTACAGATTATCTGTTGTTGTGGATGAAGCGTTCAGTTACCACATTAGACTAGAAATCTTTAGTATGAACTATAAAATGATTTTATAGTTTTCTTTAAACTATAAAACTATAAAATAAAAGAGATGAGACTGTAACAGCCTCTGACATGCTCGTCTGCTCGTTTTGGTTATGTCTGTTATTAATCTGTCCAGTATTATTACTGCAAATGTAACATTCATTAATGTGCATAGTTCCATATTATAAATGCTTTATTGGAGGTTAAGCAGTTATAAATTGTGGCTTTTGAAATGGTCAATCAATAATTTTGAGAAAAAGGAAAGCTGCTCTTTATAAATATCGGTTACAAGAGGAAAGGAGAGCAATCATTCAGTTCAGCAAAGGAGAGACTTTCATGTGCTCACTAAGCACAACAACTACAGTTCTTTATCTTACGTGAATTGAACAGGTGCAGCTTCTATTTTAATCAATATGACCGACTTTATATGCTGCCTAACAGCTTGTGTTTCACTCCTGCTATACGCGTGTAAAAGAGTTGCCCGACTTGTATTTTCACACTTTATTTCGAAAATAGAGTGACTGTATTTTAGGTTCTGAGCGATGCAAATGTACTGTTGACAGTTTTTATTTATAAAGAATGTTGTTTTGGCAAATATTGGAAATTATTTTTGTTAATGAACTAGAGACGCATGTAAGTGCCAACTTAGAATGACACAACCTGTGTTTAATTAGTCATTCAACAGGCTCTCACTGATACACTCTCTGCACTTGATATTGAGTGAATCCACGCCACAGTGACAGGTGTCATTCCATGTTTCTGGATAAAATCAAGGAAATTTTATGGTATTAATCCCCGAAGGACTGAGTGGGTGAGCCAAAAAGGTCTGTCAATGACTTCTGAAGATCAACCACTCTTCATTGTGCTTTCTCATCATTTCTACCATTAGGTAAACAAGCTGCTGATTTACAGAATATAAAACAGATGTTTGTGATGGGAACTAACACCAAGAATGTCTAAGCAAAGAATCTGAGTGTTTATAAAGATAAATCATTCTGAAGTTCAATTTCTTTCATTTCTGCTATTGAATTTTCTCTATACAATTATTTTACTACACTGTTACAATTCCCCATTATTTGTATGAAGAACTAACTATGTTACTGAATTATGCAGTTTCGCGCATTATTTTACAACACAACAGTAGTAGTTGTTTTCTTCCATTTAAGGGTCAGAGGAAAATTAAACTCCTCATTACAACAGTTATTGTAAAGTTCCTGCAATGCACAATTAAGTGCTGCATATATAACTGCCCGATTATCCATCATGACAACAAAAAGGTCAGTAAATTTAACCCCCCTCCTTCTCCATCCTTCTACTCTCCAGGTGACCATGGCGACTGGCTGAGTTAAATACAACTGTATTTTATTAATACAGTCATTACATGCTTATAAAATTGTTTAAAAATTAAAAAGTGTAGGTTTGTAGAGCAGCAAAGAGAGTGGACATCAATCCTTTGTTGGACGGTTAAATTATTTTCATATTAAGTAGTGATGTGTATGTGTATACTGTATGTGTGTGTGTGTTGCAAGGTGTGGCTTGACACAGAAGTGTCAAATAACAGTGCCTCCTGTAGAGGGCGATATCATGCGCTGTATACTCATGTTCCTTAGTGCTAGGAGTCCAGCACTGTGTTCAACTGTGTTTTAACTGTCTAGCCTTTGCTTTGTGTGTGTTGTGGTTGGACATGGTGTTAGCTCTCAGAGTGACTCTCCTCCCTCTTTATGAATTATTGTTATTAGAATAGTAACAATAGATATTATTGTAGATTTGCACGCTGTTATTATTTGGTGGATCTGACTTAATGGCTTTTCATTCCTGCCCCACCTGAACAAACCCAAAATTTACTACTCATCCAAAAACAGCTATTGACTGCTTATGAGTCTGCTGTGAGCATCCTCATTTTATCGTTTTCCTTCTCATCCACATGTGCAGGCATGTCAACATTGCTGGACACATCGTCTTGTGATTCAATTAATGTAAACCTTTTCATGATTCCGTCTAAAACAGCTTCTATCAGACCACTGACAAACAAAGACAGACAAGGATCTGATTGCAATACTCTGTCCTGTTACACAAGCAAATGTCTGGATAATCAAATCCAGTAAAATGTTTTCCCCAAAAGACTCTATACTTGCTGTTGAGACTGTGGCTGCTGATCATTTACCTCCGTGTCCCTGTGTTTTTTTTTGTCATCATTTACACTTTGGCTCAAAACCTAATTTCACCTATTAGCAGCTTCCAGGTCCTCTCCACAGCCCACAATACACACTAAAGGTCAAAATTGAAAAAAGGTTCCTATCTCTCTTCCCCTGTGGAAACCATAAGCCAGTTACAATTAACTGCAGAGAATACTGGTGCTTTGTACAGCCAACAAAATTCTCAAAAAAAGGAGATGTATGCAGCAATGGAGTTTTTGAGGTCAAAAGGGAAAAGGAGGCATTTTCAAAAGCCCCACTGTAGCAATGTAGTGCTGTGCTAAATAGCCAAAAAAGTAAAGATCAGCAATTTATGATCATTGGTTATTAAAAAACAGATGTGATAAGTATAAATATAAATTGTAATTAGATATACTGTACACAGCAATTTGTCACTTTTTTGAAATGAGTCAGATCCTCAGAAACACAGGTTTAAGTTGTTCTGCTATTAATTTAGCCCAAAAATAATGGCTTCATGCTGTTTTACCGTTGTAAGGTTAATAACTTCCTCCTCCAGTCTGCCGTTTGCAAACAAATGTCTAATCTTTTATTACTCATCGCCAGTAGCACTTACAGTATTTCTGACTGCTGTGAAATAAAAAAAACAACTTTTCAGCAGCTCTCAGCTTTCAGTTTACCTACAGTGTATCTTAATTGGCATTTTAATCAAATTTTTCTGAGAATTGTTAAGAGGTTAAATGTTAACAAGTCATTAATTAACAATAAACTTCAAAGTAGTCAAGTGTGGGCTTGTAAATTTAATTTTTCAATGAGTTACAAATAGATTTTGGTCTGGATGCAAAAAATGGGCAACAACAGACAGCAGTCAAAGTTTTTTTTAAATCTATTAAACTATTACAATTATTTATATCAAGTGTCTTACTGAAGAATTACTCAACATAGAGCCTTTAGTTAAAACTATAATATATATATTGATCATGTAAGCTGAAATAAGCTGTCTAGGTTGTCTATGCTCCAAGCCTTTCTGCCAAACTATTCTGCTTTGACAGCACCAGGTCTTTTCTGAGCTCAATTGCCTCTGGCATAGCTTCGTCCGACTGTCTGATATGAGTTATGTGTATTGTTAGAAAGACTCGAAGTGAATCACACTCGCTCCAGGGAGATATTTTCTAAAAAGGTGGAACTGTGAACTTGTATTTCCAATAAAAAGTCTGCAGCTCTTGTGAGATGACTCATGCCACGGGGCTGGCAGAGGTTGAAATGGAGAAACGGCTCCTGGGGAAAAGTTTAAACAGGAAAATGAACTCTGTGTGTCATTGTCTATATCTATGTCAGAGTGACTTATAATGCTTTTAATGGCAACTCTAACCTAGACAGTTTTATCAGGGCTGAATCAGAAACATGTAAATAACTGTGGAAGAAAAGCATGACAGCATGTGACCACAACATGACCAGATGCTGCAGAAGTTACACTTTACCTTTTAAAAACCTTTTCCATCATATTAACCTCTGCACTCTTACAGTGGCTCTTTAAGCCTCTGCTACTGACCTCCATGGAGAAACGTCTGTGCTGTGCCTTGCTGTGATAGTGGAGGTGGGATGGAGACTGAGCTCCTGGTGATGTTGGTTCGGGGCTCACTGGACTGGCGTCATGGGATGGAGGACACAGTCTGTCTGGAGTCAGGCCTGACGAAGGAGAAACATCATCACTCAGCATTTGCAGACGCACAGATGGGTGGAAAAGAAAAACTCAAAGGGACACCACAAACTTTCAGAACATCTGAACAATGATTGATGGCATGAGTTTTCCAAGTCCTAGAAATTTGACACGTCCTTCCAAAGACTCTGCATTTGCATATATAACTGGTTAACTATTATCGAAATAGAAAAACACCATGAAGCATATGATTTTCATCATTTTTTGAACTCCACAAACATTCAGTGGCACCTTGTGACCTGTGTTGATAAATCTGAATTTATTAAGTTTCACCACTCATATACTAAGTTTTTCTTGAACTGGTTTTAATTAGAGAACCAGAGATGCAATTTAAAAATCCAAGGGAAACATTGTGGTGTACATGCAAAACATTAAAAACTTTTAAAGCTGCATATCTGACCCTGACATCCATGTGAAGATAAGTAAATAATCTCGCGATTAACCCGTTTTCATTAAATCAATTTTACACATTTTTTTCCTTTTTTTTTAACAATTTTAATCTTTAATTTTATGGATGAGTATGTCATTTCACAGTTTGATTTTGTATTGATTAAATAAATTTGGTATAAAGTGTTGGTCAGTGACCATTGAAACTGTTGGTTGGTGAATGTTTTTACCTTTGTACTGAGTAGGCTTGAGGCAATGTTTATCTAAGTGAAATGTCAATTACTTTGATTAATTGTCAGAAGAATGACAAGTGAGCAATCTATTGCAGTTTTATTAAAAACTAGCTTCACAAATTAATTCACAGTTCAGGATCAGATAAAAAAGATCATAAACAAAAAGCAATATCTCAAGTGGAAATAATAAAACAGTAAAAAATAATCACTAATAAATATTGAAAAATTGAAATTTATTATTAAATCAACTAAAAATTATTTAATGCGCTGCACAGTTTGGATGCTTTTAACAGTTTGTATGTTCTGCATATCAAACAAAATGGAAAAAGAAAATACTTTTCATTTTTACTTGGACCAGTGATTTTTGCACCTGAACAAGTTGTTGACCTTTCTGTTGAGTCAGGCTCTGTCATGAAGACATCAGAGACACCAATAAAAAGGTCAAAGAAAGAGTTGGTCTCATATGGCTGCATAAAACAAAAGGCATAAACGTCTGCATACAATCACAAATTGAACTTGAATTTGAATTTGAACTTTATTTTGGTTGTTCACATACAAAAAAACTGTACATTTATCAATATTAAAATTATTGTAACTAAAAAAGGTTTGGGCAGAAGCGATGCTTTTTTTTAGCCCACCCTGTACAAATTGAACTCTAAGCATCTTCTTTCATGGACAAAGCTCGTTAAAACTGCAGAGGGAACCGTGGTTGAGTCAGCTGAGGTGAACGTGTTAGACAGTTATGCTGTGAGCATCGTGGCATAGCGCTGTGCCAGCTATGCAGCCAGTGTGCAACAAATGGACTTTGATCATCATCATACAACATTGTATGCAATAAGTGTTTGATGCCTGGTCGGCTTCTTTTGAATGAAACCTGCTGTGAGGTTTCAGCTGCAGTTTGATCTCCCATTTCAATGGTGAGTGTTGACAGCCTCACCACTGTGGCATTATGGTTTGTGAAGTGGACATGCGTCTCCACATGTGTACCACTCAGATGTGTGTATTTGTGGTGGCTTACAACTTTTACAGAGGAGCTTAAATCCCTTGTTTCCATGGGGACTGAACTTAATGAGAGAAGCAGGTTTCTGTGTTAATGAGAAAGTTTTTTTTTTTTTTTGCACATTTCTTTAAAAACTTATCCCTCAGCATACACACAGCTTATAAACACACAAGCATTAAAATGAGCTGAGTGACCTAAAGCTTCTTTCATACTACAGGAAATTCAACAGCGTTGTGTCAATTAAACACACACGCACAAACACACCCACAACTCATTTAACTATCTGCATGGTGTTTTAAACAGAGCTTCAGAGAGGCTTTGAACAGGCCACTAAGTGTCACATTGATTGACAGTGTAGTTGGGCTGGGGAGATGAATTGCCAACCTGTGTGCTAGTCATTTAAATATCACAGCTACAGGGCTCCTTTGATCTGCGGGTGCTAATTATGGTCAGCAAAAGCAACACTGATACAGGCACACACACACACACACGCACACACACACACACACACACACACACACACACACACACTGTGTCTCATTGCTGTGAAATATGGATGGATGCCTGCTAGAAATCTCAGGAAAAGGACAATCCAATATGGTACACCACATGATGTTTTTGTAGTGTTTCCATATAAATCTGTGGTTACAGTGAGACAGAGAAAGTGGCAGAGAGGAGTCAGGAGATAAATGAGCATTTAATGTGTGTTAGGGAGTAAGATTTACGAGTACATGTGTGAGTGTGAGTAGATTTTAGGCTAATCATTAAAAGATTTCACATTAAAATCTCCAATCCTGTCAAGCAGCTTGAAGTTAAAGTGAACAAGGTTTGGTTTTTCATTTGAAAAGTAAGTTCCTGCTTTTAGCATTGCTTCTAAGAGGGCTTCTTTTTTCCAAACATCATGTCAACTGAGGGAAATATTGGGGCTAATATTAGTATAAAAGGACTGAATAATGAAAAAACTTTAAACACTATTACACACTTATTATAAGTCTTTTTTATGTTGACAAGTGCTGTTGGCAACAGATTCAAATCACGCATGAGTATTCATGTTTTTACTAAAGTGAGATGTTTGTGGATTCATTTAACAAATACTTTGTAGAATTATCCGATTCTTCTTTTATTTATTTATTATTTATTTACTTTTTGTTTTAAATATTTATTTTGAAATTGGTAGGAATTTAGCAGCCCACAGCAGCCCCCCTGGAAACTATGGCTTTTTGTATTTATTATTGACTTTTGTCTATCATGAAGCCTCAGTATAAAGACATGAAAGCTAAAACATTTAGAGAGGGACTTTTTTCTGTCATTATGTTTATAAGATAGCACCGTCAGCCTCGGATTTCTAACATATGCTGAATCTCAGTGCTAACAGTTCACGTCATTACTGACCTCATCTCTGAGCCTGTCACTGCTGCTGTGTCTGAATTAATGTGATCTCTAGGAATTAAAGTAAGTTTAAAGTCTGATGTCAACAAAAATCTAGTTAGCCAGGCATAAACAAAGATTAAACCGGTGACAATATACTGTTACATATGTGCACAGCAGCAGATATGCTATAAGATGGGAGACAAATCACTTCAAGACTTTTGAATAAAAAAGTCATTTACCACAGAGATAACTGTACAATTGTACAACATTACCAATATTGAAAGAAGTCTGAAGTGGGAGGTGTGTGAACAGCTTTTAAGGTTTTCAGGCAGCTCTCTCTCCGTCACTGTCCCTTTATTTTGCTGTGGTTTCCCTTCTGTCAGTGGATTCCCATAATCGAGGTAAAATTTAATTAGGACAAAACTACAATGCTAACTATAATATAAAGCCAGCAGGCTAAGAAACTAAGTGACCTGTTCGGTCTGTTTGTTTCTGTTTAATCTGTTTCAGTCCTGTGGACTGTGTCCACAAACATGAACATATCCTAACTGATCCAACTCATTTTACCATTTCACAGCATGAACACCCACTAGCTTAGCTGTGACACTTGCAGTAATTGTAACAGACATTTCGCCAATTTCTCACTGCTGCAGATGATCTGTAACACATTGTAATTTAAATTACAATGCAATGAACTTAAATTAACTCTAAAGCTTCACGAATCACCTGTCAGCTGTCTCTCTCTTGTTCTAGATCAGATATAAAGTGCATACAAAAAAACAAAGAGACAAGCAATTAACGAGTAACTTCCATAAAAAAAAAAAAACATGACAGAAGAGATGACACAGTGAGGTGCCAGATTTAATCAACTAGGCACTGATCCCAGGCTTAGGTGTCTTGGGGATTGCTCTGGCATTCTTACTTAAATCTGAAACCCATTAGCCTGTGAAATAAAGTAACTAGAAAAGCAAATCATGTGAACTCTAGTCATTAGGATGGTGTCTTTCACACATAGCTTACATGGACATTTAGTCAGAACTTTAGTGCCTTCCTGCAGCCAGATGTTTCTACCACCTCACATATTGGCAAGAGACAGCAAAGTCAGTCTTGTAAGCAGCATTTGGTCAGAAATATGGGGCTCGTAGTTTACAAATTGTGTTGACTAGAAACTGGTGGTGGTTGTATTTAGTTTTTAAAAATCTAATCAGAATTATTGCTAGGGATAAATGATATGGGAAAGTATGCATCTTTACCATCCCTTTGTTGTCTTACCTTAAAAGAGAAGACACCAAACATTAAAGAAACGGAACTCACTGCTGATATCTAGCCATGGATTGTGGTCTTTTTATTCTTACACCTGCTTTGTTATCTATTCAGCTTTGAGGATTCACATGCCAGGTGTAACCACATCACCTCCACATCCGAGAGAGGAGCTCATAAAGCCTCAACCTGACCTGATCTGAAACATAACTGGGTGGGAGAGGAGCTCCCAACATGCTTGTGTGCATGTTTGTAGCTGTAGAGACATCAGTTTACCTGGACACAACTTCACAATGCTTTTTTTGTTATTTTGATTCAGATTTTTATAAGAATCCAAAATAAGCAATTATTGAACTTTGATTTTTTTTTTTACATGCTTTCCAATCATACTGTTAACTGAGTCTGTATTTTTGTGTGTAGTTGTGATTTCAGCAGACAGAAAACCCAACAGGAAAACTTAGATTTTCTACACAACACAACAACCAGATTGCAGACCTTTTGCAAAAATTGCGGCTACTGAAGGGGCCTTAACAAAAAGACTTGGTTTTTCATTGGCAAAATAAGAAGAACCACACTTTTTTATATTTGTTAATGATGTTTTATAGCTTGAATGACAAATACTGGTCAAAGTAAGCTTCCAAAAGAAATTTTGAGTGACAACTGTGGGCGATACTTTAATAAAAGGTAAGGGGTAGCTTAGCTGTGGCAAAGCTATCTATTATGTGGTCAAGCAGGTTAAATGAGGTAGACTGATGGTTACAGTAACTAATGGTGCTTTTCTTGTAAAAGCAAATGGCATTGCAGTGTGTTTTGGACACGAGCCAGTCAACAAAACCAAGATAAGAGTATCTCACCTGTGCTGTAATAATGTTGAGTTGGTTCATGGGTGTGCCAGAGGGTTTTGTAATTTAAAGACACAACCAACTCACTGTCACACAGAGCTGGTTAAAAGGCATAATATTTCCTAATTAAAATGTCCAAAGAAGACTGGACCTTTCTTATGCATTTTATTAAGCTATGTGACCTAAACCTACTTACATTATTCCAAATGTTTCTAACTCTGTCAAAATTAAGACAAATTCAAGGTAATGGAAAGTTCCATCACCTCTTAAAGGCACCATGTCCCCTTTAGTTTCTAGAAAATTCAGAGCATTTTGTCAAAGTGTGAGAGTATAGCAGTTAGCTAGCCTGTATATTGTTCAATATTATAATATTTATAATTTTATAATATAATATTTGTGACAGTTTTCATTGGCAATAGTGGTTGTGCTGAAGATGAAGACAACAAGCTCCCATGCGCATTGTTTTATGATGTTATTAAACTTTTTCATAGTTTTGTTTTTATTGAGAGACCCCTTGTTTGATGAATTGCACACTGTGCATTTAAATCAACTTACTCCAATAAGCTGTTTGTTATTCCTTGAATCAGGTTTCATTTCTTGTCACACATTCTTAGCAGAGACCATTGGTTTTCATATCTGATGAAGAAGAAGCTTGCATCAAATTACTGATGTGTCATATTGGCTTATGTGATTACTCTCATCATAACATTAGCACGTTCATGTGGAAGCTCAGCCAAACAGCTTTAAATGAACCAATATATGGCAAGTGAACAAAGGGATTGTCCCTAATGACAAATATTAGCTGTTAGTCAGGTAGTGCGGCAGTAAGTCCTTGCTTCTCCTAAGAACACTGGCTCAAACACACATGCACACACACACACACACACTGTTACACACACTTGCACACATACATGTTTGAATGAATTTAAAAAAACAGTGTAGCACTTGACTAGACTAACATTAATGAAATTGCATGTGTTTGTCTGTCTCTGCTGTATTTTATGTGTGTATTTGTGTGTACATGCAGCCTCGGGGGATGCTGATGAGTTTGTTGTGCTCAGTGATCTGAGACTGATTGACTTTCTTTGTGTTTGCCAGTTTGATCCAGCTGCTCTTGTTTTTTAATGTAAAAAGGATCCAATAATCTGATAGGTCTAAAGAAATTAAAATTGTCTGAGTAAATCCTGTTTTTCATTTATCTAGTAAATGAGATAGCTGACATTTTAAGGTACTAAATAATAAATACCAAAAAGTAGTCATAATAACTCACCACTCACTAATATCTATACTCAGCGATACTGGAGGAAAGATGACTCACAAAGTTTAAAGAATATGACAAAAATATATAATTATTCATGGTATAGGCTTGAATCGTGATATTGCCCAACCATAGAAATCATCTGATGAAAGATCTTGGAAAACTTTGATCACAACCATAGTGTAACATACCAATATTAATTTTACAGAGTAAAAACATATTTCTGAAATCTTAATAGGTAATAATAACTGATTGAGGTTTGATGATAAAATTTTCTTTAATTGCCAAGAAGAAGAGGAAAGAACGATCCCACACACATATCTGTGTGATAAGTGTGAAGCAAGTGCTAGGAGAGCTGGGCTAGCTTTTTCTATGATATCAAGATAAAAAGCTTATTTTTGTAAATGTCAAATCATCTCTTAAACATGCACTCCATAACCTTTAATATTCATTCGGTCCAATAATGAAACATGCATAGAACAATTTCTGAAATAGCTCCTTGCTAGCAATGCTTTTGGCATATGATGATTGTATCCTTGCAAATAACACATGATGCCTTGAGTCTAAACAGCAGCATGCTGTGGATAATACTGGGGGAGCTTGAGATATTGTAATCCCTCACACAGGACAGAGCCGGGCAAGACGGAAAGAGAAATGAATGGCAAAAGATTAGAGAGGAGTGTAAACATCAGAGGGCTGCTGGGTTTGGGTCAAACGCTCTGTCTCTCTTTGTGTCTCCTTTCGTCTTCACTCCGTTGTTTATCTCCATCATTTTGTCCTTTTTTTCCTCTCTCTGTCTGATAACCTCTTTCCTGACCTTCGGGAGCAGACACTGATGCAGACAGATGTACTCTGGGGGGGGTGAAACTACATATCCAGCTGCTTCTCTCCGTCAGGCAGCTGAATAATATTCTCATTTTGCTGAACAATGTTCACAGGGGAGGCAGAAGCTTTTGTTTCCCATTTTATTTAGTTGACCTAAGTGTCAAATACAAGTAGATCTGATTAAACCACTTGATTACAGTGCATCATGCTTACATTCTAATGCTCATACAATAACTTGGCAGGTCATTACAATACACTAGGTTGACCTTGCATTCCACATAATGTTTATCTGTCCTTATTGACTTTGCACATTTTATGAATCATCAAAGCATTTTTTTTTTGTCCCACATGAGAGCAAATAGGCATAAATATTAATGCACAGTGATGGCATCTTGGAGGAT
>JAPZDV010000418.1:0-11815 GCA_029814665.1 Acanthurus lineatus
CCAATCTCTGTTCTCTCTCTCTCTCTCTCTCTCTCTCTCTCTCTCTCTCTCTCTCTCTCTCTCTCTCTCACTCAATCACACACACACACACACACACACACACACACCCTTTGTTGAGTTATATACAACACCACAACATCTATCATGATAGTACACGATTCAATTTAAGGATATATATAAGCATATTAATTCAGCGAGACAATCGTCTAAATTCAATGCAGTTCACAAGTGATTTCCTTTATCTTCTATTTTCCAAGTTTAGCAGAAACACAGTGGTTTATCTGATAAAATAACCTTAGATTGTATGCTTACCTTCGCATGTATTTCAGGATGAGTCTTTTGTAAATGACGCTTCAAGTTCGTGGTGTTTTTCCCGGTAAATTTTGCTCCACACAGTTTACAGTCCGTCTTGTTGTCTTTTTCGTCATATGTAAAGTTTGACCAGACATCAATTTTTCGCTTTCTACCAAGCTGTGACATTTTTGAGCTCTTTTGCTCTTAACTTTCATCCCATCACTTGTCGCGGCTTTTAAAAATGGCTCCGCTGCTCTGTAGATGAACCTACCCTCAAAAGATTCGCTCTGATTGGATTTCTTCCTAACCGCTCCCGCAAAAAGGGTCGTTTTGATTGGATCTCTTCTCCATTCGTCCCGCCCAAATATTTTTGTCTCGTTTTTATTCGTTGACTAAAGTGTCAGTTGAATTTCGTCACAGTCTTCGTCATCATATTTGACTTTTTATTTAGTTTTTGTGTGTTCATGTTCTTCCCTTCATCAAAAACACCCGGGCTGAGGAACGGGAAGATCCTCTCCGAGAACAAATAGAAGCTTTTGAACAACTAAAATGGCTGTTTTCTGTTTCCATTTTTATCTAATGCTGTTTAATGTAAATATATTTTGTGATTATATGTTTAATATTACATTAAATTGTTCCCAGCAAGATTCGTGTTAAAAGTTCTGTTTTGCCTTTCATGATAAAACAAAATGAACAAATAAACAAAAATAATATTTTGGATGACTTTAATCGTGGCTATTGACACACTAGTGAACACTTCCTGCATGGAGCTGACGCCATTACAGAAATTTACTTGTTTTGCACGAATTATTTCTGTGTTTGTGTTTTTAACTGGACAAGTAACAGCATTATTGCATTATTATGTATGCATATATATGCAATAATGCATTATTTTTGCATGATTGCACAAGAGGATGCTTCGGTCTCAGCATTTTCTTGCATTTTGAGCCTGACAGCTTATCACATAGAGCAGCTCCCCACAAAAAGACTTTTTTTATTTTAAAGGAGTTTGTTGATATCAATCATCAGCAAACAACCACATTTTTCCATGGTGCAATGATTTCCTGATCATTTTTACAGACATGTATGGTAAAAAGAGAAGTTTGCGGTGTTTTGAGTTGGCTGTTTTGTTGTGATCACATGTTAACAAGAGTTTAAAAAAGGGGAAACATTGTTGCGGTTGCAGCGACCTGAACGTCACCTTAGAACAACACAACATTATTTACAGCGCAAAAGACCATCTGATGAGAACAGTTGAGAAAACATCTTCATCATCAGCAAAAAAATTAATCTAATGTTGTTTTATGTCATTATTGGAATGTTATTTTTCCCTCATTCATCTAATCAGGTAACATTTTGACAAATTAAACTGATAAAAATCTCAGTTTTGTCTCTCAATCTAGACAAGATGAAGGTCGTTCTCCTCATCTCCATCGTTTTCACTCTTGCAATTGGACATTTCATTGATAAACCATGTCAGATGAACTCTAGCAGAAATGCTTTTGATGCATTTGTTAGGAAACACATGCTTCGGGAACGCTTCGACAGAAATTCTAAGGAAGCATGGGAACTGTGAGTAAAACACTTAAATCAGTGAGTTTATTGTGAATGATAAACTAGTTAGAGAGACATAAAACATTACAGTAATGCAAACATTGACAGTATTTTTAAATTATTTCCACTGTGTCAGGCGTGTGACCGACATTTGACAATGATTATTATATTCATATCAGTGAATTTTATACCTTCTTATTTAGTATCACACCTGCACTTTGTTTACATGTTAAAAAGACCAAAATGTCATGGAACCTACTTGTATGTCATCAATGTCATTAACAGCAGTTCTCATTTTTGCAGATACTTAAAAAAGACTGGCCTTTGCAACCGGAACACTTCTGAACAAAGCTTCATGGAGGACTCTGATCTGAGACAAGTCAGGCAGATCTGTGATGGTTTCGGCCAAAACACGAGAGATAGCTTATGCATCAGTAACTCAAAGATCCAGGTGTATAATCTCGTTATCAGGAACAAGTGTGAATTTGACACACCAAAACCAGCTGCAAAACATGTGATTGTGGCTTGTAATAGAATTAACAGAAAATGCCTTCCTATTCATTTTCATGGTACAAGGGACGATCTTCCAGTGACACTACTTGGAACCTGCAGGTTAAAGACAGATTAGATCGGCCATGTCTTTTTCAGGGTTATGGATTCCAGTTGTCAGGCTAATTATTTTGACCCGACATCTAAAACTGCTCACCAGCTTTGCTACATGAAGCTGTTTTTTTACTCACATTAAAAAAAATCGTCTTGTTATTTTGTTCTTAAGCTACATTTTATTTCTCTGTGTTCTTTGTGAGATGATCGTGATCAGAGTAAAATGAGTCATGCATGAAAGGAAAAATTACACCATCGGAAAGCCATCAAAGAACTGGTGGAGGAGGCAGAGAAGGGCAGCTTCTGGCTGTGGCTAAAGAGGAAGCACAGGAGTTGGAGGCTGAGTAACACAGAGGGCATCAGCAGGGGGTGGCAGGCACTGCTCCGCCGCCAGGAGATGTACTGGGGTTAAAGGAGCGAAACATCCATGACTGGTGGTCCCCAGCTGATGACCTGAGACCCCCCAGCAGGTAGACCATCAACCACCAAAGGGGTCAAACTGGGTTTTCTAGCCTGGTCATCTGATGTGTTGAAGACTAGACTTTGATTTTTGATCTTCTTTACTGATTTGTCACATAACCTTCATAAACACTTGTGTGTTCTCCTTTGTAGAAATCATGGTTACAACACTGATGTTCACTTGCTTCAGCATTTGTTTTGCAGTTAACACTTGATTTCAACATGAATTCACAATGCAACAGAATCATTTGTGCACTTCCTCATGGGACTGTTTGTTTATTTGCCCTGTTCCTGTAACTGCAGACTTGAACACATTAGATACAAACTGGTACAGTTCAAGTGTTAAAGTTGAGGTGTTTTGTCTGTAATGATCAAATAAAACAATATTTGGGATGACTTTCACTGCTGCAACTGACCCCAAACACCTAATAAACACCACCTGCCTGTAGTTGATGTTATATTTACATTCATTCATTTGTTTCACATGAAGTTTTTCTTTATTTGTGTTTTTTTACTGGCTGATTTACAGAAAATGTGCAGTATTTTTGCATAAATTTACAAAACAGTGCCTCTGTTTCAGCATTTTTTTCCACTGTGATCCTGACAGCTTCAAACACACACACACAGCAGCTCCCCACAAAACAGGTACTTCCTTATTTTCAAGAAGTTTGTCTGTATTAACCAAAAAGCAATCACCTTAATTACCATATTGTACAATAACTCACTGGTAATTATTGACATATATAGTAAGAGAGAAGTTTTCAGTATCTTAATTGGCTGTAAGACTCTCAGCATTTAAATATTTGGTTGTGATCACATTTTCACAAGAGTTTAAAAAGGGAGAAACATTGTTGGACTTCTGGCAGCGACCTGAAGGTAAGCTGGCGTCGATCTCCTCCAGAACAATACAGCTACATTAACAGTGCTGATAAGAAGAGGTAAGAAAACAGCTTCATTATGTACAAAATAACATTTTTTGTTCCATGATTAAAATTTTTTTTTCCTGTTTATGACAAATACTCATTTGACATTTGACATGTTTGACGTAAAGTGACTACAGTGAATGTATTTTTATTTATGCTTTACAATAAAAGATAAATAAGGATGTGATGTTTAAGTCTTTAATTATTTTCAGTGACTCTCAGCAGGACCAGCAAAGTTTAATGAGGAACCTAACACTTCAGTGTTATTAAATATGACGTCACAGTGATATTCATGATATGTGATATGTAGAGAAACATTGATGATATTTTTAAGACTTTAGGTAGATAATAGACATTTTTAAAAAATGAAACAAATTATTAAAATAATAGAGACAGACACTGAGGAACTGAATGTAAGCTATTTATTTCCTTAAAACACAACAGAAGATTTGGTCATCTTTAATTTTATTCATTTAGCTTATTAATTATGTCACTTTTTTGGCCTTTCTGAGATTATTGAGGCACATTACACATGACCAAACATTTTTTAATTTTCCTGTTCTTTATTTCTTGCTACTCTTGTGATTCAGCTGACACATTGCAAAGACTTGTAGCCATCAGCCCACAACAACACTGTGGCTGCTCATTTTACATTGTGCATGTGCAGTATTTGACTTTTTATTGTTTATGAGCAACAGATTAAAGTGTTACACTCACACTCTGCCTCTCACTCCAGAGAAGATGAAGGTGGTTTTCCTGATCACCCTCATGTTCGTTCTTGTCCTTGTTGATGGGCAGAATCCACGTCCTTGTATGCAGAGTTGGAACAACAACGCTTACAACAACTTCCTTCGCAGACACATCCTTCACCAGAACTTTAACAGAAAGTCAAAGCGAGACTGGACAAAGTGAGTTAAAAGCTTAAATCAGTAATCATTGTGAATTTTTTTATCAAAAAGAGGGAACTTAACACTTACATAAATACATGCTTTGGCAGCTTTTCTTAAAATTATTTTCACTGTGTCAGCTGAATGACTAAGCTCTCTTTTTAAAAAAATACATTTTTACTGCTTTATTTACGTATTTAAAGGGCCAAGGTATCATTAAACTTCCCTGTTCTTTATCAGTGCTGTTAACTGCAGTGTAACATTAATCATATTATGCAGCTACTTGCGGCAGAACAGCCTCTGCAACAGACCTCGACAGACCTTCATGGAGAGTAGCGATCAGGGACAAGTCGAGAAGATCTGTCGTGGCCGTGGCTGGCGCTATAATTCGAACAATAACTTGTGCATCAGTAACTCACTCTTCTGGATTTATGATCTCAATGTCAGCAACAACAACAACAACTGCCGTATTACAGGGCTAGCTCGAAGAAGAAAATACGTGGTTGTGGCCTGTGATGCAATTAACAATGTCTGCCGTCCTGTTCATTTTCAGACATCCACCAGTAGTCGTCCAAATACCCAACATGGACGCTGCCGCTAATAAATTGCAGACCACGATTTTGTTTTTTGGGTTAAGGATTCCAGTTGTTAGACTTATTATTGACCTGACATCTAAAACTGCTCACCAGCTTTGCTACATGAAGTCTTATTTTTACTCTCATTAAAAAAAATGTTGCTTGTCATTTTGTTCTTAAGCTACATTTTATTCTGTGTTAAATCTTTGAGTCTGGACCCACAACACTTTGTGAAATGATTGTGATCAGAATAAATGAGTCATGCATGAAAGGAAAAGATTTCCTTTAAATTACATATAACAGAACAGTTTGAGGTGACAGATGTTTAAACATATTTTTCACTGTGACAGAGATTTAGTTTTACAAATTCTTCAAACTGTTTTGCTAATCTGACCTTGTTCCTTCAATTCTCACATAATCTTGATGTTTATTGATCAGTTATGTTTCTATAATGATTAATGATATTGTTTTCTCTGTATAATCTTCAGTTCATCATCACGACATTTATATCTGTATACTCTCTTCATTAATAGTACATTTTGTAGAGCTTTATCAAAATCATGTTTTTGTTTTGTTTGGGTTTTTTTTGCCTTGCGATCTAATAAAAGCTTTCATTGTTTTTGTTTTGTGGCATATTTGTGTCCAACACAGACAATCAATCAGGAACAAGCAGCAAACTCTATAGAGCATCTTCTGAGTAAAGATCAAAATGCTTTTCCCAGGAATTTATTGACACAAATCAGCTTTAAAGAGGACATTCAAGTTCAAATGCAAATGCAAATGCGACACATTAAAAAAAATAAAAATAAAAACAATACAATACACAGTTATCTCTTTCAACATATTGGAAAATACAACACTGCAGCTTCACAGCTTTATAGTGCTGGTTTTAACTTTGCAACAGGAATTTCTCTTAAATACATTAATAAATATATAAATATATAAATCTATATGTGTATGTGTGTGTGTGTGTGTGTGTGTGTGTATACAATACAATATAACTGACCCTAAACAAAACACACCAGTGAACACTGCATGTACAGTAGCTGATGTTCTATTTACATTCATTTATTTGTTTAACATTAAGTTTTTCTTTATTTGTGTTTTTTCACTGGATTTTAAAAAAAAACAATGTAATTTAATTTAATTTTAAGCAAAATTGTCAGTTTTTCCTTTTTAAATCCAGTGTGTTAATAAACTATTGACAACAACCCAAAAGTTACTCTTTAATAAACTCTTTCTTTAAGTCTTGAAGAGAAGGTTTAACTCTACGTACCCATCTCTGCTGATTTATCAGCCATGTTTGGGATCGCAGGCTGTTATTTGCTCGTCTTCGTTCCGTCTCCGAAGCTGAGATTCAATCGATCACTGCTGCTGCTTTTATGTTGTTCGTCTGATGATGATTGTGACGTGTCTCTCTTACCCAAGAGATTTTGTGATGGTGTGTAGTGCGATGTTGGATAAGAAAACTTGGGCGCCACCTCACTTCTCTCGCTGGTATTTTTGGCATTGAACCAAAATTTTTCTTGATGAACACTGATACTGTGAGAGGAAACTGAAACTGAATATCTGAGCCTTTGTCAAGGATGCCAAACAAACATTAAACCGCAGACAAGCCCTCATACACTCTGTGCTTCCTGGTGTGCAGCAGCCTCAGTCTCAGTTTCATATGGCTTCAAATTTTCATTAGTTTTTGAAAATGCTTGCAGGAATTAAATGTCACTTCCTGCATTCACATTGTTGCACAAAAGAATACCAACATATAACATTATGGTCGTCTATACTATGTGTAGACCACACCATGAAGATTTCATGTAAATTAAATGATCGTTACAACAGGATTTCTGTCTGTGAGAGAGTCTTTTTGGCATGTCAACGTCCTCGGGTTAGAACTGTAATCAAACATTTGAAATCTGGCGAAAATTGGACCAAATGCACTGAAGTCACATAATCAAACTCTGCAGAAAACGGCCTCAGGGAGCTCACTGCCAGAGCAATTTTAGATGAGAAGAAGATGAAAAAAAGTCAGATAAGATGGATAAAACAACTTGTGGTTATTCTCTCACAGGAGGTGTCATGGCACAAGTCCACACCTGCAGAGGCAGGCTACGGTAAACCTGCATATTGAATTGAGTCTTAACATTTTACTCAAACATTTTACACGATTAAACCTAAGAAAACTGATACTTATTCTTATATTCCAGTCACACAGCTATTAAAATAACATTGCCTGGTAGATGACATGTGGAAACAGATAGACAAAGATAACAAGATGATGAAGTTCTAAGGACAGATTTGTTCCTAAAACAACTGAAATACAAAAATATCACATTTAAATATCATGTTTGCTTACTTTGATGTTGCATGATATTTTTGAAGGAGCATTGCCTTTGATAATGAAGTTTGTCATCCTCAAAGCTCATTATGAAACCAGACATTGTGGAGGAATTTCTGTAACCCCTTTGGCCTGTCACCTCTCCGTCTGCCACGATGCTTCTTTGCACTCAGGTTGATGGCTGGGTCACACAGTCCCTTTGTCATAATCAGTGTTGTTTCTTGTTGTTATTTGTGCAGATTCTCCCCATTTGCTCTCGCCATAGCAACCAAGGCCAAGGGCATGAATGTTAATGTTCTGATACCCAGTAAGACTCTGAAAGTTCACAGCTTGACCTTATTTTGGCACGTAGTTTAGGACCAGTGACATGTGAGGACACAAAGACTGAGTTAAATACATCTTGCAAGAGATATTGGATTTATTAGTAGAGACAGTTCACCATAGGCTGGGCCAGTGTTAAGAAAACGGTTACTCTTCCTGTCTTGGATAATTTTTTTTATCATTAATAGCAAAAGTGGGTTGGCTAACTGTGTTCTTGTGCCTAAAATACCGCTATTATTATAACTAAAATAATAATTTTTTTATCAACCCTAAAAGATCACAAGATCTCACAAGACCTTGTTTTCTGAGTTGGACAGAGCTCAAACAAAGTTGACTTTCTCCTGATTTTTTAAAATGAAAAATGTCATTTTATTGTCAAAATGTTGGGAAGATGCGTGGCTTGTGGAAAATGAAGCCAGTATTTACTTTCGTGACTACAGGGTGAAAAATTTGACCATAAACTTTGATCATGTTCATTTTCCTCATAGACTGTAATACACTCCGAGCTCCATCAAGTGTCCTTAAAATCAGGAAGTGAGTTGAGTGGGGGTCTTGGCATGGATGTATTATGAGAACTAATAACTAATTAATTCTAATCAATTAGAATTATTTTTTTACTACTATTTTATTAATTTATTTTAGATACATTAATTCTAATAATACATCCATGGGTCTTGGTCTCTTAACTGTCTTTGACCTTACACAGAAGACAGCCTCAGATTGGTGGTGGCGATACTCATGACTTAGGTGTAAAGAAGCATGGTAGCAGACGTAGAGACTTAGAGGGTTCATGATATTCCTTCACAGAAATGAAATCAATGATAAGCTTAAAAATATAAACATCAGGAAGAACTACAAAACAAACAAACCAGGGCCTTTGATTGAAAGAATTCCTATGAATTCTTGAAATGTTTGACCAACCAGATGAAAATGATGCCTATTCAGACTGTTGCTTGTTTTAATGGCTCACTGACTCCCACCTGAAGTCCATATTAGCATCTGAAATCAGGGATATTGTATTGAAAAGAGAAAAGATGAGCTTGCTCATTTAAAAATTTCCTTTTCAAGAATTCCTTGACAAGATTTGGAGATTTGATTTAGAAATGTTTTAACACCAAAGTGTCACAGCTTGATTTACTGTCCTAGCCTTATATTGATGTACAGTTCACTATGCCTGCCGTTCCTGGGGTATGATGTATAAAAGCAAACACCAAAAGTTCCAAAATACTGTCAACAAATGTAGGAACTTGATCATAAAAAACACACAAACATAAGTCTGACACTCTGCAACCATCATTAAATGAAGCATTGTTTTAAGATTTTTTAATCAGATAGCTTCCTCTTTCAAGGTCAGTGGTGTCAAAAAAAGGTCTTGGAGGTGTTTTTGTAACAGGTCACTCACACACACTGAAGCCAACTTCTTGAAAAAAAAGGAGCATTCTTAAGAATTTTTGGGTGTTGCCTCTAAAACTGATCTTTCCTCGTTCTCATGAGCAAAAAAAGGACATGATTCATATGTCACAGTTGGCAGTTCTACTCAGTCTGGGGAACCAGAGCATAAGACCATAAATTGTAAAACATGTATTTAGTTAAATGATAGACTGTTTGTTTCCTTCAGGTAAACTGTCAAAATATGTGTGCACTTTTGTTTCAGCAGATAAACGATCAGATAAACAATTATTTTTACCTGCTTTGAATAGTTATGTCATCCAGTTTAATCTACAGTCAATATTCTTTCATCACTTAAATACCTTAATTCATCTGAATTTGTTCTGTTTTTTCATATTGTTGATTTATTTCTTCCTCTTCTTTTTCATTCATTTAAAACAAATCATATTATTATGTTACTGTTTTTCCTTTCTTTTAAAATGAATACACCTTTAGAATCTTCGAGTAACATTTACTAAAACAGAAAACATACAGAAATAAAATGTAAAAAATAAATATCATCAGAAGCACAAGAAAATCCCACAGATATACAGTTTTAGACAGAAGAATAGTAATAAAATAAACTCTAACTCTGGCAATTTTAGTATCAATTAAATTGTTTGTGTTTGTATACAAGAATATAAATATTAAGCGAACATAAACATGTATCTAATATTAAAAAAAATTTAATAATGAAGCAAAATAGAAAACACACCTTTCCCTGACCTCACCTTTACACCGTGTCACTACACAGTTATTTTTAATTTAAGTGAGAAGCAGGTGTAAGAAAGAGTGTGTTTTTACTGAAGAAAATGTGGAGGGAACGGTGATCCAAGCCAAAGCATTTCTTAGGAAACAGTGGATGATGGCACGACACACAGCTAACTGGAAATGCAATGTTTAGATACTCAAAGGAAAAACATAATCAAGCATTTGTTAAAAATGAGAATTAAACTTAAATACAACCCCTAAATATTAAAAGTAAGGCTTCAAGCAGCGTTGAACCGGCTCTCGCATCCGTCAGGGTAGCTGTGACCGTAAAACTGGTGGCTGACCGGAGTTCAATGTCACTGCCTGTGTCCACTGTGTGGCACGAAAAAAATGCCCCCAAATTTTACATTAAATCAAGTGTGGACCACACCTTAAAGATTTATCAACCTGCAGAGAAGTTAACTTTAGTTGCATCTTGAACAGAGACTAGGAACCTTCATTTTGTGTTGATTCTGGCGCCCCCAAGTGGAATTAAATTGTGCAAACTGACCAGTAAATCCTTCAGTGATTTTGAGCTGCTTAAAGCCACGAAATTTTTTTTTTTTTTTTTTTTAAGGCCACTTGAGGATAGCAGTAGCAGTATTGTAAACATCAAGTTGTTCAGGCTTTAAGGTGTCACGTCAGCATTCATTTAGAGTTTTCAAAATCATGCAGACATTTAAAATTTTTATCATATCAAGTAGGTTGAGTAGAGCTCTTTGATTTACTCTCTATTAGCACATTTTATTTATATCAGTCTCTCTCTGTCATTACACCTTCAATTGAACAAAAATCCTTTTTATTGAGGGATCATTAATATTGGTTTTTATATATATTTTTATTACCTGATGATAAAAAAGCAGACAGATATAAAGTGAATCGTGAAAGAGGAATCAAACACTCTGTAGATTAACTGATCATATTGAACAACTGATGGTTTACGGGCTCCTCCTACTGATATTTCTAAAAGGTTTATTTGTTGATTCTCTTTTGTTATTTTTCGTTTTTATACTTTGATTTTTTTTTTTTTTTTTTAAATTTGTACGCTTGTTTGGTTCAATGTGGATATACATACATGTAACATTGTTTTACTTTGTCATTATGACAAATATCTACATATTTTTATATCAAGGATGATGTTTGTATTTGTAACAGCAGACCACCATGCAGGTGAAAGTTGTTGAGAAACTGCTCCGTCCCTTCCGTACGGACAAGTCCGGAGAGCAGAGGCTCGACTGCCTCTAGTGGTCAAGGGCCGTAACTGCTGCTTTTACTGATACTGCTGCCAGTAATACAAGTCCCAGCACAAATTCAGCTGAACATACAAGATTACAGTCCAAGTTTGTAGTTTTGCTTGAGTTTCTGGTTTTATTATCCCATTGCCCTACTTTTACTTTTGGTAATTTAAGTATATTAAAATTTTATTTATTTTTATTATTTTTTTAAAATTAAAATTAAAATGTAGTTGTTGGAGTAAAAAAGAGATGAAAGTGACAGTCCCCTCCTCCCTTTGTGGATGACGATGACAACTAAAGTCGGACATTAAACCACCAGATGAGACAAAATATTCAGATTGTCAGTAGATCTTTATTGATTGAAAGCAGCATTAATGATCAGCATCACACAGATATGACTGAGAAGAGGCAGTCTCTCCTCAGAGGCAACACACAACTGTACTGAACAACA
>JAPZDV010000419.1:0-11801 GCA_029814665.1 Acanthurus lineatus
TGTAGCAGAGCAGAAATGTAAATGGACATTTTGCCAAGATGAGCTATTCACAACTTAGAGACTTTTGAAACGTCATACTTGGCATGCCGCAGCCCTCAAGACCAACAGATCTGCACAAATTTTGGGTTATCTTTTTCTAACACAAGAACACTTACACATACACACACACACACACCCTGCAGATGAGAGTGGGGAGGGGTCTGATAAACTAATAGAGAAATATACTTAAGATGCAAGACTGATGGGCTGAAAACAAAAGCACACAGACAGACTGAAGAAAATTCTAGACAGGTAAAAGTCCAACTTAAACATACAAGCAGTGTGTAGTATAGCTACATATTGGTGTGAAGCCCAGTTCTTGTTCAAATCATTGAAATGCTCAGAAAAAAAAGAGAGACAGCTGGAATAAAAGGTGACAGCAAAGTGTCTGCGCAGGTAAAAGTCTGGGAGAATAAACCTTGTTAATCTGTATTTTAACTGTTCCAAATGGTCTGAGGGTTCAATTAAGCAGAATTTTAGTTCCTGGTAGAGTGTATATTTGAAAGGCTGCTGATTCATTAAAGGCCACCGAAACTACATAAGATATTTCTCCCTCTAGTGGTTGCACATTTACATGTCACTAATAACTTACAAAGCAATCCAAATAAACTATTGATCATTCATATAAACAGTTTTTGAAAACTTCTCAAAGCAAAGTACAAAACATGCTCTGTTCAGCTTTGATTAATTTTGATTCACAAACAGAAACTCCAAAGAGTTGATGTTTTGGTCCCGATCTTAGAATTAAACCCTGTTACTTTTTTAATTAAAAAAGGACAACCCAAACATATTCAGGAAAAATCGAGTCTTTGATGCACAGTGTCTTTAAATGGTTAGCCAGTGCAAACTATTTAAACTAATGGCCCTTTGTCAGTAGACTTAACTGTGACTAGGAAAGCAGACTAAGTCTGCAGTCAGCACAGAAAAACTCTTGCTAGGGCTTTAGTTCACTGCCAGTTTCTGCTGCCATCTTCTGGTGAGAGAAAAACAAGGTTTGTAAAAAAAAAAAAAAAAAAAGTCAAAAAAAGAACTACTCAAGTTAGGTCTAATGTTCAAATCTGAAAATACCAGTTTTCTAATTACTCAATTGAACTACTGAAGTCTTATCAAACATTTTCATATTAATTACACTACTAATTATATTACTTGTTTTCATTTCAGGATTTTCTTGGACAAAACTGCACTTATGCACACTTTTTTTACTTCCTGGATTGCTGGGGCAATAGCAGACTGGCAGGGTTTAATAAAGTTTGATAAAGAATGGGTTTGAAGAAGCAACACTTCTATTTGTGTAAAATCCTGAATTTGCAAAGACTTTTTTTAAACTAGTGAATTGTATTTTGTGAGTAAAATGTTGTCATGGAAAGAATTCTTGCTTCATGCTACAGAACATTTTTTTTTTTTTCTTGCCATCTTCATTGTCTTGGTGTAATGCAAAACATTCTTCTCAAATCCTCCCTTAGAAACAGATTTGTACCACAATGTTCCCACCTACAAACTTCATGGTAAGTATTTTATTTTTAAGGGTCTTATGCAAGGCCGTCTCTTCTTCTAATATTAAGCATTGTTACCAAAAAAAGGGCATTTTTTTTTCTCATCTTAACACTTCAACTTCACTCTCCCGATAATCTACAGGCTTTTCCAGATGTTATGTGGCCACTTCAAACAAGCTTCAAAATGTTTTTTTTCAATAGTAGTGTTTTCAGGATGATCGTGGATGGAGACTGTGGCAGTGGAGTGCATGTGTATTATTTTCTCTGTGATTACTGTGCCTGCTGATCTGTATCTTTGTGGAGCTTTTTTCAAGTAGTCCTTGATTGACCAAACATACTATGTAGCAGTCTGTGTTTTGTTTCAGCTTCAGTTTCAGGACTTTTAGTGTTTCTAGTATTACAATTACAGAAACCCCTTTCTCTGTCATGTTTCAGAACATAACAGTTTTTAAATGACTGAAATATTACTACTTCTTTATCTGCATGTCTTTATTAAGTTAATACCAGTGTCTGTTCTTAATTCAATGAGAGTAGCTGCACTGGAAGTATTTCAATGAAAACAATGTTTTACGAATAATTACTTTCCCTGTTGTACATAAACATTACTATATTTTTTATGTGACACTGATTATTTCTATGTCTTTTTTTTCTTAATTAAATTGGTGGATTTTATATTGTAATAAGAGATTAAAGACTCAGACGTCTAATGACCCGCAAGGACACAGTAATTGTGATTGACTTTTGCTTTTATTCGATTCAAAACTTGATAAAAGCAGACATGTATGTAGTAGAGTACCTGTTTTCTTCTATAAATATACAGTATTATGTTAATGTAGTATCTCCTCACGCTGTGAAGTCCACACTCACACATTCCTGATCAAGTTAAAATTTGAAATTATTGAAACAGGATTCAAAATGCATCCCTGAGAATTTACCTCAGTATCCTCTTAGCAAACCTTTAGCGTTTGGTATAAGAAAGCAGAAATAAGTTGAAATAGATGATAATCAACAGTCACTATTGACTGTTTCCCACAGGTTGATGGTTTCTTAAAGTAAAAAAAAACAAAAAAACAACAACAACTCATAAGCCTTTCTTGGTCCCTGTCCATGTACACAGGTATTTTTGTTCAATGCGGGCAATTACAAGCGTTTTTTTAAAAATAGAAGTCTCTGTCCAAATGAAAACACCAAAACATGATTAAAGCACTGTCATGACCATGTCAAATAAAGAGTGGGTGAAACAACCCTTTCTTTGAAGCCATACAAGCTGATCAGAAGCCTGAAAAATATCTATAACTGATACTAATGGTGCACTCTAACACCCCTGCTTCTAAATATAGTGGTAGAGTTACTGTACATTTATGTGTTAACATGTAAAAAGTACAGTTAGAAAGGTTAGCAACAGCACTATCTTCTCATGTAAACAAAGGAGTTAACAGCACGCAGTCTTTTGCCTCAGGACAAAAACTCTGTTTTTCCTGTCTAGAGTTGATATAGAGTCTCAGAATATGTTCACAATATGTTCATGCTTCCAAAAGATCGGATATAGTAACCTGAAAACTAGGTTTTTGTGTCGAGGAAAGGTCAAAACATACAAAAAACCCCACAATTTAAAAAATAACTGCGAATGTGGACATGATCTAGACAGGAAAGTAGAAGTCTTTGGTCAACATTGAAACAATACAGGGGATCTGCTTCTTGCCACTAAACCCAGGTAGGTTAGAGGAAGACTCGAAGCTTAGCGCCACCTTGCGGTTGACACGGGTCATGATTTGCATTATCTCAAGCTCTCCCCGGTGGCGCTGCAGCAGCTCACACAACGACTGCATGAACCAGGAGCCATTGGACGTGTTTCTCCATGAGTAGTAGCCTGCAGGACAAAAAACTTTATTAATGCTCCAACATAAATGTGCACAAAGTAACACAGTGTATTCACATTTTATTATGAACAAACACAGTGAACGTCAGATTAAAACCAGTTATCCACGTGTCATTAAATTGAAATAATGCAGTTTTGTCAAGAGGCAAAAATATTAACTGGACAAGAAGTTTTTTCTAGCACTTTTCGTTACCTGGAGCTGTGGAATATGCATACAGGAAATCTGCCTCCACAGGAATCCTCTCTGATGTTTGTTCCTCGACACTATCAGTCTCAATGAGTGCTCCATCATCCAGCATTGAACCACGGCAAGCCTATAAAAGAACAATCCAAAATCAACAGAAACAATGACGGCTGGTTTTTAAAATACTCAAACAAGATCATTTACTGCACTGCGTGCAATTCTAATTTAACTGGAGTTAAATCTCTGTGATGTGTGACGTTTTCCAATGAGCCTAGAGTTTTAGACTTTAGCTCTTGCACATAAAATGTTTAACCCTGTAAATCTTTGCATGACACAGTAGTAAAAGCATGAAATGTTACTGTTGAGTCACACATCCTGCATAAGACTGTGCAGCTCTTTCATTTTAAAAACCGATATAAATAACTTTATTACTGCATTCATATTTTATTGACAAATTTTCTAATTTCTGTTTATGTTTTCTGACTTGCTTTCAACCTTTCCCGTTTTCTCTTACTTTTTTAACTCCTTTGCACTAAAGCACTAAGGCAAATTTCTTGTGTGTGTAAAAACCTGTTTGTCAATTAACCGGGATTTTGGTAATTTCATCTCCTAATGTTTTAAATGTATTTGATTACTGAAAATCAGTTTGATCCTTTGTTCAACACCTTAGTTTTTTTCTGGAAATTTTATTGTGCTGCATGAAGGTCTAGCTTTTCAAAGCATTCTTCCCCAAAAGTCTGTTTGGAAAAGGTAGGAAAACTTATATATTTTCAGTCAAAATGGTTGAGTTAACCTATGAATTTCCTATCATCGCAAAGTTTGTCAGTTGTAGAATATTAACTCTATGCAGGCTGTAAGATTCTCTAATTTGCCTAACAGTGTCCTTAGCATAGCCAGCTACAGGCCTGTCTTCCATCATCCTGAGACATGTACTGCAAGTGCAGGCACAAGACGAACAGGTGTTTCACTTTCACAAGTGCATGTGTACACTAACATAGGTAATATTTAACTCACCTGTATGAAGAAGAGTTTCGGTTTCCCCACCAGACTCCTGCACCGATCTCCTTTAAAGTGTTTTGTCAGGTTTTCAAACTTTTCTTGGCCATCAGTTCCAAATATCACACCCTCTTCTCCATGACTCAGCAACACACATACAAACGATGCATTATTACTGTGGTCCTCCTGAGATACTTGGGACAAAAAGATAGCGATACACAGATTTACATCTCCAATCTTCATACATTTTTTTTTGTAATTTTTCTGTAGCTAATATGGTATCTTGAGGTCAGTGCCAATATTTTGGCATCTTTAGTTCTCACAATGCAAGAACCCACATGTCTGACAGGGATGACTAACAGTTCCCAGAACTCATTAACTTTATGAGTGTGTTAGGGAATCAGAGAGACATTCAGACGCTGCTTTGTAGTTGTTGCTGCATGCTCCTGTGGAAATGCAGTCTAAATAATGGAGCAGATGGCACCTGATATCGAGTACAATCTTATGACGGAAATGCTTATAAATGTTGTTTAATCACCTTTTAACATCAGTTGGTTCATCTCTTTCACTGTCTGGTCATTGAAAAATCTGACCTTATAGCCCAGCTCAGAGAAGGTCTTCATAGCAGTTGCAGCATCAACATCTGTTCCATTACGAATATTCATCCCTGGAGAGAAACATGAACACACAAATGGAAGTTAAGTAGACTTGCAATGTCAGCATCTACAGTATAGTCCAAAGAGCATGAGTGAGAGTTCTCTGGTACTGACTCAATTTCCCTGTCTACACATAAACAATGCAAACAGAGACTCTGAATATTTTCACCCAGGCTGAAGTTTTCCATATGACCCATTTCAGTGACTTAAAACTGTGAATGTGTGTGGATGAAAGGCCAATACACCTCAAAAAAGCTGTGTTTTGATAAATACAGAAGTACTTGTGGACAGGGCATAAATTTGATGTAACATACAATTGACTGACACTTCCTGTTTGTGAAACTAGGGACAGTTAATTGCGGTTCGATGTTGTAGACTCAAGAGAGCAGAGAGTATAGACTGGCCGACTTTGTTGTGCCCGTGAAATGGCAAAGCATCTGGCTATATTGAAACTTTAATAAGCATTCACAAGAACCGGCACTTTTCTCATTTGTTATTTGCATGAGTTTTGCATGCTTGGGTATTTTTTAAAAATGAAGCCTTTTCCATGTAGATTGGCCTTTGATACAGACACAAACAGTGTTATAGGTCACCATGTACAGAGCTTTTGGAAAACTCCTGCCAAGGTAGAGATATTTACAAACTCTGTCTGCAGTAGAGCTGTGTGGACAGGGTAAACAGAGTTTTAGGTTTGAGCTGTCAGAGAGTGTGCTGTTATTTCCTGGGTAAGACATAAGAGAACGCACTGTATCTCCCCTTTGTCCCCTTTGCAAAAAAAATTCTGTGTGTGTGTGTGTGACTTGTTGAATGGGTGCATTTACCTGTGCTTTTGTGAAAGTTCTTATTATTAATAATCAGACATATTCCAAGGTGGTCGTAGTCCATCCTGTAGCGGAAAGGGTCAGAACCTGCTGCTTTGCTGCTGCTGCTGATGACGGAGGAGTCCGTTTCCTCAGCAGTCTTAGGACTGTCAAAAGGCTCTGCCTTGGACCTAAACATTAACACAGACACACACTTTGAAATGACTTGAAATAAGAGAAACTTGTTTGTGCCTTTGCACTATTTTAACAGGTCTGTTGTATCTAAACTTGGGAGGCTTGTTTGACTAGTCTGAACCATCTCATTGCACACATCACACATTTAAGGCCTAATGATTTTTTCAGTATGTCATTAAGCTGTGGTTGTGGTATAATAATGATCCAATAACTGAATCAAATTGTGGTGGATTCTTAATCTTTTGGGTCTTTGTAATTTACATTTCCATCTCTATTGCATCTACTGGAGTTAGCAGATTTAATTTGTGGACAATTGTAGGAGAATGAAATATATTTTTCTAAATAACAATTATAATATAAAACAACAACAGATCATAAACATAATATTTGCAGAAAGGAATCAGTGGCCATCAATCCTACAGTACTCATGTTTACTAAATTGCCATCTGACACAATGTGAATGAATACTGATGCATACCCAATCCCTTACATCTTAGATTCAAAGCACAAACTTAAATGTGAGTCCTACCTGTGTTTGAATTATTACCCTTTTTTCAAATGAGAGCGTAGTGCCTCCCCAGAATTTTTTCATAAGGCTGGCCACATGGAGCCACAGAAATCTTGGGGTGGCAATCCAAAACCCAACACTAAATTTAATTTATTTTATTATTCTGCTGTAGTATATAGACTAATTGTAAACTATGCCTACATGAGAGTGAAGGGATGATGTAGATACATACTTTAGCTTTCTATTTTACAGGAACGTTACCAAATACCTGAGATGCATACTACCTAATTAAAATATCTGATAAAGACATAAGATGCATATGTGAGGTAAGGTAGTCAAAAAAAGAATCAGTAGACAATAATTACCTCTTTGAAAATAACTTCAATGCGTCGACGCTGTCCCCACCACCCTGCAGGTCATCATCACCACACACCTCAGCCATCTTCCTACAGACATGAATACATGAGATGTGTGACACAGGAGCTGAAAACCACCAACTTGTTTTGAGGTTTGCATCTGTTTTCCTGCTCTGTCAAAGCATGTGCAGGATTCTTTAAAAATCCTCATTAAAAAAATCCCATTCAACAAGAAACCTTTTCTCATAGTAGCCAAAGCAACCTCAGAACCCCTGACCATGTTAACATTCACACTTTGTTGATTTAGTCTCTTTTAAGTCTTGATTTGTATTCAACTGCTGCTGATTTTTGCAGCAGACTCTCACACAGTTATACAGCTGTTGCTGTGGTCTTGAATAAAATTCATTGTCATTCTTATTAACAACAATCACAGCTGCAGTTCATCAATACCAGATTTTTGAGGCTGCTGCAGACATTATTATTTTGGATTTTTTAAAATTAATAACTTATAGTAAGGTTTAAAAAGAACCAAAACATTTTATTCACAAAAATCTCAACATGATCCTGTAAAATTGTTTTCTTTAATCAAAGAAGGGAACATGAGAGTAACAATAAGCTTTCTACCAGGAAGTTCAGCTCATTAATGAACAGCATTTTCTCTGATGATATATATTTTTAAGTTTTAGTTGAGGTGGCCAATCTCCTCTTTGCTTTAAAACTTTTTTTTTTAAACTGCTTTATTAACATGTTTAAACAGCATCTTTACATTTTTTAAAATCAGTTCAGTGGCCAGTGGTTGAAGTAAGTCTTCAAAAGGGTAACTTCACATTATTAAAATAATTTTTCACTCCCTGTGAGTGGTATTTTGGCTTGGAGCTCGCTATCAGCAGGGTTTTTTTCCCCAAACCGGGACTATTTTCTTCGGTAAAATAAGAATAACTTAAATGAAAACCTTTGACACGGTGTGTTTGTGGTTTATCTGAGTTAGCCAGGACACGATTTAATTTGGATGTTTTAAGTAACAAAAACGAAAATACATTTACCCAAACTGAGGGTGATAGTAGATAACTGGGCCATCTGGGAATAACTCCTATATTTTATCATTTGGGAGAACAAACTGTTTTAAATGTAGGCCTACTGCATGATTTACATTTAAAAAAAAATTCAGGACTTACTGATTCTGATTCCTTACTGGAGAGCAGGTCATTTGATATTTGTTAACAGATTTGTTCATTATTCATTATTAAAATGCTGCTTTCGTATTAAACGGAAACTAAGATGCAAGACCAGTCTGCCAGTAAACCGCCACAGTTTCAAAATGACCGCAAGTACCAGACTGGTTCCTGCCTGGGTTCCTACGTGCACTTGTTCATGCTTAGTATGTTAAGTACGGTTAAGATCAGGAACAACAAAAGCCAGTAAATATTACATTTTTTGTATATACACGTGTAAATATAAACGCACATATATTTTTATTATATTTATATTTATACATATACTTGTTTATATTTATACATATACAACTTTTTACTGTGACATATCTTTACACGTCTCTTGATTGAAAAAAGTGTTTGACAGTAACTAACATCCAGCACTGTTACACTGGGTCATGTACTACAGCGGAACTTCATTGATAAAACATATAAAAGATTTACAGCATCAAATATAGGTCAGTGAAAAGCGAAAATGACCTCTAATATCCTCTAAACAGACATGAGTCACTGGTCGTATCTGTGTTATTAGGGCGTAACGTGAAGAAATGGGTCGTGTTTCTATTAAGGAGAACTACAGGAAAATTTATTTGAAGCATTGTTTACAAAAAAATATACTTTATACTACATGTCCGTCAATATGCGACCACCAATATTAAACTGCGTACATTTCCTTTAGGAAGCAGAGATCCATCTCAGCGGTTAGCTAACATTTACTTTAACTCGCACTGGGAGCGAAAAGCAACTATGAGTCGACAAAATCTAACAAAACGTTAAATAAATGTAAAACATAAACTACTCGGTGAGGCATTTTGGCCACTTGCCTTAAGTCCAAACCACCAAAAGAATTCACAGCTGCCTTTAACATTTGACGACTCATTTGTCAAGTGCAGTACGTTTAAATTGAGTTTGAGGTGAGTTAGCAGTACTTGTAAAACTCATGACTACCGTATCTTACCTCTTCTGTTACCCACAACTGACAAGACATAAACATGCTGCGCCAAACCCATGTCCTAGTAAAAATGAAAACTGCATAATGAATCCAACATGACCGTACCTGTTCTTGTGACACGGTAGTAGATAAACTTGTCAGTAAGTCCTGTTTCCGATGGATCACTATAAGGAAATGTGGAACTGTTTAAAGTACAGGCCTGAAACTCTCAGCCAATCAGGAACGGTGTGTGCGGTGGCGTCAGAACCAATCTTCTGGCTTGTCAGCACACGTCGCAAGAATTCCGAACTAAGCTGTCCAAATTTATTTATCCGTCGGTAAAAATTCTTCTTCTTCTTCTTGATATTATTATTACTATTATGATTATTATTATTATATAACTGAGCTAATCATTCATCAACATCTTAAACTGAATTTATTATTTTCTCGTGTAAACAAATACACACTCATGCAGAACACGTTACTTTATGCATTTATTAAACTTACAGTATATATTGTATGTGAATATCCAGGATGGACGTGATATGAGCAGTATATGCAAAAAAAAAAAAAAAATCAAACCAACAAGGTACAATCCAAAATGTTGTGCTGCTTTCTGTATGAAGGGCTTTAAAATTTTCAGCAGTGTTCATCTCTGTGTGTACAAATATATAGTATGGCACATTATTTCTGTATCCCAATCTTCTTCAGTCTTGTTCCATTTGGTTACTGACATCTATCTGCTGATGCTTTGCTGCCTGAGGAAGCTTGGTCTCCAGTAACAGAGCTGGCAAGCTGGACGTCCCGTACTGAACAGAAGGAGATGAAAAGAGAAGATATGTCACCATGAGAGGTTTGTTTAAACTGGAAAAGCCTCAGCAGTGCATTAAAACTCCAAGACATGTGACATAAATAAACAGACAGTATATAGGTAATTGTATCTATAATTAGTATAACATTATCTGTGTGTGTGTGTACCGTCTCTTTCTCTCGGGGGTGTTTGTGTCGGAAGTCCAGGTATTGTCTTTTGAGCTCTCTGATGTCGTGCAGGAAGGCTTGCCCTTGTTTAAGATCAGCTAATCTGAGCTCAAGTTCAGCTTTCTCTTTTTGCAGCAATCCTGCCTGCCTCTCCGCCCTGACCACACACACACACAGTCTAAAGGTCATTGTGAGCACTGATGCAAACCACTTTTACAGACGTAACAGCTTAATGGAAGCACAAAATAATATATTTATTATCTTTGATATTATTAGTTTTACATAACAGAGCCCAAAACCTCACAGTAATCTAAAACTATAAAAATAAAAACTAGTGTTTGTTCATCTTACCTCATCAGTTCATATTTTGCATCAAACAGTCTCTGTGTCTTTGAACGAATCAAAGAACCCACCTGACACAAAAACAGACACAGCACAATAACTACAGGTTGCCATCCAACTTATGTAACCACGGACTGGCAGCATTTCAATGAAATGCATTCAAAATATCTATCTATCTTTATATCTATATATCTCTATCTATATCTATCTATATCTATATCAATATCTATCTATATATATATATTTGATTACTTTTGAGCACAATTTATTTGTATTTTGTGATAAGAAAATTCAACAGCTGGTATTTGTGTGTTTGAAACACCTAAAATTTACTGAAAAGCTATAGAAAAGGAAAATTCTTGGAACTAGTAACAATACAATAAAGACAGGGCTCGTGGTGAAGGGCATGAACAAGTCTTGAGCAAATCTTAAACAAATCTCTGACTGCTAAATATTTACACCTGTTGACTGCCTCACTTGTTGTGTATGTTTGTTTTTCACAGGTTTGTAACTTTCAGAAGAAGTTAATGTCGAAATGTGTCGAGGTTATAGTTTTGATCATGTTCTACTTTTAAAACCTGCCAAGTTACTGAAGGCATTTTAACCTTTTTTCTACAGATAAGTGACCTTTTTTCTACCATTTAATTAAATAATTAATTAACATATATATATATAAAAAAAATCCAAAATAAGACATTTTAACCCCCAGGCTTTGACTGTAGAAACTGACTAATCACAGCCTTTGGCTGAACACAAGTGATCACATGACACGTGACATGTCCCATCAGGCCTAGTTACGTCCTCATTGTGTCTACCAAATTTTGTTTGTGTTCCTCCAGGAAAGTAGTAAGTCCTCCAAGATAAGATATGTAAACAAAACGCAGTCACATATTGCATGAAAATGCAAGCTTCCTGAATGACGCAAAATACAACAGAAGAAAAGATCAATTAGCAAACATGCTGTGGAACTGGAAATTCACCTAGAGAGCAGGTATCGCTGATGAAACTAGAGAGCTTTTATATTGGTTACATAGGAGAGCAGGAATTACTGAAACTGAGAACCAAAATGTGAAAAAAAATTTACATTATGGTTGGACTAAAAAACAACCAACTAAAAATGGAAGGATGGCAGTGTTAGGAGGAACACAAGGAGAATTTTTTGTCAACCTGGAAAGGCCATCTCTCAATAGAGGAGGGGGTCTAAGACACAATTTATCCTCCACATATAATGCG
>JAPZDV010000420.1:0-11793 GCA_029814665.1 Acanthurus lineatus
ACTGCTTATCAATGAAGCAAAAAAAAAAAAATGAACAGCCAAGTATATGCAGCCAATTTTTCTGCAAAAAAAGCATGCATTTTAAATGCTACTGTTACAGCTGATCAGGATTATTTAACATCAAAACTGAGACTGAGCACTTAATAGTAACTTAATTTTCTGGATGAAATAGGGGTAACTTACTTGATGGCCCCATTCTTCTACCATATTACTTAAATTATTTTGTTATATTATTTAAACAAATAACTAAGTTATTAGTTAATCAAGTGTGCTCATTATCTGTTCCCCATCATTCCAATGTACTGTGGCCTACTACTTATCAGGTGAACAGTTTCGTTATTTAGTGTACAACTTAGATTTCAAAAAGACACTGTATGAAACATAAATCAGACACAGAATTTCTCATAACACAGTTGCTGTGTTACACTGTGATATAATATACACTGTGATGTGATATAATCAATATCAACATATCACTGCCAACTGCTTTTATAAAATGGCTACCAAGTACTGCAATATATTAAATGCTTTCAGTTTAAAGAATGCAGCCCTGTTTATAACTAGTTGCCCATCGAAAATCCTTTGATTACCCATAATGTGCATGCACAAATGTAAAATTTAAAAAAAAAACAGTGCCCTTTTGCTTGAGCAGCCCTAGCCTTTGGCAATGGATCACGATATCAACCATGACATGACAGAGACAATAAGTAGCATCGCTTGGCATGCGATTGGCAGCACTGTCTTAAGACAATAGCCCACTTTAGCCATAAGAGGGCAGCACATGTCAGATCCTTTTTTGAGACATAATATGTTCTGACATGCAAAGAGAGATATCACTTCCTCTTCTGTAACACCTAATCACCATCTGTTTTTGGATTTAACTGGTCAAGCACTGGCTACTTTTCTTGTTCTGGCAACATGTCGCCGATTTACGTAGTATCATATCTAGCTATGTCTAGCTATCTTCAAATAACATAAAGAAAGACTAGAATGTTGTTCTTTTAAGTGGTTGGCAGCTGGTTAGTGTAACTAGATGAATGGTTAGTGTAACTAGATGAATGCATTGGCTACAGGCAGTCGGCTGACTCCATTACTGGTTACATTGCAAATGTAATGGTATGCCTGAAAATATGAGCAAGGCAGATTCTTAGAAAAAGACTTTTATTCAACAAGCCCACCATGTGGCACAAAAAAACAGTAATGGCAGAGAGTAATTGCACAGAGAGGCAGCAGGGAAAACAGCATGCAAAGTAGATATGTTTCCCATCTAAATGGTGAGTGTAGGGCTTTGTTTTGTTTTGTTTTTTTATCCTAAACCAAACCAGGGGAAGTAATTGTTTGAACATTGGACATTGGAAAGACTAAACTCAACTTTTTAATGAGTTTGTTTTGTTTCTGACAAGTTTGATGTAATTTAGAATTAGTTTACAATTCAATAAAGACTTATGATTAACTAATAAGATATGAAAACCTTAGTAAGGACAAGAAGTGTAGGAATATTTTCTTTGTTTTGCTGGTTGAAAAATAAGCATATCTTCTAACCTTTGTGATTTGACCAAAAGACAGCACCATTGTTTGCCTTGTAAGTAATACTGTAGTATTTGAGAGGTAAAAAACAATGAAAATGTCAGGCTTGACTGTGGTTTCACTTTTACACTGAGACGATGTTACCTGTGTTCCATAAAAACATTAACAAAGGTAAGATGACAAAATGCAATGTTAAGGTCATACAAGGTCGCACTGGACCATGCCTCAAATTGTGTTTAGTCCTGCTCTCAATGGACAACTCCCAGAAACCTGCAGATATAAACTTCTCCTGGCCTGTTGCTTGTCTCAGGTAATCTTTATCGTGGAGCCCTATTGAACCCAAACTTGTCTGATCCTTGAAAGATTTTGATAAGCACTTACAATAAGCTTTGGGTAATGGTTCATGTAGTTATGCTCTACGTCTGGATAAAGGGGTCACAGTCCGCTGCACGTAGCTGCAAGCAGATTTCCCAGTACATGGACTGACCTGAAGTGGAATTAAAGTTCACAACTGAAAATTTTACCTGCAACTTCTTGCCATACCCCATCGATAACACTGACACGAGAAGTAGGAAAATTCAGGTATCTGGTCAGCAACAGAGAGAGTGTTAAGGATAAGTAAAGCTACATTCACACTAAAGGCACAAGAAGCCCAAATTTTTTTTTTTTCTTCTGTGTAACTCAGAACTTATTGTGTGACAACAGTTTGAGCAGCACAAAAAGCACTGAATCTGATCTTTTCCATTTGGATTTGGATCACTTTCAGAAGTGGTTTAAAATCTGATGCAGATCTGATTTTTTTGGAATGTAACTTTAGTCTGAATAGTCATGTGACCTGTATCGGATTTTATGTGACTATTACAAGGTCATCTCCTTGAGGTAGCTTGATGTAGTCAGGCATGAGGACACAGCGAACAACCTCGCAAACCTTAAGGATGTTCAAGCAAACAGAGGACTTTGCAATGCCACACAGATCAGAAAGCATGTGGTAACCCACCACTGCTGCCAGCCAATACCAAAATTTCAGATAAAATTTGTTTCCACACACACCTCTGTTACAGGGGTAGCAGCCATTGCTCCACAATGAGCCACAATTTAACAGTTAGCTCTCTTTCTCCAAATCCTCCTCCGAGATGCCATTTGCTCACATATTCACCAGCTTTCACTACACAATCACACATACATTAAACTGTAAACAGTGAAATCTGTGGTCTTCATGGTGACTACTGTCTCATTATCGTTTACTTTTTGTTCTTTTGCAAATGACTATCCATTCAGGACAGTGACCAGTTCAGAGTAATGTGAACAGCCTCATGAAAAAATCTGAATTATGTGCTTAGACTTGCAGTGTAAATGATCCAAAAAAAAAAACTATTTGCATTGATCCACCATTAAAGGATATATGTATATACTTACACAACTTTTGAACCCACTGTTCATGGCACCACCATTATGAAAACAATTGTGCCCTTATGCATTTAGCAGTTTTGAGCATGAAGGTTCAAGTCCAAATTTTTTGGAAAGTGACTTGAAAAATGTCATGCCATTTTGTTTTTATTTTCTCCAAACTGAAAGTCAAAGAATAGAGGGTTTTATATGAAGAACAGAAAAGGAGCCCACCTAGTAAAATCTGTGATATTTGCCAGTATTAATCAAAAATTACTCTATATATTATCCATCCTGTATGAAATACCATGACACTGACCCTTACTGCTATTCTATATGAACACAGATCTGTGGTGAGCGATTTAGCAGACAGTTTAGAGCCAAAACTTGCAAAGGAGAATGGGTACCTCGAAATTGTTAAGACAGCACCAGGAAAAAGATTCTCAGGACCAATGGGATGCCTGGTGTCATGCACAGGGTGGTGCACAGAGGAGCACTGTTTGGTATTGGACCTTGACAGTGGCATGTCTTTCCCCGGCTTTTTTATGAAGTACTGCTGGATAAAGGGCAGTGCTGATAGAAAACAGGCCTCAGCACGCTCCTGGGTTCCAGGCAACTATGTCAGGAGGTGAGCAGCCATGACAGGGAGAGAGGAGGATCCAGGACGGTATGTTCTCTTGCCAGAATTCACAGTGTGGGGAGGAAGCTTTAAGCAAACCCTCCCACCTCATGTCAGTGCTGGGTATATACAGAGAGAAGACGAGCAGAAATGTTCACCAGCTTTCTGCCACAGCACACATCACAGAAGGATTAGACTTAACAAACAACCATGACAAAGGATTTGGACAAGTGGTTCTGGGTTGTATGTGTTCTATGAAGTGATGCCATCATAAAGGCCCTTCAGATAACAGCTTGGGTGTGACTAATCTGCTGGCCTAGACAAACCCTGTCTCTGATAAGCAGCAATTGTACCGAGCAGTCGTCCTGATAGCAGATTATGACCTGCATACATGAACGGACAACGTACCCACTGGCTGACAGCTGACTTGCATAAACACTGGACTTTGATGCATCTAACAACACACTAAAAAACTATGGGCTTGTACTCATTCAAACAAGCATGAAGGTTTGCATAGAACATCCATATTAAGGTGCATTTTAGTGTGCTTAAGCTGTTTGACAATATGCTTGAATTTTGTATTCTCTATTTCCCTATGTGGTCACATGTCACCAGCAATAAATACTCTTTTAGTGTAAGTTATTAATTTGACATGATCCTAAATAATGTGATGGGAGGCCACTGAGATGCTGTCATAATTCACCACCAGTCAGACTTTGTCTTGTTTCTCTGGTCAAAACAATCAGGTGATAAGTTTTATTGAGTGTCTTTCTATTTGTGCCTCTTGATTACAGTTCTTTTTACTTTCATTTTGATTTCCACATAAAAATGATGGATGTTTTTGACTTTTGTTTTATTTAAACAAGCCAATTCAAAGTCTGTTTGACTTAACCTTTACAAAGCCAATAAAACATAGGGTTTGTAAAGTACTTTCTACATAATAGACTTAGCAATGGGGAAAAAAAAACAAACAAAAAAACTCCCCAAAATAGTGAAAATCACAAAAGGTAAGTTTTATTCAGTTTCTAGGTACTTGTAGTTACTCTGCTAAGTTAATGTCCCATAGCAAACAGAGTCCTTCTGCCTTTCCACACATACATAAACTGACTGTGCCTGTGCATGGTGCAAGAGATGAGTGAATTGAGGCAGAAAACCATAGACTGCATTGTTGCAAGTCCTTCTTAAAAAAATAAGGCTTCACAAGGGTTTGAAAAGTCACTAAATCTAGCATGAAAGTCGCCAAACTGCAAACTCTGTGGGCCTGGTCGTGTTGATTTAGAGTGCGCACAGAGAGGAGGGGCAATTCACAGACTGCTGTGTTGTGTTAGAGTGAGAAAGAAGGAAAGGCTGAGGGAATCAAATGTGCTGTGTGCAATTCTACTGTGAAACAAAGATTATATGCTAGACAATTTAATGTTTTTTTACGATAACAGCAACCACCAAATATGATACTTGAGGGCACCCTTGATATCAGTTGCTGAACATTTCTTTGGATGAACACCCTGCTGGTATAAATGTTTGGCCATATTTGATGTGCAACATGACTTAGCAGCTAATTAAGAGGTACAAGGTAATGTGTTCACCCCTGTACACTGCAGGGTTGCACAATAAAAGGAGAGTTCTTTAATTAGGCCTAACTGGTTTACTTATTTCTTCCTTGTAAAAGATCTTCTGAGAAGGGGGGTCATGTCCTGATGTGAGTTCATTCAGATTTAAAAACAATCTTCAAGACATCTCTGAATTTCTTTGAGTTAAATGAGGACAAGACAGAGATCCTACTCTTTTGACACTCACATCACATCACTGTTACTCTCCAGAACTTTTCTCACCTTTTTCACTTACATCAGACTATATGCTAGGAGCATGGGTGTTACATTTGAGACAGTCCAGGTAATTACATGCCAGTAAATTCCATTGTCAGGTCCAGCTTCTTCCATCTCAGAATGATCTCCAAAATTAGGCATTTCACATAACCCTACAATATAGAAAAACTGCTCAAGCACTAATATCACCAGGCTGGACTTCTGTAATTCCCTCTACATTGGCATTCCCCAGGCTACAATTTTCCACTTCGAAGTAGTTCCCAACAGGGCTGCCTGGTTTTTAACTAGGTCTGAGAAATGAGACCACATTACCACTATCTCACATCCTTACTTGTGGCTTCCTGTTGGTTTCAGGATACACCTTAATATACCCCTAACCATCAACAAATCTCTACATGGTTTCGCCCCTTAATATATATCTAAACTTTTGTACAATAAATGTACCACGTGACTGATCAGATTCTCCCAATATGGCATGTCAGCTTTGCCTCTTGCACAGAGAGAAGATCCAATGATAGGGCTTTTATTTATTTATTTAATTATTTATTTGGAGCTGCTCCTCAGCTCTATAAAAAAACTTGTCCAAAATGATGAGAGGCTGAGTTTGTCTATGTGTCACCATAGGATAATTAAGTATAAATTTCTCTGCCAACCTAATGCCTGGAGAGAAAGTAAGCTAGCTTGAAAATTACATAACATTGGGATAATGATATTAATGTAAAAATTTTCCCCAAATCATAATGTCTGTGTTGATACAAGTTCACAATTCACAATTTCAAGTTTCTTTATCCATCTCAGTTTACTTTTAAAAAGAAGTTAAAAGACCTGTCAGGTTGTGAAACAGGAGAAATAAACTTAATGTCACAGTGTCTTGAAATGACAATACACATTTGTCAATCATAATCATCTCCTTATGTTTGATGAGGACAGGGAGCTAAATTTGCCGCTATTATTAGCCAAACTTCTCTTCTTCTTTTGCTTTCAGCATGCTTGACGCTTGATCAGTAATGCATATACATAACTGACCTATCTGATGTCAGCCGCTTTTAGCATAGTTCAGAGTGACAAATTGTGCAAGCATACCTTGATGTCAGAATGTGCATGTGCTACACAAAGTGAACACAGGTTTGCATGTCTGGAAAGGTAATACCCACACCTGCTTTACAGCCCACTGAGAGAGACCAATGACTTTACTGTACCCGCTGACCGCCAGAACTGCTGGTAGTTGTTAATAGCCAGCAGGTGTTGGAGGAGGAGGTTAGACAAAGATATCTTAAAACAGCAGAAATAAAAAAACAGAAGGGAAAAGTGTCTCGTGTCAGCCTGTCTGACCACAGACCCAGCTGAAGAGATTTAGCACCCTCATTTAGATCCCTTACCCTCGAACAGACTGGGTTATAACAATATTATGCAAAGCCAGTAATTCCAAGAGAGGAAGTCAGATGGATGGTGGTTGGAGTGAAAGATGACTAAACTATATGCAGAACCAGGTTTATGCATTACAGATGTACAGCTGACCTTTAGTTGGTGGCCTCAACCATTGTTAACTCTTGCCTATCTATCAAGTGTGCTCATATTGAGCTGGTAATTTACATATTCAGGTCCAATTTGGCATCATTTTCTCACATTGCCAGTGTACCAGCACACAACAAAATGACAGTTTTCACTCATCATGAATGTGTCTCCTCTGAATAGCTCCATGTTCCCAAGTGACAGGTTGCTCCAAAGCATTGTAACGTTTAAAATTCTTTTTTTTTTTTTTTTTTGCAGTGCAGTGCTCACTCGACACAAACTGCACCTGTGCCATATTAGATCACTTCACAAAGAGCAGTGACAGAGCAGAAGTGACAGAAAAATGCATCAATATTCACTGATCTAGCTTAGCTAAAAGCACAGCAACCATAAGCACATTAACATGACTTGCATGAATATAATGTTTTGGTTAAAAGGAAAACAGATGAAGTATTCATAACTTGTCCCTCCTCTGCTTCTCTCCCTGTGTATAAAATACAAGGATAGATGATAAAAATGTTCATGCAAAATTTTAGCTGTGGTGCACACCATAATTTTGCCACAATAATTTATGTAAATACAAAAATATGGTGTAACACAGGGTATGTGTCCAGTCACTAACAGAATAATCGATTCCTTGCACCACCCCTAGCACAAAGCT
This sequence comes from Acanthurus lineatus, assembly GCA_029814665.1. NCBI lineage: Eukaryota > Metazoa > Chordata > Actinopteri > Acanthuriformes > Acanthuridae > Acanthurus > Acanthurus lineatus. The sequence continues at coordinate 7,529 of JAPZDV010000420.1, forward strand.
AAACCTTTTTTAATTCCCCATTTCATGCCAATAATCTCTTTTAATCATTAGCCCTTTTCAAACAGAGACAGTTATTCTCACCTTGAACAGGTTGTGTAAAAGGGGCTTTTGAGTGAGCAGCACCTGCATTTTAAGGTTCAATCTACTAAAAAGAAAATGCTATTGCATGTCCAGTGTAAGTTGTTGCAGGTCTGAACAAGACAGACCTTTGGTTCAAAGTAAATGTAACCAAACAGATCACAAAAACCTGTTTAACTTATTCATTTTGTTTATTCTGATGCCAATTAATTTATAATGACTATATTCTTGTGCTCGCAGAAAACAAATGGCTTGGCTCTACAGAGAGGTTATTGCTGTCTGGAAGACAAAGCTTTAACAGGGCAGTAACTTCAAATAAGTAGCTAATAGGGAGCTAAAGAAAACCCTATTTCTGTTTGGTGAACTATGTTTAGTGAAGAGCTTGGTGGTTTAAACACGTGACACTGTGAATGGAAAGCTACTTCCAAAGGAACAGAGATACAGAGTAAGAGAGACGGGGAGAGAGTTTTTCCATATGCACATTCAAACCTTTATGAAATGACCTGTCCAAATATGCCATAGAAGAATTTTATGGAAACATCAGGATTGGCATGAAAGCACTGAAGTCAAAGCCAAGATTATGAGGTCTCCAAATGGAAATAGCAGTAATTCTTTCAAGTTGAAAATGCAGTAGATCAGCCTATATAAGATATAGTGAGGGTTAATAAATAGGCGCATACACAGGAGACAATGACTCCCCACGGTGCTTTCAAAACTTAAGAGGTGGCAAGTCATCGGCGCAATAGATCATATGAGTTTATGTAACAATCCACTCTTCCAAAACGGACAAACTAATGTTACAGACAGAATGTTTCCTCGATTTTGATTGTGATTCTTGTCTCAATACGAGCTTAAAAAACAGGAGATCAACATCTTTGAATACACTTGCAGGTCCTTATTTCAATAAATAAGACTTTGTTGAAATTTTAAAAAATAAAACCTTGGTATAGTAACAAGCCAGGTCAGTCTCTAGAGGACACAGGAAACACAAAGGCGTTTAAGTGAAGATAAAATAAATACCAAACTTATTTTAGAAAAACATTCATTCAGTGTATTTTATGCCACTTGTTTCCTGCTGAGCACTGAATAAAATTAGAACTGTTCTGCAACTTTGATAACGTTACTCCTATAAATCCTTGTAGAACACTGTATAAAAGGTCTTAAGGAGAAAAATGACTACTAGCTTTACTAATAACTTTTGATTAAGGTGAGTAAAGAGGCCTATGTGACTGAGCATCCCCACAGCAATGTCAGTGGCATTCAGGAGGATGGCCAGAAGTTACATTATGAAGGATGAAAACATCAATAATCTGATACATGAGGCCCATTGCACATCGACTGTAAACAATTTGACTGAAAATGTTAATCATTCACAGAAAACAACCTGCAGGTCATGGTTATCCTCAAAGGAGAAGCGTGAAGGAGTAAGTTAAACACAAAGAATTAAGGATTCTGCTTTGGGATGCAAGAGGTAGAATTATTCGAAAGGTCGTTTTTAAATTGAGAAAAAGGGAAAAAGCAGATGAAATGCTGCAGAGAGATACACTCGACAGTTTTGACAGGGTTCAGGGATTTCCATATGTTCATATCAGTATTGCCTGCAACATATTGATTTCTTTCTTTAGTGCAGCACATTCTGTAATGTTTGCTCTCAATCACAGACATGGCTGTTTAAGGAACAACAATAGATATAGTGGCTTAAAGCATTTGCCTGAACTAGCAATGTTTGAAACCAATTAAACAGTATTTCCAACTTGCTTTTAGCTTGCAATGCTGCCCTTGACTTTGTTCCCATTATTTCTCTGTTATTTGTTTCACAGAACACAAGTTCAACATACTAAGAAAAACCAGCCACCTTTATTCTGCTTATTTCTGAAGTCACACAAGTTTCTGAGAGCTCCCAAAATCCTGGAATCACTACTCTGAAATTGTTTAAGGAACTCCACTTAAATTCTGCACACATAGCTTGAATTCACTCAGTCCCTTTCTCTGTCTCTTTTTAACAAACACAAGGAATGGTTTAGTAATTACTCAAATGTATACTCAGAATCAAAAGCTGATCATACCTTTGGTGTCGTTAATGTTTCTAGCAAGATTTAGCCACTACTTAGAACCACTTGATAGCCTTCTTTTCAAAAAGTATCAGGTGGTAAACACAATCCATGGCTTTTTTGCCAACAGTAACCATGATTTCTTTCCCACATTCACACTATGGAGAAAATGCATACTCATATTAATTGGCTTTTGAAATATCCGACCCAAATGGTGATGCAACAAATAACTCCACTAACTTAAAGACAGTTGTCCTTCTTTGTTATTACGATCCCAATCCCAAAATTTCTTTCCAACCCACAATGATAGGCTGTGAACCTCAGTCCTTAAGACTCTGCTGGGGGTCCGGGGGCACTGCTGGACATTTAAACACGAGGGAGTGTATCTTTAAAGCCTGATGGAGAAAATGTAATTTCAAAAAAGAACAACTTCAATGAAATTATTTAACAATTTTTGAAATGTTAAGCTAGTCTTTGTGCGAACAAATCTTTATCTTTAAAGTCTTTATATCTGCTTCAATTGAGCAGAGCCCTAGCTGCTGAGCAATTGTTCTACCTCTGTGAAATGAAATGAAATTGCTGTTTAAGGGCATAGTCTGAGTGATTTCCCAAACAATGTAATTAAAAATATATTGAATAAACATAAACCTCCTCCTCAGGTGTTTAGCTCCTCCAGGGAGAGCCTAATGATCAATACTGTTTTATACTTGAGTGGATTGCTTTCTAAAGGGTCAAGGAACAATAAAGTGAAAAAACAAACAAAGACAGATAGCAAAAACTACAGAGTAGGAGAGAGAAGGAGAGAGAGAGGACCAGCAACCAAATAAAAATTCACCATTTTGAATCAAATCCACAACTTTATCTTACTAATGTTTCATGAAATAATAGGGAAACAGGCCTCAGCTGTCCGTAAAACTGCTTGTCAGTCATCTGTCCAATCATTTTTGAGCTGTATGGCTGTTATTCCTTAACAGTTGATGCAATATTTGTTATAAACCCCTGAAGTTGAGGTGTAGACTTTCAGCTTTAATTCAACAACTAACAATTTTTGTAATTCTGCCTCTTTACATCATTGTGATAAACTGGAAAGGGAACACTGTCCAAAAACTTGATCTAAGTGTATATATCTGTTTTGCATGCAGGCTCCAGACACAGAGTCAAGGTGATAAAAAAGTGCACCTTGCGTGTCAGGCCTAGTTTAATCAAACTTCTCTGGAATACATTTTAATTCAATAATTTTTTGTTCTGTTACAAAGAAGTGCTGTGTAGTTAGCTACAGCATCATTAAGCACTACACACAGTACTAACAACAATAATCATAATAAAATTAAAGTACTGCATTGACAAACAGTGCACTGATGTATCAAGGGCTTGCCGATTGAGACAAAATTCAGTATCACAATGTATATTGACCAAATTCCTGGATATTGATATTTTGAAAATGTTGTTGGGATGACTAAAATTAAATTTTTAATGAAAATTATTAGTAATAAATCTGTTGAAGCAGGTACAATAACAGCTAGAACATCCTGGTAAGTTCAGAAAATTATCATCACTTTGACGTAAAGCAGCATTTAAAAAAGATGACACATGAGCCGCATTATCATATAATATTATCTTAAATCTAGTCTGTAGTCTTACTGATAAAATATCAATACACAGCCCAGCCCCACATGCATCTCTATGTGAAATGTCTTTAAAACAATCCATCTAGGAGTTTTCCAGATATACCAGTGGGATGACAAATTACGTGACTGACACTGCCATCCCTCAGCCATGTACAAGGATGGTTGAAAAAAAGACTAAATTACAACCCCACGCACAACAATCTAACTAGGTTTTTTTGAGCACTTCTAGTTGTTTTCCTGTTTTATTTCTGTTATGTTATTTTAATTATCTATTATATTGTTATAATTATTCACATTTTACTTGAACAATACTCAGGGTAAGTAATTTTTTCATGTATGTTTATCATTTTATAATCGCTGTGCACCTTTGCGTATTATCTTGTTTGATACAACACCAAAATGGTTGAGGATGTCAGACTGATGAATAAAGTTCCTTTATCGCTACATCACTTTGCTGCATCCTTCTCAGACCCCTTTTCAAATTACTTTGGTAAAAAAAAAAAATAAT
>JAPZDV010000421.1:0-11789 GCA_029814665.1 Acanthurus lineatus
CTGGTAGGCTACTGTATTTTTTATTTTTTTAACCAACCGTGTTACAGGCACTGTTCGGAAAAATACATTTATTTAATGAAAAGTTAAAAAAATCTTTCTATTTTTCTGTGTAAATGTCCCATGTTACAACGTGAGCATCTGTGGCTTATAGACAAGTGCGGCCTATGTATGTACAGAATCTTTTATCTTTTTAAATTTAGTGGGTGCGGCTTATATTCAGGTGCGCTCAATAGTCCGAAAATTACGGTACACAAAAAAAAGACAACCTCATTACATGAACTGAGAAACTCTGAACATCAGTAGTTTGAGAACTCTTGCATTACAGGTTTGCCTCCAGTCATAAGTACTTCGAGCAAAAAAATGTCAAAATGTACCTCAAAAGTCTTAAGTTCATGTTTTTCTTCTCCCTTTTTTTTTTTTTTTGTAACAAGGAGAACCGGATTGAGAGGGGAGAGCAGCGTATTTCCTCAATATTGTGCCCCGTCGAATGTAATTAGTAATAAGAGAAAGCTAAGCTGCTTTGATAACTATCAGGGTCGATAAAGCATTCACATTCAAAACAAGTTCTCCGAATCCACCATTTCTGCGGCCTGCCGGCGGGCTGAGAATGCTCTTCATCTTCATCATAATGCTTCTCCTGTGGTGTTCTTATTTTTCAACTGGCTGCTGTCCTCCAGCAGAGTCGCCACCCATGGTGAGTAGAAAAAGGGGAAATCTATCCAGAGAGCTGTCATGTCACGAGGGGACAAACTCGATACTGAATGCGTCCTGACAGGAAACGTGTGTCGTAAAAAAAAAACAAAAAACAAAAAAAAGCCCACCGTCTTGCAGGGATAACTGAAGCCAGCAAATGTGCAGGTATCACGTGTGAAAAGGGCTTTTTGTCTCTGCGATTACTCTCACGCTGCTCCCTGTCTTTCATCGTTCCCCGTGGATGAGTGTGACTTTCTGCTCGTCCTATCAAAGGCAACCAATATTTAGAGTGAGCAGATGGTTCACAGTGAGACTGCTGTCCTCTCCTCTGCAGAAAGGTCCATGCCGTCTCCTCATTTATGTTAGAAGTGTGTAGGTTAAGAAAGGAAACTGTGCTCTCTCTTCCTCTAAAACTTTCTGTTCTTTATCTTGATGTCATGGCGTGCAAAACGTGTCCCTGAAATGCACAACAACCGATTCATTTTCTCATTGAAGAAGCCACAAGGTTTTCCTTTGAATAAGTAAATAAATGCATAAAATCAAGTCTGATTTAATTTCACATCATAATTGTGGATTTTTGTGACACTTCTTGCTTCTCGTCTAACTTTTCTCCCTCAGTGAATAAGGCAAAGATGCTAAGTGGCGTTTATCTCTTCACGCAGACTAAGTCGAGCATCACTTACAGGAAGTGCACAACAAAATTGGTCTCATGCTCTTCTCCCACAGGCTTCTGCACAAAGAGCAGCTTCGAGTAAATTAAATAGATACCTAAAAAGACATGCATCACTTTGCCTGACAGAAAAACCACCGACGCTCAGAAAAGAGACACAAGGCAACAAGGCCACAAACAGAATGAAGGCAAGTAGCAAGGCAAACTGAGGAGGCATAGTGAGTCAAAATACACAAAAACCAAGGATGTTTTTTCATTAGAAACATTTTTTTTAACTCGCAACATGACCTACATCTGAAGCAAAAGTAGTATCCTCTCTGTCCTTGTGAAAAACTACTCAAACAAAACACATACAAAGGTTAATAAATGCTAAAATGTGGTAATTTAAGATAAATAATGCATTTTTGTATTTCTAATGTGATAGTTATTTGTATATAAACTTCATACATTTATACACAATGTATACAACTGTGTACAATTATATATATGATCTTTATTTAAAACTTTTAACCACATTTGATTTTTTTGCTGTGCAAATATAGTTATTTAGAAATAAAAGTAATTCTAAAATAGAAAGAAATGCTATTATTTTAATACTTGAAATTTGTGGCATGATTGTCATGAAGAATAAAGTAGTCAGGGATGATGACACTGGTTGTAAAACAAACTTAAATCAGTCTAAAACTCTTTATTACTGGATGATAGAGTTTATACTTGCGGTTTACATCTGGTCAAACTGAGGTTGTGTGAATTGTGTGTCTCAGAAAACAACACAAAAACACAAATCCTTAACAAAAGTTAAAATTCAATGTTAATCCGATTTGCACTACAGGACAAATACAGTATATGTTTGTGTAATATTCTGACATTCAGTGTTATTCTGAGACTCTCCTGGCCTCCAGCATGCTAATGTTTTTCCGTTAACCTCTTCGTGCACTAAGTCCACTCCTGAAGCCTCTGCTGACACTTTGGCCACACCCCCAACACAGCCATCATGCCCCCATCATTACAGCAACAGAGCCTGTCCACATGTGTCCCACAGCATTAGTGAACCTTCATTCCCTGTATGAAATTTTTATTCGGTGCAGATCCAACAAGCAAATGCATTAACAATCAGCCGCACTTCCATCAGAAACGACAGGACAGGACCGTGGAAACACACACACACACACACACATACACACACACACACACACACACAGCAGGATCAGCTGCTGGAAAATTGTTCTGCGCTCTTACACCAGCCTTGTTGGTGCGTTTTAGGGAGATAATAGTAAGTATTAAGTCTTACTACCCAACATAAAAGCCATTTGAAGTGAAGTAAAGAACCATTTTTTTCAGGTAATTTCACATTCTGACAGATAATAACAGAGCACGTCTCATCTTGGTGCTTGAGCAGGATTATTTAGCAGCCATTTGCAGGATGTCAATACTGCACTTCATCCACCAAATTCACTTTACTGAATAAAAGAAGACAGTGTACGCAGGTAGGAGACCCCACCTTCAGCATCTTTTGTCCTTGTTTTCAATTTCTTAATATTTCTATTCATCAAGTCTCGCTATCACTTTTACAGCCAAAAAACGCAGCATGATAACATTTTTTATTTTTTTAACAGCTGCATGAGGCATCTGCCTTTTTGTGGAAGAGTCTTTTACAACTTAATCCAGCATCACATAGAGCTAAATGCTAACAAAAGCAACAAAATATGTCACACACACAGCAATCTTCAGAGCAAGATAGATGAAAAACTTAGATTATCAAACTAAAAATCTGAATAGTTTCTGTGGATAAAGGTGCTGGACATACCTGCTATATCTGTCTGATATTTCAAACAGATAGTGTATGTGTGTTAAAGTTTTTATTCAGTGATGCTAATGCTGCCGTTCATGCTGGAAATGAGTTCAGACAGGACACCATGTGCCAGCACACAGCAGGGTTTTCCTTCTTTTATACTAAAAGGTACAAAAGAGACACAGAAGGATTTGCTTAACTTTCAGTCATTGCAATTTCAGCATATCATGACAAGAGAAACAGATGAATCACTGGATCTAGGCGTTGAGTTTTCCTCACGGCCCTTGAGGAAAAAACCATGCATTATAGAAAACCATAGATGCCTCTTCAGATCACTTGAGCCTCATGGGGCTCCTCAATATATTCTGATCCAATTATAGAAACTATAGAAAAGCCTGTGCCGGGTTCTTTATCTCGAGAATGTCACACAAAGCTGCTTCTATAATTACCATCCTCCAGAAACTCTTGAAACCCTATTTGTGGAATTAAGATTATTTCATTTAATGAACAAGAGGAACATTCTCTGTAGTGAAAAAAATTAAAAACCCTTTGCTTTCTGGGTAGAGCTTCAGAAAATCCAGACATTTGCTCCTTTCTAGAATAAAACTGATATGAAAACTGACACTGTTGTCTCTGAATGATGGTGCACAGGTATGTTTCTCTTCATATTTGGTTTATTTTATTAGCTCAGTTCTCAGGGAAAGTGCTCATTAACAATCATATTCATAAATGTGCAAGAATTAGCCCCGGAGGCTAGTTTCCATCTGTTGTTCTTTGCCTGCTGCAGGTTTGGCAGATTTATTTTCACACGATTAACATTTTTTAAACATCAGTGAGGAGAATGAGTGTGTTAAGGGAAAACATGGGTGAATATGGGTGATTTGAGCTTAGACACAGTTGATTTGAAAGTCGTTTAGCAATGCAAAGTGAACCTTCTGACCTACAGTGGAGGTTTTAATACCCTGAGAGGATTATTTGTTTTGTACCTGCTGCCAGACTGAAACAGAGGCTGTGCTACCTTGAACATGCATGTGAAAATATAGGATACATTAATGCATTTTTTACAGTTAAAGGGTAAGATATGAAACAGTCATAAGAAATCAATGCAGGCAAAGTAGTACCATGTTTATATCCTCACCAGTCAGATTCCTTTTTGCATCCTGCAGAGAGTAGTTTTGAACTCTTGTAGCCGACAGAAAAACAGCCTCCATGAGTTAAACTGATCATTCTCAGTCTGTGGCACCAGATGTGTTAGTTAGCAGGAAGCAGTAATGAACTTACTGTTCATTATGGTTAAAAAAAGAGGTTAATTTATTATAAAATTTGGCGTGCAATGTGTCGCACTCTACTTTAACTACACAAGTCAGCTGCTGTTTTTCTTAGTGGCTTTGCTGGTATAGTAAACATCTCCTCAGCCATGATAGACAGACCTTCTTTCTGCAGAATAAACAGCAAACTGAAAGCTGCATTGTGTTAGTCACTTAGAAACTATTGGCTACTCGGAACGAGAGCTGAATCTCAATATTTCACTCATGCACTTACAGCAAATACCTTGTGATATATATTTTTTTTCCCCTTTTGACTTTCCTCTCTGTGAAGAACCCTTACAGTGAGATTGTCCATCGAGGGAATTATGGCCTTGATCCTCCAACGCATTCACATGAAGGAGGCAGAGGGCTCAAAGACGAGTCGGTCAGGTCAACAATCTATGTAGCAACAAACACACACAGTTCCTTTGGATCCATGGTTCATAAGAAATGATGCCCTTGCCTTGCCAAGGGCAGATGGGATATATTCTTGATTGCACAAGGTTGTGAGTATTGTCACGCCTGAAATCAAGTAGGCTTTCGTTAAGACTTTGATACCTTTTCGGCTTCAAAATCATATTAACAAGCAAAACACACACACGAGAACACATTTGCGTTCCTGTGTTAACTCTACCTGAGAGAAAAGAGGCACAAAAAACTAATTAAGTTCAGCATTTGAGTGAACTTTGGGAAATCAGTGTTGCAGCATGCAGCGATTGGAACAGTGGAAATCAATGTGAATATGGAGACTTAATTATAGCGACAACAAATGACAACAGCATCTTCAGGTCTTCTGAAGACAACATTGGCCTGCAGCAGCGGCGGCAGCGGCGGCCCTGTTGCTGTTTCCCTCCACTGCTCTGTTACAAGAACCTGAAACTCATTTTTCTCTCTTTACAGATTTACAGCTACAGAGCACAACTGCTGGAGTGTTTTATTGGTTTTATCTACTTTAACCCCTGCAACAAAGAGTCACACACCATCGCTTATCCGATGCTTAACCACAAAATGTCAGATATAAATGTACTGTGCCTTTGTTCTAAGAGCACAGTCAGTAAAGTGGCTTGTTATGTAAGAAACACAAGTATTTAAAAACAGAGTATATCGACTTGTATTGTATTTTGACTGAGATTCTTGATGAAAGGCATAAGGGAGATAATTAAGGCTGCAAAAACTATTGATGCGATCGCTAACCTCAATCATTCAGCTGAAAAACACAATATTATAATTAATAATAATTAATTTATCACCCACATGTCAAATTTAAACATATCGGCTAGGACCTACATGGCTTAAACCATCTAAAAAAATTCAAAAAAATCTATTACCAGGCACCATCTTATATAGTATAGGAAGGCTGTTAATGCATATAGAGGACAGCATGCACTGCTACTGCTAATATATTTACACCACAAACAAAAGAGGTCATGCTGAGTGGAAAACTGGATAAAAAAACATCAAACACAAGAGATCAAAGCTGAGACAGAGCGAGCGCCGCTTTCCTTCACCATCATCATGCTCATTCCCTGACCTTTAGCATACAGTTTACATTTTCACCAAGATGACACCCAAACATATCTGAGCCGTACTTCGACACAAGCCAAAGTTTGTTAAACCTCAGTGTTTTCCTGTCAACATCAGCATGGTGATATGTTGGCAATGTGGGATTCTGGAAATGTATGTGACTCGTTCAAGGTATTCAGGATACAGTTCATGGAAACCTGAATGCATGTGCAACATTTTCACATTTTGCCATCCAGTGGATGAAGATATATTTAGGTGGCTGTTTTGACTTAAATCTGCTGGAGTTGTTAAAGGAAATATGAGTAGAAACAACTGTAGTCGTGGATATTTGCACCACATTGCATGCAAAGATGTTTTTTAGGAATAAAAAGTGATTTTTTGTGAGACATAAATCTCTGCACAAAATATAATGGGTGTCCATCAGTGGTGTTGAAGGAAATCCAAAGGAAAACTCACTGAATCACCAACGTTAGGGGGATTTTTTATCTGTGAAACACAAATGTTGTACAAAAACTAAGAGCTAATCCTTCTAATAGATTACAGATGATGATGAGTGAAACATTTACCTTCTAATGATGCTACACAAAGTAATCAGGATTCATGTTGAGGAGACCATTAATGTTTCAATCCATCCAAAAGTTGATATTTTCAGCTGTGGACCAGCTGATCAACAGCCAGAGCATCGCTGCTCCCATAGCTTAAAACATGCTAATACATATATTTCCCATGTTTTTAACATTTGTGCTACTTTATTGTGACTGCAATCACTCAACGTTAGCATGCACACACACACTTAGACAGCTGAGAAATGGACGGTAATTCTGCCACAGGACAACGGCCTTAATGTCCTGACACACACCACTGATGGAGTGTGCAACCGCTTCCTGCAATCATTTGATTTTTACAAACTGGACACATTTATAAGCTGCACACTGAACAGAAAACAGACTTGTAAATGTTTAGGAGCATCACATAATGCGAGGTTACTTAGCCTATACGCCAACAGCTAATGCCCACCAATGCTCTTTAATTATGTTTTGTGGCAACACACTGCTTAAGTAAAACCCTTGTGGGATTGTGTTAGTAGCTATAACACACTGCAGTGCCTTTATGCTATCAAGAAAGACCTGGGAATTATTGATTAGATGCACATATTACATGACTTTATTAAGATCAAAAGACTGAGAACGTTTTCTCAGTGTCTTTCTCTCCCCGCTGCCCTCATCCCCTTTGAAGTATGATCCTCTTTCTGTGTGAGATGAAATCTCCAGTCCTTCATGTGGGAACATATAACATGTTTAATCACAACAGTATACACAGCCTCAGTTCAGAGAGGATTCATGAATATCCAAATTACGACTGAGGTAAGCACACTGTGGTTCAAGAAGCTCTTTTATATGTGACACAGTGAGCTTCGAGTCTTCCGCCTCAGCTGGAAAAGACGCGAGCGGTAAATCCTCGTCCCCTGATGATAGATCTCTGAGCTGTTAAGCATCACTGAGGAGGACGGGGGGGGGGGGGGATTATTTCATGCCACCAGGTATGAATATGCTTGATATTTTTGGGACCGACGTACAGTCACGTACAACCTTTAACCAGCCTCGTTCAGCGCACACTCACTCACCTGTAATCACACGGCTGCGTTCTCACCTTTCAGACCAAAACGTCTCACTTCACATCAACGAGTAGCTGAGTGTGGACTTGATGAGATCTGGGGGGGGTGGGGGGGGAGGGGGTGCTGAAGGGCATGTCCGTGTCACTGTTTTTGATCTGGAGTTCACAATAGCTTCCCACAGCCCAGTGGAGTGGATCATTGTAACCGAGCAGCTTCAAGCTCCGGCAAACCTTAAACACGTCTCTAACCAACACACACACCCATGTTTCTTTTTTTTTTAAATCTTGACTCGGGGAGAGATGATATATATCATTACAAGACTGCTGATTAAAAGAAGCAGTGAGGTGAAGGAGGAGAGGATAGAGAGCGATGAAGAGGGAAAAAAAAGTTGAGTGGGCATTATGACTGCATGGATTTGGAAGGTTTTTAAAACAGACATGCCAATTTCTGATCACTGCCAAATTCTCTAATTGGTTTCACATTTTTCCCAGATGATCCTAATCAGTTAATTGTGCCCAAACGCAAATGTCAGATCTGGAAATTTACTGAATTAGCTTCTTTTTTTCATTTTTTTTTTGTCTTACAGGTAGTGCAGTTAAAATGATAAGTCTGTCCTGAAGTTACACTGAAGGAAAGGAAAAAAAGTTTTAAAAAAAGTATTATCTTTGAGCAAAGTTACTCAGATGCTCAAATAATAAATAACATCACTACAATCTACCAACTGGACATTATTTTTTTAGTGTCAAAATGATTAATGAGTCCAAAACAATGCAAACACATGCAAGAATTTGGGAAAAAAATGAAGTATTCTCATGAGTTTTATCTAAGGAGGTTTCCTGAAAACCCTGAATAATCTTTGGAGACCATTTCTTTCCACAACAAGGAAGATGGTCCAACTGTGGAGGTTGATGTGTGTACACAAAATGAAATAATCTGAAACGATGCCCTGGATCAAAGTGTTGGACTGAACGACACATGGACGGATAATTTCATCATTAGTGCAGCCGACTGTCGCTGCAAAAAAGCACAAGAGCACTTCCTGTAGTGATGTTACAGCCTGAAGATGGTGAGAAAAGGCTGCAGCTCACATTTCACAAGCCAATATGAGACGGAGAGAGACATACAGCTCGAGTTCAGCAGACGTCTACAGAGAGAGAGAGAGAGAGAGAGAGAGAGAGAGGGAGATAACCCTGCAGCAGGGATGTGACATCCCGCTGAAGAGGCGCAGCTTTCGCCTCCTATAGTCTGATGGGATTATCAATTCAGCTGCTTTGAATAAGAATCATATTATGGAGATATTTTAACAGGCAACAAAGGTGCAGAGTATCAGTCTCTTCTAACAGGAGCTTATAATCTGATGGAGGCTGGAGACTTTACCAAAAGTATGAACATTTCAAACACATTCATGAGGTTGTTGCATGCAACTAATTTCCAAAATCATATGTCTTTAGCTGATGCTTTGAATACGTACTTTTAAAGAATGTTATCATTTATTTGACACTGGTCTAAAAAATAATTACATGAAGACTAATGTGTCATTATTTTGTGTATTTAAAACAAACAAAGAAAAAAAAAACATTTTTAACATTAGCTTAAGTGCCTAACCAAGGCCTGCTGTAGAAGTGGCACATCTGACCTGAATGCAGCTGTTATTGCTGTTTTTAGTTTAATCTGTTCGAAAAAATATTCATCACGAGAATCCAACCAAACAAAAGTCACAGCAGGCGACAAACAAGCCGCACAGTAAAAAAAACCAACAAGAGGATGCGTGGTTTCGTCTGCTCTTTGCCAGAGAGTGTCATGATGTTCTGTATGCTGTGTCACATAGCGGGAAAAGTACATGGCAGATTCATTTAACAGCTATTATAGCAGCATTATGAGAGAGAAAAAAACACTGTAAAAGCTGATTAAGTCGAGGTAAGCTGGCTTTTCTGCTGGCAAATAATTTTTAAAAACACATAAAAATCTTTTTTTTGTGTGTGTGTGTGTGTGTGATGAGAGCAACGTAGCTGTTAGCTGGTGAGTCACCGCTCTTTTCCTGCATCCACGGCCGACTCTGGCAGAAATACAGAATTTTGGGGTCGTAAATAGCCGACATCATACAGTTGACAGCCATTTAAGAGGAAACCATGAGTGTAATCCACAATTTCTGTGAAGTAAAGCGACGCACATTTCACCAGAATACCTTCTGAAAGCAAAGAAACATTACGGGCTTCAGTAATTAATCTCGTCTTTCAGGCTGATGTCTGCGTTTTTTAGCCTGTGAAAGAAGCAACCGTTGAGCGTCCATACAAACAATCTGTTGTTCCATCGTTAGGTTTGTATCTTGTCTGTTCGTTAACACACTTTCCTCCCACGATCCCTTTCATAGTTTCTTCTTTCAGTCCTCTTTATATTGCTTTAATTAAAAAAAAAATGAAACTCATGCTGTTCTTTTCAACTCTTTGTTGCTCCGGATTACTCATAAAGTCTTTTTAAGAGATAAATATGGTTTGTGCTGACTAAAATCTTCATGAAAAGTGCGGTTTTATGTTCTTATTTAAAAGTTTCAAGTGTGAGGACACTTATAAGACCCAAAATAATCCTGCTCAGGAGATACCGAGCTGTTGACTTGAGGTCGTTTCACCGAGCTTGGCCCAGGCACCGGGCACTTCAAGCTGCCCACTCCAGCTTGACCTCAGAGACCCGTTAAGAGTGAACCTCTTAGATATTTTTCAAATTTTTGGTCCTGGTCCATGTATTGATTTATGAAGCAGCAGCACTGCCTCGTGTAACTCTCTCTGATTGACAAAAGCCATTGAAGTGACTCAGGATGTGCAAGGTGTGTGTGGTCTGATCTTTTGGTCCTGCTAAGGATTAAAGCTGCTGTTTTTGAATAAGTTGAAGCTTTTTAATGGCCTTCATTGGGGGATATTCATCTAGAGAACATTGCAGTCTGCTAAAGCTCTAACAGTGTGTATGGATTTTTGCAGGTTGGATTTTGACAAAAAGTACCTGAGTTTGGCTGCATTTTTAGGACAAAAATCTATTAAAATCTTATCTTATTATTGCTTTTCTACGTGTATTTGGATTAGAATGACAGTCAGTTGTAACAACACTCTTATTTAACATTTGGGAAGCTAAATTTATCCATTTTTTAAAAAATAATCTAACATACACACACATAGGAATCACATTTTTTGCAAGTTATTACATAATGCTTGGCCTTAATGAACGTTTTTCTCTAAAGAAACAACCATAACTACCATAAGATGTAATAATTTATAATCAAGGGAAAAGTTTAACACATTCTGCTTAGGCTCCTTTTTTAGAAAATATAGTGAAAACGTACCACATTTTGTCAAGTTATTACATAATGCACAGTTTAAGTGTGCCGCTGCATAAACTTTAAAACATAAATTTCCAGATTGACATTTATAAGAGACGTCAAACAGCCGTTCTGTGTATTAGACACATGGGCACAGCAGGCGACAGGTGGTATGAGACAGGTAAAAGAGTTGAAGGAGAGCTGAGAAAAAAGAAAAATAAATTCGAGCACAACAAGCGTCTGACATTTAGCCTCAGAGCCTTTTTAGATTCCAGAGAACTTTCACTTAAGTCAACCAAACCAAGGCTGCTTGACAAATACATGTTTGCTTATGCATGGCAGAAGGTTAATACACTTGTGTTGCGATGCAAGATCAAATGTCACTTACATAAAGGTGTGGATTGTACACGTTTGGAGGGTTTTGACATCGTCTGGTTCACCTTTTCTAGAAGCTTTATAATTTCAATGTTAAGGGGACGATTTGCCTCATGCATTAAGCGCATTAAAGCCCTTACATTGACATGTGCCCCATGAATCTGCTTGATAAGAGCTCTTCTCAGAGAAGTCTGTCCGTTTAAAGCAGCATATTATTCACATCTACCAGATTCTTTTGTTGGTTTTCTTCTCACCTGTTGGGGTTTTGGAGCAGGATTTGCATGGAAAGAAAGGACTGTTGTAGCATGCAAGTTGATCAGACAACTAAAGAAAGCAGGATCCAGCTAACGTTGCATTAGGAGGCGTCGTTGTCTTGAAGCTCTTCCTCATTAAAGGAGAAGAATTTTGAGGCAAGAGTTGAAAAGGACGAACCAAACTGACCAAACTGTGAGGAGTTGTCAGAAAGAAAAAGCAGCAAATAAACGAGTTCTGCATGTTTTTGTGTC
>JAPZDV010000422.1:0-11784 GCA_029814665.1 Acanthurus lineatus
GGTAGCAAGACAGAACACGATTTACAAAAATAAAACAGGAAACAATGAAACAAGGATATATACAAAAGTAAACTTGACACACAACTTAAGATTAACTGACCTAAGACTACTCAACTAGCAGATCATAACAGTAATGAAACAAGGATATATACAAAAGTAAACTTGACACACAACTTAAGAATTAACTGACCTAATAATCGGATCATGACAGTTTTAGAAACAGTCTCGTTAGTCTTGTCATAAAGTCGTGTCACTGATGTTAGTTTGCGTTGTGGTAATGAGCATAGATCCTCTGCCCTACCCCAAAACACATTATAATAATAATAATGATGATAATAATGCTAATAATGATAACATAAATAAGTGCAATTAAACATTAATTAAAAAGAGTGCATTATAACTCTTGATATACTGCTGAAAACAAATAAACGCTTTAATAAATATCTAGATTAAATTTTTTTTTTGACTGTGTTAACACCAATATCATGATTGGATAATTTATTCTAAAGTACCGACCAATGTTTAACAAAACAGTATATTAGTTTCTTGTATTGTAACAAGTTTTTTGTCAATTTTTGACAACAATTTTTGATTTGTTGTCAAAAATTTTGTGATAAAATAGGCATTTAATGCAGAATGCTGATAAAAACTTGAATAAATATATTCAGCATTCTGGCCTCAAAGTATGCCAATGGCAATAGTATTTTTCAATTGATTTTCTTGTAAAAGTGGTACATTTAACCTTTAACAAAAAAAATTATTCTTTGCATTTTTTCAAAGCATTTTTATGTTGAATCACATCATACCAGGATCATTCAGCAATGTGTTACACTGAGGCATTTGTTGTGGCAGGTGGGATGTTTCAGTGATGATCAATTAAGCGCATAATCTCCCTTGCAAAATCAAATTAATGGACTAGTCTAGTTATGTTCTATCTCTTCCCTTAAAGGACAATAACTATTATATACTAAGTCCATGTATATGCCATGTCATTTAAATTCATTTAAGCCCCAATGTGATGCTTGTGAATGTTTATGGCTTACATACTTACAAATACTGTGCAAAAATTGCAACGTCGTGGAATGGGATGATTAAAATTGCAGGATTAGAATTAGACTATGTGACAGATTTGGGTTTACCTAGCCTATGCTGTGTAAAGTTGCTCTATTTACTGAACAAATTAAATATAATCCATCTCTCAACTGTTAATGCATTAATCTCTAACTATCTAAAAATGTGTCTCCAGCACACCATATTTTACTGGCTTTCTTTCTGCCTCTCTGTTTGTGTGTCTGTCTGTCTGTCTATCTGTCTTTGTCTTTATATACACTGCATTCTATGCTTGTTTGCGTGTATCCATAGAGCTACACTGTAAGGATGTGTGTGTGCATAATTTTCCTAAAGTTTGCACGTGTGTGTTTGTGAATGTTCTAAGACAGTGTGTGTGTTAAGTGTGTGTGTGCAGCAGACCAAAACAGATGGTACTATGTGGATCACCATTTACAATAATCATCTATATTTTACTACCTCATAATTATCCTGTTTATAGCCACATGCTGTACTGTAACATGTGAAATGTTTTCCAGTCTATGGTTAACATAATAGCGAATATGCACTATGTTGACATTCTGCAACTACTTTGTTTGTTTTTTGTTTTTTGCTTTAGGTGTTGTGCCTTTATATACATTTACACAACTAATGGGTTAGAAGCACTAAAAAGTGAATGATCATTGACAAACAAAAAAAAAAAAACATCAGTATGCCAATTCCAGAATATGAAAGTGTATATCATTGAATATTAGTTGTGGTTCCTAATGTCAAATATTTGAAGTAAAATAATATTATTATGATGATTGTTAGGTAAATATACTCTTTTATATACACAATCGCTACTCTCTACTCTTAATTTTTTATTTATATTTTACACATATTAATGACAGGGATTATAGACACATATGAACAGATGCATGTTTATCATTGACCCAAACAATTAGTGGACAACAGCATAAGGAATTCAGTGGACAGAAGGGGTTATGGCTCTTAGTCCCTGGTGTAAGATAAAAACAGGGTTAACCTTCCTCTCCCATCTCTCTTTCTGTTTTATTCCCATTATAATTGGCCTTGGCTCTTTCTTTCTTGGTCTGACACACTCTCTGTCTAACCCCCCTAGTGTACTGCAACACAGTACTGGAGGAAACCCATGGAAAGTGATTTATTACAGGCACTCACTCACTCTCCTTCTCTCTCTCTTTCTCTCTAACACACATACATTCACACACACACACATACAGAGTGATTTATTGTTGTGCAGGTACATGGTAGTTCAAGGGTAAGAGATTAGTCCAACACGCTAAACACCAAATTATTATTGCAGATTTAGATTGAGGACATGGACTCACAAACGCACTCAACTACACAACTGTTTAACTGTATTAACTCTACACACATTAAATAACACATATAGCAACACAAAAAAGCATAAAGAGTGCTCAGAACCGTAAAAATGAAGCTTTTAAAAGCTCATATTTATTGTTCTCTGTGTGTACTTTTTAAAATATGAATATTTTTCCATCTATACTCAATAAAAAAAGACCCTGATCACAGGGGCTTAGCATTAATACCTGCCAACATGCAAAATGCGGGTGTATACAGCAGTGGTATAAAACACAGTCACTCCCATAAGCCACTTGGTACCACCTCTCCATCCTCCCTCAACTCAGCATCTTTAATGTTCGACCATTTGCAATGATTTTATTACTTTCAATAATATTGACTTTTTTATGATCACTGAGTCTTGGCTAGAAGTAGATGGCACTTTCCTCTAGTGGAAACCACACAGCACCCAAGTGCTTATTCATAAACAAGCCACAAATCTAAGGCAGAGTTTGTAGAGTGGCTGTTTTTTTGCAGAAACCACTTTAAATGTTTGACTTATGTTGGCATGTTTCTACTATTTGACTATTTAATTTTTTATTTAGTAGGTTCACTGGGTACTTTATGGTTTATAGGTTATACACCACCAAGGTCATCTGGTTTTATAAATCAATTTTATAAATTGTTTGTTATTATGCCAAAATACAAAATCATTATTTTTTAAAGTATTATTGTTTGCAGTTTATACATCCATGTGTGCTGTCCTGACAATATTTTGCCATAGACTTTTTAGAGCTCAAAGAGACTTTTGAATCCTGCCATGCTATAACAAGACCCATAAATAATAAGGGCCATGTTCTTGATACGGTTTTGTATTATGGCATTGCGATCAGTGACGCTATATGTCAAGACATTGCAATTTCTGACCAGCAAATAATGTTGAAATCTGTCCTACACCGGCATTTTCACCTCCACATCTAAATTTTGTAATGCCTTTGCATCCTCTATTCCTCTTTACTTTGTCTGAGGTATTAATGACACCATCTCTTTCTTCAATTTACCATGCACTAATATTCTGGACACAGTGGCTCCCATAAAAGCTTGAAAACCAAAAACCTCGGATAAGTCTTTGCTTAATGGCAATAAAAGATCATTAAAGCAATTATGTCATAGAGCAGAATGAAGATGGAAAGGTTCTAGTCAGGTATCAGACCTACTTATTCTGAGGGAAATGATGAAAACTTTTAATCTAGTACGAAAAACTAAACATATATACTACAGTGACCCCAATAATAAACATAAATCCAACCCTAAAATCACCTTCATTGTTGTAAGTCACACCTCAAGTCCACCACTGTTTTTGAACCATCATTTTACAAATCTTATCAGCCTCCACCTTTTTTTTTGACAAAATCAAAAATATTAGGTGAAATTTTTCATCAGCCACCCTTGTAGTCATCCCAACCCACTTCCTGAAAGAAACCATTGCCATCTGTCCATTTCTGGTACAATTATTCAACCTCTCTCTCTCATGGTGTTTTTCCAGATTATTTTAAGCCTGCAGTTCCTCAAAAAGCCTTGATTAGACCTAAATGATTTTAATCTCTACAGGATCATTTTGAAACATTTAAGTCAGGTTTGAGCGAAGGTCGTTGTACAGAGACTGCACTCCTAAGAGTTTTAAATGATCTCCTTTTAGCAGCTGATTGTGGTCAACACTGTTCTTCTCTTGTTGGATCCCTCTGCAGCTTTTGACACAGTTGATCACATTACTTAAATTGAATGTCTAAATAAGTGGGTGGGCATTTCAGGATTAGTCTTAGACTGGTTTCGTTCTAATCTATCTGGGAGGTCTTTTTGTGTGTAAATTGGAAATTTTAAAACTGCTATACCACTAGAATACTTAGTTCTACAAGGGTTTCTGTTCTTGGACCATTAATTTTTCAGCGTATATACTTCTATTAGGTCACATTATCAAAAAGCACAATATTATATCAATATATATAATAATTAGGGCTAAGTTAACGTGTTAATAATGTGTTAACACTTTTAACGCAAACTCCTTTTAACGGCACTAATTTTTTAATTAACGCATGCACGGTCTGAGCCTTGCCAGCTCCCTTAGTTTCAGGAAGTGGCGCTAAAATAACATTGCAAATGGTTACAAAGCATATATATCTTGTTAAGTCACATATAGAGCAGGGTAAAAAATTTGCAATTAATTTGCGATTAATTGCGCGTTAACTCAGGACACTAATGCGATTAATTGCGATTAAAAATTTTAATCCACTGACAGCCCTAATATACATCTTTGTGTATATATATATTTATATATATATACCATCTTGCTCAGTGTCCTCCCCAACTTGCTCTTCTTTTTCATCATGCCCTCTATTTCTCTCTCTCTCTATATATTTTTCAATAAAACGTGTGTGTGTGTGTATTTAATAATATATAACTTTTCAGTCTACCAGTGCTATACAAAGCAAGTCAGCTTTCACCCAGTCACAAACAGATTCATAAAGTGCAGGCAGAGGCTACCATGCAAGCTCATTAGCTATACTAATGAGTTAAAAAGAAGAACCTTAATCTTAATAAAACAAAGAAATTAAGTACTGTTGAAATAAATGGTTAAATGTATTTAAAGATTAGTCAGCTATTAATTACTAGTTTAACAGTCATTAGCATTCATGTTCATATACTCTGTTAGTGGGCCATTGGTATTACAGGGCTTTCTGAATACTTGAATATGTTTTAGTAACTTTTCTTCATTCTTCTGTCCATCATCTAAAGCAAAACTTACTTTGTAGCATACACTCTAAACTACCTTTTAAAAACTAAACTAACATTGCTGTCTTGTAGTTGTTGGTGCTGCTAAAGCTCTTAAAAGGATATAATTTTAAGAATCTGTTTATACTAAAACTTTCTTTGTCAAAAAAAGCAATGACTTTTATCCCCCTTTACTGATGTGTTTTTTGCTGTAGCTTAATGATAAGGAGGTGGCCCTGGCACACCAGAGGAAGGTCAGCCTCATGTTAGCCCACAGTGCTGAGGAGCTGCAAAGAAAGTTGCATCTAGATTCACACTGCAAGTCATCAGACCCATCACAGTGCAGAATCACATCAAAGCAACCAGAGGACCTATCAGATAACCAGAGCCAAGCTGAGAAAATGTCTGATACCTCAGAGTCTAACACCCAAGCATAGCATTCACCAGAGCAACCAGATATGCAACTTCAGCAGGACACATCATGTTAGACTCTGAACTAAATTTAACCAAATTACTACTAAACTGCAAGAGGAGTCAGGTTTCATTCTGTAAAAAAACACAGGTTCCTTGGTTAGCCAGAGCAGTAAAGCTGAGGTGGGAAAATGATGTCAAAACCTCCAGTGGTTAGATCCAGCCCCACAAACCTCCTTAGCAGGTTATACAAACTATGATTTTACCACTTAATAAAAATCTGCAAGATAGCATATGAAGCAGAAAGTATGAGTGCCCATTATCAGTTTTTCAAACACTATGAACAACTTCTTTATTTAAGTGTTATTGATATAAAATGAAGCAATGTTCTACATCAGTTATACAATAAAAGTGGTATTGTTTTCGAGGAAACTGTCGGCAGTTCCCTTTTTGGTAATTTGACGACGACTTGAAGACCAATAATATATATCCAGTTGAGAGTGACTAGTGGAAAGTAAGTGAGAAGGATATCTGATCATGTATCCATTAAGAAATGTCAGAATCACTACAATTGCAGCGGTACAATGCTTGCCATGCCTTCCCAGGGTACAGGAAGAGAAATGAAGAGACTCTTTGGCATGTTTTAGAAAAACTTAATGTTTGTACTAATTTGAATGGTGGAAAGCAGTATAACATTCAGAGAATGTACCAGAGAGTAGAATGGCTTGATCAGTGTGTGTATACCACTACGGTCTGACAATGCAATCAGTTGGTTTTGGTGATTTCAGAAGACTTCAGAGATCATAGACCTTGTTGTTGAACACTGACATGTTTTTATTATAGACAAAAATTCAGTCAGTTCTCTTTCAAAGGAGAGCAGGGACAAAATTCAGTCTATGTGTTATCATTTATGCCCTGTAGCGTCTTTTCATTCCACTCATAGTTGAAAAGTCGTATTTCTCTGTGTGTTATATACTCTGCACTGAGTGAAATATAAGGAGCTGCTTTCGTTCTTGCATTTGAGAAATGCAATGCTATTACAAAAAAGGCCATTGTCACCACCATGGTAACTAGGACGCAAGAAACAAGATTTGTTCTATTTTATTTGGTCTTATAGTCAAACACTGATGATCAAGCGAAAAAGTAAGCCTACTGATTATCGATTATGTTTGATGGGGTTGCTTACAACATTATCAGACACTTGTGAGCATGGCTGTATTAATAGAGCTGTGTGCTGGACTCCAAAATGGCCGCCATTCATTCCTGGAAAATTGCTCAGTGGTGCTTACGAGCAGTATGCAAAAGTAGACATGCTGGCCAAACTGTGGTATTGCAAGTATGGCTTCGGTCACATGGTACCATTGGGGCCTAAAAGACTTTTTCCTATGACCAACACAGGAAAGAGACATCCATCATTTTTAAAAAAAATATCTTTATAAAACAATTGCAATGACAATGACAAATTCGATATTGTTATTAAGAAACTCCTTTTTTTAAAAAATATTACTTCAAATCGTATATTTTAGGAAGAAAAGAATGGACTTGGATGTATGTCATGCACAGATCTCCAAACTCTTTGCCCAACTTCACAAGAGTAAATTACATGTTCAGTTATTTCTAGGTTTGTATGACAGAGGCAGCAATTGTCTATATCAACTTTGAATATTTTTTTAATTCATTCATTTGAAAGATAAATTTCATTGATGGTTTTAAAATGTACCTTCTTGTATTTAGGAGGAATTTGGAATCTTAAAAATTTTATCCCTAAGGTCAGTATTTCTTTGTATCTATAATTCTCATTAATTCCCTTTTTGGTAAGCCTAAAGACGTCATGTTTACCAAATTTAGTCTTAGAAATTTGTCATTACATTTTTCATGTAATAAATTCAAATCATTTAATATTTTGTAACCTAACAGTATGGGAGTTATCCAGGTTGTTTTATTTAACTGAATTAGTGGAGCTGGGATATTCTGTGTCACTTTAAGATTTTTGTTTGTTGTACATTTAATTTATATTTGATGTTAAACTCTTGTAGCTGTAGTATACTGCCATTTTCATCCATTAGATGTATTATCGACCAGATTTGTTTTTGCATTCAGTCTTCCAGTCTTCCATGAACATAGATTTTCCTTACTTAAAATAACTTTGTTGTTCTAAAGGGGCACATTATGGGGGCTTAAATTATGTTTGTATGCCATTTTCCGGTGTAACAAGACTTGCTTGTCAAAGGCAGAGAGTTAAACAGGGAGTTCTGATATTTCAAAGTCAGATTGTAACAGAAACTCAGCACCTTCCAGTTTACTAAACATAAAGATAACACTAGTGCTGGTAGTGCAAGCCAAATTTCATGACCATTCTTTAGGAAGGATTGGAGCCACTTTCTTGTTAAAATGCCA
Source organism: Acanthurus lineatus (assembly GCA_029814665.1). Taxonomy (NCBI): domain Eukaryota; kingdom Metazoa; phylum Chordata; class Actinopteri; order Acanthuriformes; family Acanthuridae; genus Acanthurus; species Acanthurus lineatus. The sequence goes on from JAPZDV010000422.1 coordinate 7,951, forward strand.
TTTGTTATTTCAAAATCTATTGCTTTAATAAAGCCATCTTCATAGTTTTTGAGCAAGTCACCTTTTTTGATGTAATTGTGCTTATTTGTCCAGATGAAGTTAAAGTTTAATTTATTAATTGTAAGGTGTAGCTAAGGAATAAGCAGGATGAGTAAATCCAAAAGTATTTTCCATTTTGTCAATAATAATATTCTACCTAACAGGCTTATGTCTCTTTGTTACAAGATATCAATTATTTTCCTGCACTTATCAAGATAATTCTGAATTTTAAGTTTTTTTTTACTGCTACTTGAGTCTTTAGTGATCCAAATTCCAAGGTATCTAGCTTCAGTTTTAACAGGTATATTATATGATGAGGAACTGAACAACTGTAGATACTCAGTACATACTCAGATACTGTGAAGGTTCAAAAAAAAGTCTGAAGCTTTAGAGAATACTTCAACCCTTTGGATAGCTAATGGAACTGGGTCTTTATTCTTTAATATAAGAGTCTGCTTGTTGACTTATGATTAATTTTTGACCCATTGTCTGTAAAACCTCAATGCTGGAAATTTGTTAAGTCAATTGCCAAAAGTTCACAACTGTAATAAATAGGAGAGGTAAGATAAAACAGTCCAGCCTTTTTCCTCTTTTTACTTTAAATCTAAAAAAGTGCCTCCTGGGAGGGACACACAACTGTTAATATCTTTATGAAGCATTTAATCATATCCAAAAATTTATTACCAAATTTTTTGAATGTTTCAAAAATAAAATCATGTTTCAAAGAGTCAAATGCCTTGGTGAAGTCCAAAAAAAAAGAATTACTGAGTTGAGTTGAGTTGTACTTATAATTTTGGGTAGGCCTTCTTTTTGTCTTGCAGCCAAGACTGTTGTGAGAATCTTGTAGTATGTGTTAATGAGGTTATAGGTCTTAAACTATTAAAATTTCTTTTGTCCTCCTCTGGTTTTGGTATTATTTTATTTACTTGTTGCTCCATTGTTGTCATAAGTTCAAATTGTTCAATATGTCCTCCTCACATGTATCTGTGAAAGTATCATCTACAGTAGGAATCACATTTTTTTTTTTTAATAGTTGCAACCATTGATCACAGTATGAGAATGTGTAAAGATTACTGTAGAAATTCTGGATTTCTTTGGCCATGTTTTGTTTTTGTGTGTCCCAATCCATTTATGGATTGCATTACTTTCCTGTCTATGCTTTTCTAAACTGAAAAAAACAAGGTATGTCTTTTTCCATTTTCTATCTACCTGGAACTTACATATGTTTATTGTGCTTTGTCTGGATAATGTTCATTGAGCTTAGACTGTAGGTTATTAATGCTTTCTTTATCTTTTTCACTACAATTGATCTTTCTATAATATGAAAAAAGATCTTTAATCAATTTTGTTTCCTCTAATTTCCTTTGCTTTAATTTTTTGCTGAAGGAAAAAAATGTTTTCTGATGGTTAAATTTAGAAATTCCCATTTCTGTATGGATGTAACTAACTTATCATTCTTAACATCTTCAATTATTATTTTGATATTTTTACACTATTCCTTGTACTTTAATAAATTACCATCAAATTTCCAGTAATCTGTGGGTTTGTTTTCTTGATTATTTTAGGATACTTTCAGATTTATAAATACAATGATCACTTAAAGTGCTATATTAGATAGTTGTCTCTGTTATCTGTCTTAATACTTTGTTATTAATCAATATTATCAGTCTTGGATCTGGGTTGTACATTAGGTTTAAGCCAAGTATATTGTTGTACATTTGTATTTAGATTTCTCCAAACATCTGAAAGCTTATTGGTATTCATGAAGTCACAAATAATTGGATTCATATGTTCCTGTGAATGTCTGGATGGCCATCTATCCGACCATTCATCTGGAGTTAAGTTAAAGTCGCCTCCAAGCACCATATAATCAGTAGGGAACTAGGTAACTGCTTGCTTCGACTGCCAGTTCTCTTAAGTCAGGTCCTCTTAGAACTGGATTCCAGGAGGTTCCAGGGGTCTACTTGTCCAAACAGGGGTTTTGCATATTTGCAAATCTCACCTTTTTCTTCCATCTTCTTTACTGCCCCCTTTCATTTTCCTTCCCCCTTTCCTTTTCTTCTTTCTCCTCTTTCCTTTTTATTAGTTGAACTTCCTACAAAATAAATAGAAGAAAGGAGTAACTTAATATCTGCCTTGATTATTCTGCATTTGTATCCATCCTAAACTACTCCTCATTTCGAGTTTTCCATTCATGAGCCACTTGCCATGAATAACCCTAGATATAAATAAACTACAGTTTAGCCTGATATATATAAAAAAAGAAGGGAAACAAAAAGTTTGACAAAACATGAACTAAGGGACAAGTGGTAAGTAACAGACAGCGGTAAGTAAATCACTTGCAGATGACGTGATTCTGGGTCAGGGTTTCGTATGTAGTAGAGCAGCTAGAGTTGCATTGACCTGCAGAACTACAACCAATCAGAGCAGCAAAACTTGACACCAGCTGACTGTATAGCAATGATTTTCTGTTTAATGTCTGAACTGTTTGCTATGTTCTGTGTACTCTGCTGCACATGGTGTTTAAGAGATTTAGTTTATGCTGCACATTTATCTCCTGTTTTGATTAAATAAAACAAGTTAAAAGGATAAATATCCCTCTTCCTTTCAACCAACTTTCTATTGTGAAACTGTCAAACATAATTCAGTTACTTTCTGTCATATGCAAGCATTCTGAAGCTCAGATGTCTCAGCCTCTCTTTTCACAAAAGCCACTGTGTTTGATAAAGTTATAAGTTAAAAGCACTGCCTCCACTCGTGAGCATCATGTTCTATATGATGCTGTCATTAAAAAAACATTGTTTGGCACACACCTTCCCATACAAACACACCTCTTGCTGTGTTGCTTAAAGCTCTGTTCCCCCAGACCAAGCTACGTTTCCCTTTCCACTAGATACTCCAGTGATCCTCGGAGTCGGCGTCATGGGGGGTCATTCGCAGTATTGTGCCCCTCTCCACTCACCCACAAGCAGGCCAAGCCTTTGTGCCAAACTTTGTATTTTATTGATTACTTAAATGCAGGCCAGCTGAAACTCTTGGCTGGGCCCAGGACAAGATAATCTGATAATCTAGCCCCCCCCCCCCCCCGCCGCGCGTGCTCAGATCTCTCCTTTTCCCTTGCTCTTCCTGTTCCTCTGCTCTTCTTCTCTCCTGCCATCACACGTATCACGTTCACTCTGTCAGAGTCGGTCATTTTTGTTGGCCATAATGCAGGATCGCTAATATTAGGGCCCTCTCCCGCTCCACCGTGACTCTCTCTCTCCCTCTTCTCTGACCCTCCGCTCTGGAGCTACCAAACTGTTTCTGTCAAAGATAACGAGTTGTGTCAGGCTTTTATACTTAATGGATGTCAACATTAGAGCTGGTCAGTTAGGTTACGTTTCAAGGCTGGAAAACGTTAGCTGCACTATTTCTTACCTTGCTCTACATTGACATTAGTCCCAGCTTCACCGTCACCACCTTTTTTAAAATATTTATTTAGTAAATCTCTAAGGCCTCTCTTTTCTTTTGTTTTTTTTTTCCTTTCTGAGCACCGGACTTGTGCTGACCGTGTAACGGGTGTAGAGTGGACCCAATTGCAGCACAAATGAACCAAGTTTATTGTATAAACAGTCTTTATTCAGCAGGTTGATGTAGGCACACAGCTAACCACAAAATACATCAGAGTAAAGCAGGCGGGTAAGGCAGGATTCGAACCCCGCTCTCCCAGATGACAGGCAGAGAAGTTAACACTAGACCAACAGTGCAGATAGAGTTTGAGAGAGACTCGTGAGCAGGTGATTGTCCAAAAGTTCT